>CM053783.1:252368275-252708275 GCA_028749045.1 Cupressus sempervirens
TACCATAAAATTAGTTTCTTCACTATACTCCAAAACTAACAACATAATCTGCACATGAGGTAGCTTCTCTATGTACACATGAGAGATAATAACTTTTTCAAATGTGTTTAATATTGATCTTGCCTCTTTAATGATTGGTTCAATATTCCACCTAGGATTAGACCTCTCATTTAGGCAACTATTATGTTCTTTGAATTGCCCTCAACCCAAAAATATTTGCACTTCATATTTTGGCAAGTTTAATAGCAAGGAATGCCTCATTAGATTCAGTCACATGGCTAGTCTAGGTACCAAGTAGACAAGCCCTCTATTCAATATAGTTACCATTTGAATCCCTTATTATTCCTCTACTTCTTTCTTCACTAGGGTTAGTTTGGCCACCCCATCGAAGTTGTCCTTAACCCAACCATCAGGAGGACAAGGAAAACCACATTTTCTCTTAAAGTTTTTCTTATTCTCTTGGCATTGAAATCACAAAGATCTAGAGCATCCTTAGAAAAACCATCATTGCTCAAATTGGTGTTCTTCCTAATAGTGATAAAAAATTCCTTTATATAATTCCTTTTATAATTTTTCTATCTATAACCTAGTTTGAGGATTCCTTGTCCTTGAAAATATGATGATTCCTTTCATTCCATATATTCTAACATATATATGAGGGGGAATTATATTCCATATCATATCAACATTGTCGTTCTTCACCTAGTAGTGTCATTGTTTGACAAAGTCTTCAATATTTCCTACAAATAAATTAGTTGAGGTTCCAACAATCAAGACATTGGTTCCATACCTCACGAGCATGGGGAAATTCAAATAACATGTGGTGAATGGTCTCCTCTCTTATTTTGTAGAGATCTAGCACATGTTGACCAAATAAAACCCCCTTTTACAAAGATTGTCTAATGTAAGAATCCTGTTTTCAATCATAATCTAGTAAAAAGTTTCCAGTTTTGACTGATACCCTTTTTCCACTAGGAAGCCCAAAAAGGGATAACACCATTGGAATCATTAGAGACTACCCAGAAACTACTAAATAAGAACCATTCAGATTCTCACCCCAAATAATAGAGTCTTGAATATCCCCTTTTATTTTCCAGACATTTAGATTTAATTGGGTATTCCAACAACTTGTACTAATTGACTGAAGATTTAACCAATCACTATTTTTCTAGTACTCTGAAACCTAGGTACCATATGTGCTTCTACATTGACTTCTGATACCCATATTATCCATTATGTCTTATAATGGTTGCTCTATCAACTAGCTATCCTCCCAAAACTAATTCCTTCTTCCATTTTCCAATTTCCACCTAATTCCCTTTTTGGTGAGATATTTACAATCCTAGAGGGATCTCCAAATATAAGAACCACCTTCAATATTCAAAAAAAATTTTAAATGCCCTAATGATAGGTAAGAAACTAAGTACTTTCTCTCAAAATGAAATTTCATTCTCTTTCCTCATAAGAGAGAGTACAAACCTTCTTAGTTAATGGAGATTTATTCATACTTTTCATAGATCACATATCCTGACCTCCCACCTTCCTAGGTCTACATGGATGATCCCACACAATGAGAGGCATCCTTTTCCTATCTTCCACCCCTAGCCATAATAAATTATTTTGAGTTCTTTCAATCAATTACACATATTTACAAGGCACTTTGATGAGGCTCGAAGCATGGGTTGGAAGGTTGTACACAAATCTTTTAAGAAATGTGATCTTTCCATCTTGGCTAAGAAAGTTTGCTTTCCAACCAACCAATCTGTAGTCTAATTTATCCAACAAACATTTCTAGAAAAAATACAAGGGATTAAGGTAGAGAGAGAGACCCAAGTAAGATCCTAGAAGGTGATAAATAGGATATCCCAAAATTATAGGAATCTTATACTAACAATAAATACAAGTGTTAAGGAAGAACAAAGAGCATTGATCCAAACTGATTAATTAACCTATAGCCAAGGAATAAAGATTCAGAACAGTTCTCATAAAAATTTCTTCATGGATGGTTACTTGCCCCATCATAATGGTATCATCCACAAATTGTTCATGAGTAGAAAATGAAGGGTGAGAAGAAGGATTGATACCATAAATAGATTCTTCAAAACCCAAGTTGGATCAAAATCTTCCCATGCGATCAATAATGATGGTAAAGAGGATAGAGGAGATGGGATCTCCCTACCTTAAATCTTAATAGATCTGAAGGAAGAAGAAAATTCATTGACTACAATAGCAAGAGAGGGAATTGATCTAGATTATATAAAAGACTAAATGTTTGAAAGTATTTTTTTCATATTTAAAAAAAAGTTTTTTTGTCTTTTTATTTGGCCTTTTTGGAGGTCTTTTGCTCAAAATTTTAAACCTTAACTTTCATCAGTCCCTAAAACTGGACAACTATGGGCTTATTATTTTAGGGTTTGCAATTATATTTTTAGTTCTTCTTTCCAATGGTGTAAGCAGTTTCAAAATCTGAGCTCTTGATCAAAAGTTATTACCTTGACAAGTTGGGGTAATTAAATGCCTATTTTTTAATAGTTTTAGTTTAACTTTGTTTTTTTTATTATAGCCACATAAAAAATTTCAAATTCATGGCTATGGCAACTGTTGATATTCAATCATTGTATACATTCTTTCAATTTCAATTAATAAGATGGCTTTTGGTTTGCATAGAACCCTTTCAAGTTTTGTAAGATTTTCTAGAACTTGAACATTGATATAACAGATATTTTGATTCATCAGATATCATGTTTGTAGCCCACTTCTTAAATTTAGATCATTGGTACTAGAGTGGGACAAGAACTTCCTATCAAATATTAGGATTGTGCACAAGAAATTTGTCAAAATACCTTCCTTTGTAGTGCACAAAACCAAACATGTCAGATAATTTGGTAGACTCAGTGAAGAAGATGGTGGAAGAGGCTTTGGCTAGGCAATGAGAAGATATGATGCATAAGTTTTCAAAAAATTTGAAGACCTAACAAGTGCCCAATTCAGTAGCATTGTTCCATGGACCCCTTTTAAAGTTCTAGTGAATTTTGATATCCCAAATTTTGAAGTAAGAGTTGATGTTGATGTTGTTTGTAATTGTTTATCCAAGTTAGAATGATACTTCTCTATAAATAACTTTTTTGACTGGAAAAAGTAACATTTTCCCTATTGAGAGCTGATATCCATGTCAAACTAGCATGGAAAACAAGATTATTGAATAAGGAAAGTGAAGTTGGAGAAGAGTTGGAAATGCTCTCTGATAATAAACACACCTGGGGAGAATTTGTAGAATACATAAAAGTAGCACACTTGCCTGAAGATGTATATGAACATAAATATATAGAATGGTAGTTTCTTCAAAAAAAGAGGGACCAATCTATACTAGATTACACCAATACATTCCATGCACTCTCTACAAAACTTGGTATAGAAGATTTGGTGAAGCATCAAATTCTGAAATATCATAGTGGGTTTCATAGATACATTCAAAATTAAATGGAACCATTTAATATTGAAACATTGGAAACTACTTACAAAGATGCTACAAAAATTGAACTCAAGCATAAAGGAAAAATATATTATTTTTCAAATAGTAAGCCAAGGTGTGAAGGTAGTAATAAATTTGGAGGAAAACTAGCGGGGAAGGACCCTCCCTCAAATCCACCCAAGAATACCTATTGGGATAATAAAAAGACAAAAATAGATAGGGGCATTTGGTGTGAGATACATAAGAGTCCATCTCATAACAAAAAGGAATGTCGAAGAATTAAAAAATTGATGATAAAAATACAAGGAGATGAAGCTGACCTTGAATCCTCACCAATCGAAACTCTTGGTAATTATTCAGTGATAGAACTAGACTTGTATGCCATTGTTGCAATAATGAAAGTAATTCTGCGTGAAGATGAAAAGGGATTGTTCCATTCACAAATATGAGTTGATGGAAAGCCTCTATATTTTATTGTTGAAAGTGGTAGCCAAAAGAACTTAATTTCTATGGAGATAATCAAGAGGTTAACCTTAAAGATGACAAGACACACACAACCGTATTCTATGGGATAGGTTAATGAAGAAAAATCCATTCAGGTAAATCAGCAGTGTTGCCTATCATACTCAATTAAACCATTCAAGGATGAAGTAATTTTTGATGTAGTGCCTTTAAATGTATGTGATGTTTTGTTGGGTATCCATACATGTATCAAAGGCATGGGGTGTATGAATCTAGACCACATAGTGTCACAATCAAGCTTGGTGAAAAGAAATATCGAATAACAAAGGTATGCCCAACTCAAGTTGCTTCTTTAATTAGTGCTAAACAATGTAAATGTTTGATTTCTCAAAATAGAACTTTTGTATTCCTCATGATTCATTCTAAGAAAGAAAAGTTAGTTGTCCTTAAAACACACACTAAGGGGGCCACAATAGTAGACTAGCAAAAGGAGATGGATAAAATCTTGACAAAATACCACAGTGTGTTTAAATCACTCGTAGGGGTCCCAATGCACTATCAAGTCAAGCATTCTATTGATCTAGTTCTAGGAAAACCATTACCACATGAGCTGATATATAGGAGGTTAGTTATGGAAACTGATGAAATTAAGAGACAGATTCAAGAATTGATTGAAAAGGAACATATCAGGCCAAGTGCTTCACCTTGTGGTAGCCCTATTATTTTGTTAGGAAATTAAGATGGGACATTGAGACTTTGTATTCATTATAGGGAACTTAAGAAAATTACTATGAACAACAAATATCCAATTCCTCAAATTGATGATCTTTTGGATCAACTTAATGGGACAAAGTTCTTTACAAAAATTGACTTGAAATTTGGTTATCACCAAGTACAAATTGATCTAGTGGATGTATGGAAGAATGAATTCAAGTCCAAGGAAGATTTTTTTGAATGGTTCGTTATGCATTTTGGCCTTAGGAATGCTGCCACTACATTTATGAGGTTGATGAATGATGTGCTTAGACCATTCACTGATTCTTTTGTAGTTGTTTATTTGGATTATATCCTCATTTTTAGTAAAACTTGGTTTGAACATTTATAACATGTTGAACAAGTATTCTTGATTTTGCAAAAACATAAACTCTATGCTAACATAGACAAGCCCTCTTTTGATATGCAAAACATCAAGAACTTAGGGTACATCATTGATCATGAGGGTGTTCATGTAGACCCTACAAAGATAAAAATAATCAAAGATTGGTTACTTCCTAAAAAAATCATAGAATTTTGCAGTTTATTGGGTCTACCCATCTTCTATCATAGATTTCTATTTATTTTTTCACATTTATCATGGCCTCTTAATGAGTTACTCAAGCATGGAACACAAGAAAAATTTCAGTGGATATTGGACAAACAAAAAGCATTTGAGGAATTAAAAATTAGATTATGTTCATCTCCAATATTTCTCCTTCCATATTTGCAACAATCATTTGAAATATAAATAGATGCATCGGATTACGCTCTTGGCACTATACTTATGCAACACAAGCATCTTGTTGCATATCATAGTGAGGAATTTTTTGAAATAGTTAAAAGGTACCCCACCTATGAAAAAAAGTTTTATGTCATTGTTCAAGCCTGTAAATAGTGGAAGCACCATATTTTGGGAAAGGAAAATTGTGATACATACATATCATAAACATTTTCAATTCTTGCAAACACAAGGGAAGTTGTAGAATGATAGGCACAAGAGGTGCTCAGCTTATTTGCGAAAAATTCACCTCAACATTCGTCATAAAAAGGGAAGTACTAATAGATTAGAAAATTGTTTGAGTAGGCCTCCAATCATAGGTTTGACAATGGTGTTGGATTCATGCAGCCATCAAACAGAAACTTGGGCTCAACTATATGGTAATGATCCTCATTTTTGTAACATTTACATTTTAGTCTTAGAACGGAAGAATATTCCTAAATTTTATATACAAGATGGGTTACTTTGTCATGTTGGTCACATATGTGTCCCCAGTGAAGAAAGAAAAAAAATAATATGGGAAGCACACTATAGTCGGGTGGCAGGACATTTGGTATTGGTAAGAATATTGCAATTTTCCAAAAGTATTTCTATTGACCAAAAATGAAACATGATATTGTTTAATATATAAAATCTTGTGGTGCATGTGCAATTGCAAAGCCTTCAAAACATAAATTGGGCCTCTATCTACCATTGCCTATCCCTAATAAACCATAGCATTTTGTTTCAATGGATTTTATGTCTAGGCTGCCAAGTAGCAAAAGTGGAAATGATTGTATATATGTGGTAGTAGATAGGTTTTCTAAGATGGCTATCATGGTGGCCTATAAAAAAAATGATTTCAACAGAGAAGATCGCAGAGCTATTTTTTGAACATGTCTGGGTTCACTTTGGGCTGCCCAAAAATATTATCTTAGATAGGGATAGCTGGTTCCTGAACAAGTTTTGGTCATCATTATGTGCTAGAATGGACACAAAGTTGACAAAGTCTACATCATTTCATCCCCAAAAAAATGGCCAAACTGAGGTAGTTAATAGAATAATTAGCCATATCCTTCAAATGTACCACTCCAAAAACCCATGCACACAAGATGAGAGCCTGCCTTATCTTTGGCATAGTTACAACCATGCATTCCACACTACTATAGGACATAGTCCATCTGAGGTTTGTATTGGGTATCAACCATTGGCACCTATAGCACTACCCATCTTATAATCTAGTCAGCTACCCAATACTGAAAAGGACATAGATAAAGTGGACAAATTTATTGATAAGATCAAAAAATTACATCAACAAGTTCATGATATTTTAGACAAAAGCAATAAGAAGTATAAGGAAAGACATGATCAACATAGAACTCCCCATCATTTGTAGATTGGTCACAAGGTATGACTTCATATTCAGAAGGAGCACCTCCAAGGACCTTATAGAAAGCTTCTTCCTATTTAGTGTGGACCATATACCATTAAGAAACAAGTTGGTGAGAATGCTTTTGAACTTGATTCACAATAGTTTTGGGATTACATCCACCCTATTTTCCTCCATTATTGGATATCTCTCAAGCTGCTAAACACATTCATGCTACATAATTGAATTCATCCACTACTACTCCATTATAGTGTGATCATGCCACTGAAGTCATGCTTAAATCTTTGAGAAATCAAAGAATTCTTCTATATAGAGTGGTTCGAGCTGGTCAGTTCTCATCAAGGCAAATGGTTAACCAAGGAATAGATTGAAGCACAATTCCCTCATCTATTATAGAAGATTGATGCATTGGGGCCCATTTCCTCTTAAGGGGGGACGAATGATCTCGATTTTGTAGAAGATCAAATGTTTGAAAGTATTCTTTTTCATATTTAAAAAAAAAATTTCTATTTCTTTTTATTTGGCCTTCTCAAAGGTCTTCTACTCAAAATTTTAACCCAAAAATTTCATTGGTCCCTAATATTGGGCAGCCATAGGTTCACTATTTTAGAGATTAAAATTAGGTTTTTAGTTATTTTTTACAATAGTGTAAGCAGTTTTGAAATCCAAGCTCTTGGTCAAAAGTCATGACATCGAAAAGTTGGGGTAATTAAACACCTAGTTTTGAATAGTTTTAGTTTAATTTTGTTTCTTTTATTATAGCTACATAAACATTTTGAATTCATGGCTATGGTGACTATTGATATTCCATCATTGTATATTCTTTTAATTTCAATTAATAATATGGATTTTGGTTTGCATATACCTCTTTCAAGTTTTGCAAGATTTTCCAGAATTTGAACATTGATATCGCAGCTATTTTGATTCACCAAATATCGTGTTTGTAGGCCAATTTTTAAATTCAAATTAGTAGTGGGGATCATTTTGTAAATGATGTGAATGTGTCGACTACCAAAACCAAATGCTTCTAGCATCTTCACAAATAAGTTCTAGTCGACTCTATCATAAGTATTGGGAAGACCCAACTTCATAATGAAGCCATGTTTTAGTGATTTATATAAGGAGTACACATTTTCATGAACCACTATAATAGAATCCATAACTTTTCTACTAGGGACAAAGTGATTTTGTTGGAAAGAGATAATCCTAGGAAGAAGTTTTAACTATCTACAAGTAAGCACTTTGAATATTATCTTGTAAAAAGAATTACAAAGACTAATTGATCTGAACTGATCAACCATGTCTACACACATTTTCTTGGGTATCAAAATGGGGAAGGTGGAACTTATCTTTTTAAGAAGTAATTGAGCTCCAAAGATCTCCTTGATAGCATCGGAAACATCTTTACCCATGATATGCCAAAAATTTTGAAACAAGAACATAAGAAAGCCATTAGGTCTAGGCATTTTTTCAACTTCAAAAGAGAAGACCACTTTCTTTATTTAAAAAGATGATGGAATGATAACCAGATCCTTGTTTTGATTTTTAGAGAACAATCTTAAGATAATGAAATGACATTGTTTGTGGTCATTAACCTTGAGAGAATTCTAAGTGGTGACGAGAGACACAAAGTGATTAAGCTTTTCCATTGATATTTCTTCTTCTTTGTTTATTCTTCCTCTAACAGTGTTGAGATGAGAAATTTGATTGGCAAACCCATGCCTTAGGTTGGTGACATGGAAATATTTGGTGTTCTTATCCCCCTATGCCAACTAGGCAGACCAAGATCTTTGCTACCAAAACATCTCCTCCCTAGCTATGATATCATGATACTTGACCAAGAGATCATTTTCCTTATCAAAAGTTCAAAAGAATAGATCCATCAATTTGGATCCTATATTGATAGTGTTTTTTATTACATTGAATATCCTTCTTACATTCAAAAATGTTACCATGACTGGCCTTATTCGAAACTTTGACACACTTCCTAACATTACTTAACTTTTTAACCACTGTATACATTGCTAGTCCATCAACTTTTATATCCCACCAATCTTTAAAAAGATTTTCCAAAATGGATGTATAAAACAATCGAGGACTTCATTAGTTATTATTATTTGTTCTGATTAACTATTTTTTTGTATTAAGTTAAAGACTCAAGCCAAAACCTCCCACATGAGAAGCTCATAAATTACTATTGTGTTGTAGACTATTGCCTAAAATCATATATCTTATTGATCAAATAATTTATTTATTTATTTTTGTTGTAGTTAATAAATACAATAGACAAAATTCAAGATATCCTTTTTGTTATAATTTTAAAAAAAGAAGACTATTAAAATATATACATGAGGGCCAAGTTGATAAACTTAATTGAGTGATGATTTAGTATTAGATATCTAGAACTTAAGGGGTTAAGTGGTCATTGCTTTTGTAGAATTAGATTTTTTTAGAAAGAAGACTATTAAAATATATAAGTGAAGGCCAAGTTGATAAACTTAATTGAGTGACGTAGTCATTGCTTTTGTAGAATTAGGGATGATACTTATCCACGATCTTATACATTAGAGAAGACATAATATAGGACAAGACATCTGCTTTCCTTTGCGAGTCTGCCACAAATTCTTACAATTCTGTAATACCATATTTTAAATTATAAATTACAATTGATTTGAAATATATAAATTTATATTATGACATATGAGCCAATTGAAAGTACTTGGAAAGCACGTATAGGATTAAGCAGAATCTTTCAACATCAAACTTTGCAAAAATAGATAAATGTCAAAGATAATCTTCACAAACCTCTCGTCACATGTGTAAACCACTGTTAAAAACAAATTTTTTATATAGATATTATACAAATGAAATAATATTATTATGGTTACATCCTAAAGATTGTCACCAATGTTCCAAAATACTCCAAGTGCAAAAAAAAAGACAAATGTGTTTTAAGTTTATGGGGAGATGTATTATTGTGTGGTCTGAAACGTTCGTAAGTTTATGTTATTTGAAAGCAATCGCTTTTTTTAAACGTTAAAAAAAGTGATATTTATAATTTTTTATAATGCTATTTAACTTATTAAGTTTTAAATTATTTATTTTATCATTTAGATAGTTATACATTGTAATCAACTTTTTATCAGTACTTGCGGGCACGCAATAGTGATTAAAACTTTTATATTTCTATCGTTACAATAATAATTGAATTGTGAACAACATAAATGCAAGATATTTAACTTTATAAATTTTACAAAATATTTTTCAATGAGTGAATCCAATTGACTCTTACATGAGTGGGATTTCATAGATTTAAAAACACAATACTTTTTCAAATATATATATTGAAAAATATATATTTTTATTAATGTTTACTAATATTCAATGTACTATAAGTTAGATTTTTATACTTTTAATATTATATATTTTAAATCATTCAATTAATAATAATAATATATACTTTTATATTATATAATATTTTATGAAATATTATTTTATATTATTATTATATTAATATTATATATTTTTTATAATATAATAGTAACATATAATCAATAGAGTGTGTGTATATATAATATAGTATATTTATTAATAAAACCAAGATTAAATTGATTATACTTTATAATTAACAATTCATAATTATATATATAATTATAATAAAAATTTATATATTACTATAATTATCAAAACTATAACTATATATAATAATTTGATTATTTTAAATATTTTAATATATATTATAATAAATTTATTAAATTTAAATCTAGTTTATACTCAAACCTAAAGACAATTACTAAGCTACTATGTGGCACTTGTTGTATTTGTAGTTGGCTTTGTAATTCTAGAACTATAAGCAACTGTAGAAACTTGCCTTGTGATTAAATATTTTAATTGTAATTGAAAAATAATTTATAATAGTTATAAAACTTATAAAATTAAACTATCTAGAAATTTAAATATTTGTAATATAATTATAGTTTAAACTCTTTTATTATTAGTGAAAACTATTCAATTGCAAAAATATTATTTTATTTTAATTACTCTTTTAAATTCTCTTACAAAGTAATTATGCAACAATATTGTCATGATATTTTGATCCAAAACTTTTGAAAACTTTTTTAAGTAGTAAATTATGATTGAAACTATTTTTGAAAGTCATAAATTTAAATGATTTAAAATTTAAAATATAAGATTTTAAAAATAGCTATCTATCAATTTATTTTTTTTTTGTTTTATTATTGGTGAATATCATTTTTATATAAATAAATTAAATTTTTTTCTATTAGATATAAGAGTTTTAGAACCAAAAAAACACCAAAGTATCAATACGAATATATAGAAGGAGGCCAAGCCTCACCTTGAAGAGAAAGTATCAGCTGTACATACAAGCAACAAAAAGAGAAAAAGCAAGACTATCTAGCTGAGAAGATCATAGTGATTGTCAACCCAGGCAATCTAGCCTAAGAGACCTACCATCCAAACTATACTTTTATGCCCTTGAATCTGCACCAACATTAATAACTCTTCTTTTCTGGCATTCCCTTTTTCTTTGATTTCTTTGTTCAGTCTATTGCAGGATTGCTCAAAAACATGCAGATCATCCAAAGTACTACGCCACTGGTACCCACGCTTAAGCTCAAAGTAGTAAAGAGTAGCATGCCCATCACGAACAAACCTCCTCATTTTGTCCCATTCAATCACCATAGTAGCCTGCACCTACAAGAAGATTTTAAAGTAAGTGAGTTTTTGAAAAAACTCAGTAAGATCCCTATGCTTACCTTGATACCTTTCCTCGTTCCTACACTTCCAAATCTGCCAGAGAATGTTAGACGACAATATATTCTAAAATAAATTGGTATCTTTAGGAAGACCATTAATATGAACAAAAATAATATCAAAAATATTAACATTAATAGGATAAACAATGCCAAACATGTTCCATATTTCTTTAGCAAAAATACAATCAAGAAAGATATGTCTACCAGTTTCAAGAACTCTACACAATTAAAAATATCAGAAT
This sequence comes from Cupressus sempervirens, assembly GCA_028749045.1. Classification (NCBI taxonomy): domain Eukaryota; kingdom Viridiplantae; phylum Streptophyta; class Pinopsida; order Cupressales; family Cupressaceae; genus Cupressus; species Cupressus sempervirens. The sequence goes on from CM053783.1 coordinate 252,380,133, forward strand.
TAACAAAATCTCTCTTTATAGGCAGCTTGTCCAACAAAAATAACCATTTGAAACATCTAATCTTGGGTTCCACGTGATTCTTCCACAAGATATCAAAATACTTTTTCAAAGCATCAACATCATAAGAAGAGTACCAAATAGCATTAATATGATCTATAATATCAATATTATAGTCAATGGTTTTATAAATATTCTTAGCTTTGAGCAGAGTAGTAATGATACCACCAGGCCATTTGCACTTCAGGAACCTGAGAGAATCAACTTGACAAATAGTAGGAAGACCAATAGAGGCTTGCACAATCATGTTATAAGTTCTTCTGTGAGAATCCGAGATAGCATATTGATCCTTAAGCACATCCCAAGGCATAATTTGATCATACTCAAAGAGATCCATAAATTGTTTAATACCTTTCTTAGCCCACTGTCTGGCAGAACACCCTTGGGTAAGGGCCAAAGGTTTACCATTTAGGTGGAGATTCCACCAAATGGATCTTTCACCATGGAGTTAAATACTGGAATGAAACTCCTTGTTAGTGATGAATTTCCTAACATGATCGCAAGCCTTCCAAATAGACCTAAAAACCATGGAGCCTTGAACCATAATAGTAAAATTACCAAGAATGAGGTCACAAAAGGGGAGGCTAGTCCAATACTTAGCTTTTCTAGGAACACCCCTCTCAATATTGCTCCTAACCAACACTTTCCAAGGAGAATCACCCTCCATGGACTGAAAAATCCATTTGGCAAACAAGGCTATACCCTGAGTTCTTAAATCTTTCAGCCCAAGTCCCCCAAGGGTCTTGTCAGTGTGGTACCAAGCCCACTTAATAGAATGGATCTTTCTATCTCCTTTGCCATCAGACCAAAGGAATTGTTTGATGGACTTCTGAATTTCAGCAATCTGATAGTTATTAAAACACTAGGTAGAAGAATAATATATGGTTTGTGAGGATAGAATCTTCTAGAAAACTTTAATTCTGCCTGCCAAAGATAATGCCCTGTTATGCCGTTTGTTCAGCTTTTTATCAATCTTCTCTTTCACCTAAGGCCACATGTCTTTGAGGTCAGGCTCCACTGAGAAGGGGATGCCAAGATATCTAGTGATCCTATTAGGACCAGCCCATTAAAAATTGTATTGGAGAAACCAGTTTGGGGGCCGCTCATCCCAACCTAAACAAATTGATTTAGTTTGAGATATCTTAGCCCCAGAAATAGAACAAAAAAGATTGAGTTTAACTTGCATGTTCTTGAAATTATTTTTTGAAAGTTGAATAAAGCGGTATCATCGACAAATTGACAATTGATGAGCTCTTCATTATTAGGCAGATAAATACCTCTAACCTCCAAAGATAAGGAATTATCTTTGAGGATATAATAAAGAGCTTTTGAAGCTATGACAAAGAGGGCGGGTGCCAGAGGGCACCCTTGCCTAATGGATCTCCCAAGAGAAAAAGGAGCAGAAAGAATACCATTGACCTCAACCTGAGCAGAAGTGTCATTAAGAAGCATAGCCACAGTGTTTGATCCGAGGGATATTTTCGTCAAAATTGAAGTATCTCCAAAACTCCAATAATCGACATCAAGTTAAAGTTCTCAAAATTCTAAATTAAATGCAATTTGAATTGACAAAAATGGAATCTGTATGCAAAGGTTATGGGCAGTCAAACTTTAGTCAAACTAGGTACAGAGATCACCAAAATTTGAAAAAAAAATCATCTCCAAAGTGGTCAACAATGGATTTCAAAGCAAAGATCTCGTCAAAAGCTTTCCAGTTGTGTTCATTTCATCAAAATCAGAGTTCGTATGTGAAAAATATAATAGTTTGAATTTGTTGAGAAAAAAAGGACCCTGATGATGTCAACATGACATCATCATGCTGACATGACAGCTAGAAGTTGGCTGGACGTTGTGCTATTATAGCGCTCAAAATTCTTTTTGCACCAGTTTTCATTTATCTTTTTAACCGCCGCCAACCTTATATGTAAATTAAGGTTATTTGTTATTTTCTTACCCCAAAATTGACATGAGCCAAATCTGTTAAAAATGGCTAACAGGTTATTCCAAGAGGGGAATTAATTGAAGGGGTTATTTTTGTAAAAAAATTTATAGCCCTATTTTGGCTAATTTCATGTATAAAAAGGGGGTTTAGGAGACTCTTAGGGGCATTCAGAAAAAGGAGAGAATGTCCAAGTGCTGAGAGTAAGGGAGATTTTTGAAGTGCTCATTCCTATACTTTGAAACATCATGATGCTGTTGTACTTCAAAGGAGTGACTTTGTAAAACATTTGTACCTGATTTTTGGAGATAATTGAATCGATCCCCCTATTGGAGTAGGACCCAGAGATGTAGTCCATGCAGACGAACTTCGAGATCAAATTATTTGCATCTTCTTTCTCTCAATTTCTCTATTATCAGCTTAATTTTGTGGTTCTCTTATTTCATTTACATTAATTTGATTCGTTAAAAGTTTTAAATTAATTCTATGTAATCAATTAGCATTCCTCTGTAATAATCCTAGATCCTAATCAAATCAAATTTGGTATTAGAGATTTTGTTGGACTAGTATTGCAGATTTGAATGCTAACAAGATCCAAGATTGAGAAAGGTGAAGGAAAGCTCGAGGAATACAATCCTAAGATTGGAAAATGAAGGACTAAACCATCATTACAAATGGTAGATGAAGGTGGTGGACAAGCTTTTCAAGATAAGAGTATTCAAAAGACTCTTTAGAATTTGCAAACAATGGTAGAAGTTTTGGTACAAGAAAGAGAAGAGAAGATGCGAAGATGTGTAGCTCGAAAGGAGAAAGGGAAAAAGAAAGGTGATGATCGTGATCCACCAAAGACACCTCCATCTTCTCCTTCTTCTCCCTCATCGCCTTCTCTCCCCTCTTCTCCTTCTTCTACCCATTCTGAGTCTTCTAATATTTTTAAGGGTGGACATAAGACTTGAATCAAGTTGGATGTAAAGTTTGACTTGCCAAAATATTGTGTGGAGTTAAATGCCAAAAAACTAGATGACTGGATTCAGCAAGTAGAAGTCTACTATAGAGTTCAAAACCTTGTAGATGATGTTGATAGAATTCAGTTAGCCACTCTTCAATTAGGTGGTGTAGCCTTAACTTGGTGGGAGAGTAGGTCTCGAGATGAAACTTCATAGCATGGTAAGTTTAATTTGTCTTGGTTAGAATTTGTTACAGCTTTAAACAAGCAATTCTACCCCTTAGGCCATATGTAGCAGTTAATGATGAATTGGAAACATTTTAGGCAAGGGAAAGGTCTGTCTGTCTAGGATCACACCCATGAATTTTGTAAAAAGGCTATTTCATTAAATGTCCCATTATATATCCAGGACACTTTACTCAAGTACATAGGTGGTCTTCATTCTTACCTAAGGCATTCTATTCTCATCCTGAATCCTTGTAATTTGGATGAAGTATGTGTCCAAGCAACACATTTAGAATCAAGGGGTAAGGGAACTTTCATTGATAAGTTTGATAAAAAACCATCTAAGTATGAGGAAAAGTTCAAAGACAAAGGAAAGGGTAAAAAGATAGCAACAATAAAGAAAGAGGGTGAGAAACCCACATGTTCACATTGCAAGAAAGAAGGGCATGATGATTCTAAGTGTTGGAAGCTGCATCCTGAAAAGAGGCCAAAGCGATTTGGTGGAAACAAAGGCAAAAAAAAGGCTGCTGCTATAACTCAACAAGATCTTGGATCTGACTTCGAAGATGAGACAAAAATTGTTGCTACTGGGATCCAAGGTAAAGGAAAAGGTATATCTCTCTCATCAACTATAAATTCTTCTAGCATAAATGCAAGTACAACTAAAGAATCTTCTCCTAAGGATGATAAGCTAAGGAATGAATTATTTCACGTCCGAGTTGTTATTAAGCATACTAAGGTTGATACACTATTTGACATAGGTTCTCAAGTTAATTTGATATCTGAAGAAGTTGTTAAAAAGCTTAATTTGACTACAACGCCTTATCCAAAAGCATACCCTCTTGGATGGGTTTGTGATGATGCACAGTTACAAGTAACTAAACAATGCAAGTTAAGATTTGCTATCACTGCAAACTTTGTGGATGAGGTAGAAGCTAATGTAGTCCCTTTAGATATTTGTGGTCTTGTACTTGGGAGTCCCTATTTGTATGATCGACATGCTATCTTCTATAGGGGGGAAAATAAGTATCATCTGTTTAAAGATAAAATTGAATACATTGTATGCGCACATAAGGCTAAGACTAATTTGGCACTAGTTAATGCTAGTCAGATGAAAAGGTTAGTCAACTCTAGTAAGAATTTTGTATTGATGATTATAAAAGCCAAAGAAGATGAAACATCTGAGGTATTTAAGGGATGTGATCCAAAATATAAATCTGAAATGGTCAAAGTCGTTTTCACCTACGATGACTTGTTTCAGGAACTGAAAGGATTGTCTCCTAAGAGAGAGATACAACATGAGATTTAGCTGCAGCAAGATGCACCACTTCCTAATATCGACATGTATCACTTATCTGTGTTGCAAAATTAAGAAATCAAGAAGCAAGTTCAAGAGCTAGTCGAGAAAGGAGTTATCCATCCTAGTACTTCTCCTTGTTGTTCTCCTATTCTGTTGGTCCCAAAGAAAGATGGGACTTGGAGAATGTGTATTGACTACAGGGCTCTGAACAAGATAATGGTAAAGAAAAGGTACCCTCTTCCTAGAATTGATGATTTACTTGATTAGTTGAAACATGCAATTTATTTCACTAAGCTAGACTTACGTAGTGGATATCATCAAATAAGAATTGCACAAAATGATATTTGGAAAACTAGTTTTAAGAAAAAATAGGGACTTTTTGAGTGGTTGGTCATGCCATTTGGGCTTTGTAATGCACCAGCTACATTTATCAGAGTCATGAATGATGTCTTCTGTCCCTTTATTGATGATTTTGTCATAGTCTATTTAGATGATATTCTTGTATTCAGTAAGTCTTTGGATGATCATGTAATTCATGTAAAGAAAGTACTTGCTGTATTGAGAAAAGAAAAACTCTATGTAAAGATGTCAAAATGTGAATTTTCAAAGACATCCATAGTGTACTTAGGCTATGTTGTAGGGAATGGTCAATTGAAAGTAGACCCTGCGAAGGTTGAATGTATTGTAAAATGGCCTAAGCCAAGTACAGTTACAGAAGTCAGGAGTTTCTTAGGTGCAGTTCAGTACTGGAGGAAGTTTATTGCAAAATTCTCTTTCATTGCATCATCGTTGCATGCATTAACCAGTACCAAGACAACTTTTCAGTGGGGAAGTCCACAACAGAAGGCTTTCAATACTTTGAAGGAAAAGTTGAGCACCGCACTAGTTCTAGCTCTACATGATTTACATCAACCATTTGAGATTGATACATATGTGAGCGAGTTTTCCATGGGAGTTGTACTCATGAAAGGAGGTAGACTAGTATGCTACCACTTTGAAACTTTTTCAAGAGCAGTAAGTAACTATCCTATGTATGATAAAGAACTTTATGCTTTAGTTTAGAGTGTTAAAAAATGGAAACATTACTTAATGGGAAAAGAAACTATAATCCACACCAATCACCAACCACTACAATATTTGCACTCACAATCTAAGTTGCAACAAAGTAAGCACTTTAGGTGGATGCGTTTTCTACAACAGTTTCATTTGGTAATTAAGTATAAGAAGGGTTCCCATAAAAAAGTAGCAGATATGTTGTCTAGACCTCCTATTCAGAATGCTTTGATAATCCTTCAAAATAGTTCTATGGTTCATGAAATTTTTCAGGAACAATATGCTAATGATGAGAACTTTAAGGATATCTATGCAACTTTAATCCAGGGTAAACATGTAGAAGAGAAAGATTACTATGTGTAGGATAATTTGTTGTACCACTTGGGAAAATTATGTATTCCTAAAAATGAACAAGCACATGTAATCCATGAAGCACGCACCTCGTTGATTGCAGGACATTTTGGGGTAAGTAAGACATTGGCCCAATTAAAAAAGTATTGTTATTGGCCTTGTATGCAAGAAACTGTCACCAAGTATATAAAAGGATGTGTAACGTGTGCAACCAACAAACCAAGTAATAAGAAATTGGGTTTGTACACACCATTACCTGTACCATCCTGTCCATGGGAAAGTGTGTCTATGGACTTTGTGGGAGGTTTACCTATGTCCAGGAAGGGTCATGATTATTTGTATGTAGTAGTTGATTGGTTCAGCAAAATTTGTATTTTAATGCCTTGTAAAAAGCAAGTTACTGCTGAACTAACTACTCATTTGTACTTTCAAAATGTTTGGATTCATTCATTCTCGATTCTTAGGGGAATTTTGGTCATCTTTGTGGGGACTCATGGACACTAAGCTGAAGAAGAGTACAACCTTCCATCCACAAATCGATGGACAGACAGAGGTAGTGAATAGGACAGTTGTGCATCTACTTAGAGGTTACTGCAGCAAGCATCCTAAGTTGTGGGATGAAAGTATTCACTATGTGCAGCATGCTTACAACCATGTGGAACACTCTTCTACAAAGAGGTCTCCTTTTGAGACTTGCTTCGGTTACTTTCCTAAGACACCAATGGATTTTTCTTTTGGGAAAGACGATATTGTAGATGGATGCCATGATGCAAAAAAGTCTTTAAAGTTCATGCAGAAGGTCCAAGCAATCCATCAGGCAGTAGAAGCACAGTTGGGGCAAAGCAAAGCAAAATACAAGGCTCGCCATGATAAGCATTGCATTGATCACCAATTCCAAGTTGGTGACATAGTTTGGTTACATATCAGCAAGGAAAGAATGCAAGGTGAAGGAAGGAAGCTCAAGCCTATCAGGCACGGTCCTTTTGAAATCTTAGAGAAGATTGGTACCAATGCTTTCTACCTTAATCTTCCTCCATACATGAAAATTTACTCAATTTTTAATGTTGAGAATCTGAATTTGTATGAGCCTCCAATGATCTTGGATAAAGACATCAGTGTTCAGGTTCCATCAGTTGATGATCTTTCACCAGACTATATGTCAGAATTGCCAAAAGATGTTATCCTAGACAGGAATGTCAAAACTTCATGAAGAGAACCAATTGAATGCATCCGAGTGGGATTGAAGGGGATGCATCCAAGCAAGGCAAGATGGATGGAGATTGGTAAAGTGAGGGAACTATACCCTCACCTACTTTTTAAGTAATCCAAACTTTCGGTGGTCCAAAAGCTTCTTAGTGGGAAGGTTTGATCCAGGGGATATTTTCGTCAAAATTGAAGTATCTCCAAAACTCCAATAATCGACATCAAGTTAAAGTTCTCAAAATTCTAAATCTAATGCAATTTGAATGGACAAAAACAAAGTTTGTATGCACAAGTTATGGGCGGTCAAACTTTGGTCAAACTAGGTACAGAGGTTGCCAAAAGGTGAAAAAAATCATCTCCAAAGTGGTCAACAATGGATTTCAAAGCAAAGATCTCATCAAAAGCTTTCCAGTGGTGTTCGTTTCATCAAAATCGGAGTCTGTATGTGAAAGATATAATAATTTGAATTTGTTGAAAAAAAAAAGGACCCTCATGATGTCAACATGACATCATCATGCTGACGTGATAGCTGGAAGTTGGCAGGCCATTGCGCTATTATAGCTCTTAAAATTCTTTTTGCACCAGTTTTCATTTATCTTTTTAACCGCCGCCAACCTTATATGTAAATTAAGGTTATTTGTTATTTTCTTACCCAAAAATTGACATGAGCCAAATCTGTTAAAAATGGCCAACAGGTTATTCCGAGAGGGGAATTAATTGAAGGGGTTATTTTTGTAAATTTTGTTATAGCCCTATTTTGGCTAATTTCATGTATAAAAAGGGGGTTTAGGAGACTTTTAGGGGCATTCAGAAAAAGGAGAGAACGTCCAAGTGCTAAGATTAAGGGAGATTTTTGAAGTGCTCATTCTTGTACATTGAAACAATGTGATGTTGTTGTACTTCAAAGGAGTGACTTTGTAAAACATTTGTACCTAAATTTTAGAGATAATCGGATCAGTCCCCCTATTGGAGGAGGACCCAGAGACATAGTCCATGCGGACGAACTTCGAGATCAAATTGTTTGCATCTTCTTTCTCTCAATTTTTCTATTATCAGCTTAATTTTGTTGTTATCTTATTTCATTTATGTTAATTTGATTCGTTAAAAGTTTTAAATTAATTCTATGCAATCAATTACCATTCCTCTGTAATAGTCCTAGATCCTAATCAGATCAGTGTTTCAAAAGGAAGGAGGAAAACCAAAAGCATCTAGCATCATAAGAATAAATCTCCATTCAATCCTATCATAGGCCTTCTCAAAATCCAAAAGGAGCATGGTAGAGTTTGGATGAGAGCATCTAGAACAATCCATGGCTTCCTAGCTAGTTATGAGATTCTCAAGAATATATCTACCTTTGATGAAACTAGTTTGGGTAGAATTAACAAATTTGGGAAGAATGTTAACTAGGCTAAGAGCCATAATTTTTGTCAAAATCTTGTAGGAAACATTAAGAAGGGTAATAGGCCTCCAATTCTTAATAAAGGTTTTATTCCCTTTTTTTGGGAGAAGTTTAAAAATCCCTCTATTGATATCCTAACCAAGGTACCTTTATTCAAGGCTTCAGAATAAAGATCAAAGAGATCCTTACATATCCATCCGATGTTGGACTTATAGAATTCAATCGGGAGACCATCAAGGCCCAGGGCTCTATCATTATTAAGAGCCTTAATAGCACGTTCAATCTCCTCAACAAAATAATTATTAGCAAGAACAACAATATCATCAGGATCAAGCTTTTTAGGAATAAGCTTCTTACAATTAACTCTAATCGACTTAGCCTCAGGAGAGTCTTCTGAAGCAAAAAGAGTCTCATAATAATTAGCAAAGGCCTGAATAATAGACTTAGGGTCAGAGATGTCCTGGTTATCAATCAAAAATATATCAGCAGACTCTTTAATACATTTATGCTTAAGAAGGTTGAAAAATAATTTTGATCCCCTATCCAAAAATTGGAGCCAGTGGGATCTAGACCTGATCCTGGCTCCTAGAATTCTAACTTGCTGATGCTTCCTAAGAGCATCTTTGGTAGCCATAACCCTGGAAAGAAGATCCATATTGGAAGAGTCATTTTGAATGTTCTCCTCAGCAACTTGCAAATTAGAAGATAATTGTTTTTCAACAAACCTATAGTCCTTAGCTTTTTTATACCCAATGGTTTGCAAAACGATCCTCCAGGAGGAGAGGTTAGTATTCCATCTATCAATATGGGATAGGTGTTGAAGATTAAATTTATTTAATCCTCTAATAATATGCATAGCAGCAAGGACATCCTCATTCATGAGGAGGCCCGTGTTTAAGATGAATTTACTGCTTCTAGACTCGTCTTGAAACTAAATAAAAAATTTCCATAAAATAAATATTCTAGATTATTTATTATCATGTATTAATTTGGAGCAGATTGGTCGAGAGGCTCACAATTTTACCATTTTGTTGAAAAATTAATAATAATAATTACGAATTAAATTGTAACACAATGATAACTTGTGAGCCTCTTATGTGGGAGGTCTTAAGATTCAAATCTATTTGAGCTTTAACACATACTAATAATTAAACTCAATAAATAGTAATAATGAATCTAAGCTTAGACCATTAAATTTTTTTAAAAAATTACAATGTAAAATTAGAAAATTAACACATAATATTTATTATTAAAAAAATGTAATTTATTTTATTTTAGTAAATAAATGTTCATTTAGTTTGTTTAATTAATAGTTATGTAGAATAAAGGATTTTAATTTTAACTGTAAGCTGAAAAAAAAGTATAATAACATATAGAAATTAATAAAATAAAATTGTTGTAAAAATTAATTTAGTAAAGATAATTTAAGATAGCATAAAATTATTTTTACATAATTTAAAGAGTATAATTGATGTCTTGGACATTTCTTGTAATAATAAGATTCTTAGGGGAAAAGTCTAGTTGTCCACATTAACTTGACTTGTTTAGAACTCCTAATTCTTTTGATGTACCTCTTAGATCATTCAAGAGCTTAAAGATAATGTTTGGGTTTCTAGATATTCATAGATAGAACCCACAATGTTCATTTATTATTTGAAAACTTGTGATTAGTTGGACCAATAGTAATACACAAATTAGTCAAACTACCAACCAAAAAGAAAGCTTAAAAAATACATTGAAACCTACTATTAGATTTTTTAAAACTCTTAAAGAAAGGTGATTAGAGATATATGAGAGTACTCTCACAATTATTGAATCATATTAGTTGGTGCGCCCCTTCCTTCCAGCGAAACGCCATATAACTTCTGCGTTGAGGAAAAATCCACTTCGCCCTAAGGTCAGCTGTGACCTACAGTCATATATTTAATCGATACCAGATGGTCTCTGCAACACGTTTCTTTTTTAAATAAAAACAATAGCAATGTAACGTTCAAGGGATTTAATAAAGAAAACGAATCAAATCCAAATCTCAAACATCAACATTGCACAAACCAATGCGAATAATGTAATCCAGGCATTATGCAGTTGTTTTTAACAAACGTCCATTAATCCGTCCATTGGGATGTTGGTCCCAGCATAAGAAAACAATGGCTTTGTCCATTTTCCGTCCGTTGGGATATTGCTGGTCCCAGAAAAAGAAAACAACGGCTTTGTTTCTTTCATTACGTTTACTTTTAAATAACCGTTTGCCCACTTCTCTTATTCAGATTCAGTACTGCATTTCCAATTGTAGATTCAATGGCTTTATTCACTACCATTAATACTGCTAATTTATTATCCCGTGCTAATACTCTCAAGTCTTCTGATCGTTCCTTCATTAGTTTCCCATCTTCAAAACAGTCGAATTGTAGTCGTCCAGTGATGAGATTAAAGCTGAATGGTGTGATCATGATGAGAGCGGCCATGAGAGATGAAAACTCCTCGTGTTTTTCTTCATGTTTTCCCTCCGCTAAGTCTTTGTACGATGTGTTGTGTGTTCCAGAGAGTGCTGAAATGGGTGAAGTGAAGAAAGCGTACAGGGAGAAAGTGAGGATATACCACCCCGATGTGTGTCCGGCTGCTGAGAAGGAGAAATGTGGGGAAATGTTTATGTTGGTACAGGAAGCTTATGAGACTCTTTCTGATCCAATGTTAAGGGCTCATTATGATTTGGACCTTCGTTTCAATCCCGGGCTGTTGTTTTCACAAAAGAGAAACGTGAATGAGAACTGGGCAGATCAGATGGAAGGGCTTAGAGTCAAGTCCAGGAGTACCGAGAGGAAGACATGGGGAGCCAAACTGCGCCGCTCCAGAGAAGAAATGGGGATGTGCTGAAAATCTTGGGCTTTTCTACAATTGTGAAAGATTGTATATATGGTTCATCACTATTTGTGTTCTAGAGCACCACAGGGCTTTATATTCTTTAAAAGAAGTTGTAAATTAGATGGAGAGGGTAAGTACATGATAGTATTAAGCTTTTGTATTATCATATGGGTATGCATGATCTTTTCTTTTTAATCTAATCAGAAATTGCAATTGTAAATTGTCTGTTTAAAGTTATATATTTAATTTAGACTCTCTTTTATAAAGTTCATCACTGTTCTGGTATCATACAAAATCATTCAACTTTATCAGTAGATCAAGAGGTCATTGACAAGAATAATAAACTTTATAGTATATACAATCCGAATAAGAAAAAGCTTCGATGGCTTAGCATCCAGCGCAAATCGGTATGCATAGAACACATAGACGGTAACCCAAATTCAAAGAAAATATCAGGATCCAAGACCCACCCAAGAATCCAACAGAAAAGTAGAAAACCTATTTTGACAAATCAAAGTATGCTTAGCTTGGTTCGAACAAAAGGCACAACAATCCAACGGCCGCGCAAAACTAACTTAAAAATGATAAGGATGTAAAGGAATGGATAACAGACACGAGAACGAAAAAGCAACAAAATTAATCCACGCTGTAGATTTCCGCTCAGTTGTCCGCAACAAAGAAAGGATTACAATTACAAAAACACAAGAAGCAGAAAAAACCATAAGGACTCCTTAAAACTAGGGTTTGATAACCGCAACGCAAACCCTATTCGAAATGAATACAAGGGAACCAGTGTATCTAATAATAGATGGAAGCAAGCTCCGAGATTTGAATGGGAACGGCCTCCTAATCAGAATGCGATGACATAAATCACTGACCAGAGTAACATCACACTAAGAGATAAATCAACAACGGAAGCCACTAATTGGAAAGAACAACTAGGCAATAACACGCAGAAATAGAACAATTTGGATGATAGAAATCACACATCAAGAAAAGAGGACACAATACAGGAGGAAAGTCAGATAAGCCAGAAGAAAAGAAGATTCATGTAAATAGATGAAGACATTGACCTCTTTAATACAAAAGTTAGGAATACGTGAGGAAAATTATGAAGTGGAATATACAATTAACACAGAGAATCACATTAACCAAATAGTTCAGATTGAAGAAGATAGTCTAGAAAATCCAAATACAAAAGCATCTAGAGAGCTAGACACATGAAATGAAATAAATGGCAAGAGGACACATCTAAGTTATCAATCAAGAGAATCAAGATAGGATTGTTAGAAAGTAAAGTTCATCAAGATAGCCGAAAGTGGGGAGGGGGGAATCACTTATGGAATTAAAACAACTCTCAATATCCTTATTAATTTCAAAACATATGTAAAGAATAGATGCAACAACCATAGAAAGACCCTCATACACAATAACACCAAATTTGTTATCTAGGGAAATCTTGATTAGAGGGAAAACCTAGTGGAGATGGTACCCACAAAATAAGAGGATGGACCCTGCTAGGAGTCAATGAAATAAATTCAGTCCCTCTTAGGAGACTTTCAATCCCTGTTAGAAGATTTCAACTCTGTGAGAAGTAGAATAGAAAGTAAAAAGGCCCACTATTCAAACAATTTTAAAAGAAAGACTTTCCAAAGTCACTGCAATTGACCGTACTAGTATCCTTATCAAAACAATACAAATATACAATATTCCACAAAACTTCCTTGTCAAATACAGTCTCATTGTAATCTCATTGTACCTAACAGGGAAGGCCAAGTTAATAGGCTTAATTGGGTGACGTAGTTTACTATGAAAAATTATAGATAACTAAAACCTTAAGGGGGTGATTGTTTATGTAGGATTATTTGTCACACAAATAAACTATTTTACACATTAGAGAAGACATAATAAATGAAAATGAGAAGACATTTGCTTTCATTTATGAGGCTGGCACTAGTTTTTAATATTCTGTAATACAATATTTTAAATTACAATTGATTCGAAATAATAAATTTAAACTATTTTAGTTGTATATTAAAATATGGACCAATTGAAAGTGCTCGAAGCACGCATAGGATTAGCAAGAATCTTCCAACATTAAATCAGATTACTATAGAAAAAATAAATAATTTACTTAAAATAATCTATCGTCACATCTGGGAAACACTGTGAAAAATAACCGAAAAAGACTTTATAGATATTATACAAGTGAAACAATATTTTGATGGCTACATTGTAAAGATTGTCACCAATGTTACAAAATACTCCAAACGGAAAGAATACGCAAAAAACAAAATAGTTGCTTAACGGATGTAATATTGTGTGGTCTGAAACGCTCATTCGTGAACGGTAATATTTTATTATAGTGCAATTAAACTTATTATGTTTTAAAATTATTTAGTTTTTCTATATCATTTCGGAAGGAGGCATGAGTTCTGCTACAGTTTGTACGGCCTCTGTCTGAATCCGTGTAGGTTTCCGCTACTTGTCATACAACATTTACTGCAAGAATGCGTTTTTATTTATAATGAGTTCGCTTTTCTCCGGCTCAGCAGTTGATGCTTGTGCTCGAGTTATTGTTGCTACTGGAGTAATGAAACTGCCGACCAAACATCTATGTAAGTTTGTTTCCAAGGTGTTTCACAAGTTTTACAACACTTGTCCCCAAAATAGGGATTTTGTTGAGGTCGACCTGTTTAGGGACCTCAAAGATTCTCCAAACATCCAGATAGGTGGTACTACTTTCACTTAGAAGGTTCTATACCTCAACCTTCCGGATACCTGCTATCTAAGCATAAGATTAAGGATTGTCCCTTGCTAACACATAACTGTCCCTCGGCTCTAGAAACAAAGTTTGCTCCTACTACTAAAAAAGATGAATGGACTACGATGGTGAAAAAAGGAAAGGGTTCAGCAATGGCTAAGGCATGTTCTTTGCCTATGGATCATGGTAAACCTAGCTCGAGCTAGGTACCAAGTGACTCCTCTGTTCCATTGCTCCCTTTGCCTCCTATTTCAAACTCTAGAGGCTAGAGGAGGGGACAGTGGGGGTTCCTACCCCAGATCTGTGTCCTTTATGGGCCTGCATGACATAACTAGTGTCAATGATTTCCCAATAGAAGTTACATTGGTCTTGTAGCCCATATGGCTGCAAGGAGTTTTTCAACAATGGGGAGAAACTTTGGAGGGTAATTACCATTGATGAACCCTCTTTTGAGTCTCTCTTTTTTGCATAACAATTTTTCCTCTCTTGGGGATGACGATGATATGCAAGTTGGTTTACCATGAATTATCTTTCATGGAATGTGTGGGGGCTGACAGACCTCCCTAGAAAATATTATGTTCGTGATACCAAAAGTTGGTTTGACCTTCATGTTCTTTGCCTCCAAGAAGTTAAAATTGTTGGATTTCTTCTCTCCTCAACTTGTCATGTTATTTGGCTAGATAGTGTCATGTTTTCTTCTCAGTATAAAGATGGTCGAGGGGGTGTTGTTACTCTTCTTTCCCCTCGTTTAATTTCATCTATTACTTCTCACAGTTTTGATCCTTTTCACAAAGTGATTTGGATCCTATTGTCTTTTCAAAATCATTCTTTTGGTATTGTTAACATTTATGCTCCCAACGATGTTCTTGAGCATGCACAACTATGGCGTTGGTTGGGGGATCATTTGCTAGTTGCGACATGGGTTTTTTGTGAGGACTTCAACATGGTTGAGCTGGCCTTTGACAAAGAAGGCCTTCTTTCATTTAGGTGGGTAGTTGGTGAATGGGAGGCCTAGTTTTACATGTGGAACAAATTAGGCTTTTTTGATCCTAATGTTACTCACCGCTGCCTAGATGGGATTTAGCACACTTGGTCCAATTTTGAGCTGGATCAAACAGAGTTTTAAAGAGACTTGATAGGGCCATGATTTTTGCATGTCCTCTTTTTCTTTTTCTCAATAGCATGCCTTGCCTGTCGCTTCCCTACTTGATGTGACGTCAGACCACTCCCCCATTCTCTTTTCTATCACCTAGCAAATAGCTTAGGCTCACTCGATTAAAACCCATTTTTACTTCAACATCTCTTTATTGGTTCATCAACCAACTGTTGCTCACATTTTTCATGTCTGGAACCTAGAGCCTTGGCCCCACACACATGTTGGGTGGATTCAATGGTGGAATGATGCTATCCTCCATACTGCAAGGTTTATTTGCATTTACAGTAGACAACTAGCTATGTACTATAGGAGATCTTAGAAAGACACTACTCTCAATCTGTACATAGCCTCTAAGGCTCTTACAATGAATCCATTTGACATGAATCTCTAGGTTCAGTTTGCCAACCTTCGACACTAGAAATAAGTTGCAGATAGTTATGCTGCTTGGGGAGCTCAGATCAAGGCCCGTCTCCACTAGTTGGAGGTCAGCTATCAGGCTTCCAAGGAATTTTTTCTTGCTTTGAGGGATCAACATTCTGCAATAGGTATTAAATGCATCTAAGAAGATCAGTAGGATTTCACTGACCTACTAAATATTCTCCAGGATTTTGTGTGTCATTATGAGTAGGTTTTTACAGCTCAAGGGCCCTCCGTTGCACATGATCAAGCATTGTGAGATTGCCCTAATGTTACTCCTAATAGGTTTGCCCCTGAGCAATATGCTTTTTGTGAACAAAATCTAACACTTGGAGATCTAAATGAAGTTATCCTCTCCATGGCTAACGATAAAGCCGCTATATGTGATGACTTACCCTGTGAATTCTTCAAGGTGCTTTGGGATGATATTGGACCCAATTTGCTTCATGTTTATCATGAAGCATACATATCAAAGTCATTGGGCAATATTATTAACAAAGGGAATATTAAATTCATCCCCAAAGCTGGTGATCCTAAAGAAATTTGTAATTGGCAGCCCATTACTTTATTGAATGTCTCCTACAAAATCATTTCCAAGGCTCTCTCTCTTAAAATTTGGCATTTTCTCCATTAGATTGTTCAACCCGAACAAGTTGACTTTATTAAGACCTAGTCTATCTTGGATAACATTACTGCTATCTGGGAAGGGGTAGAATAGAATAAACATTCCAAATAGTAGGCCATATCCTTGAAGATTGATTTTGCCAAAGCATATGACCAAATTGAATGGCCCTCTATTTAGCTATGCTTCAAGTTCTAGGCTTTGACCTAGTATTTTTTTAGTTAGTGTAGATTCTTTTTGGGGATGCCTCTACTTACATCACCATTAATGGATGCCAGTCTCAAGCCTTTGGTCTCTTTAGATCTATCTGGCAAGATTTTCCTCTTACACCTTCCCTATATGCTTTGGCATCTGAAGGCTTTGGCTACCTGTTGGCCAATGCCATTTTCAGAGGGTTGGTATGTGGTATTTCTTTATTGGAGGTCATTTTGTAGATGATTCTTTCCTCACTTTGATTGAGGATGAGGAGAATATTACCAATGCTTTACAATATTTGGATACTTTTTACCTTGCTTCTATCCAATGGCACAAGAACATCTACTACCGCTAGTCTTTTTTGCCTAGCTCTCATTGGTTACAAAAATATGGATGGAAATGGGTTCAACATGGTGAAATCTTTAGATTTCTAGGCATTCCATTTTCTTTTCAAGCATCTCCTATGGAGCTATGGAATGTTGTTCTTGCTCAAATTGATAAGAAGTTGGACTATTGGATTACTAAGCCCCTCTCTCTTGCAAAAAAAATTCAAATCTACTCCAAAGTATTTGCTAGTACTCATGTGTACTATTCTTCTTGTTGGGCTCCCTCTAAAGCCTCATACCTTAATCTCAAACATCTTCTCAGGGACTTTCTCTAGGCCTATGATGTTGTGCATCATGGCTTTCACAAAGTTGCCTGGGACTTTTGTTGTTTGCCCAAAGATTTTGGTGGCGTTAGGTTACTCTCCACCCACAAGTAGGGGATAGCCCTCTATGCCAAGTAGGTCATACAGGCTCTCTCAAGGGATGAAGCTTGGAAAATTCTAATACACCGCTACATTTCTTCAAGCTTCGTGGTTAAGCATCTAGCTTGGAAAGGGATTGGTTCTCAAAATCTTCTTGTGACCTCTGAACCTATTCAGATTCAAGGCACTTTCATTGGTAGGAGCATTTGGAAGTCCTAGAAAGCTCTCAAAACTTGGCTTCACTTGGTTGGTAATGGATTCAAAGATGGGCTCTCAATGAATCAATAAAACCTTTAGTGGTTGCCCATGCAAGGTGTGCCTTTAGCCAAAATTCAAGGAGCAAGTGCTTTGTGATTATTTTGTAGGGGTATTAGAACTCCTAGAGATCCATTCTCTAGGGTTACTATGAGCCTTCACTTACGAGAGGATTTACAGGTCAATTATAAGCTTATCCATCCAGATTGACAGAAAATTGATCTTCTAGTTTCTGTGATTCCTCCCAATTTATTGCACAAGTTGGGAATTCACTCATCACACCCATGGTGGAAAGATTAGAAGTCATACCCTACCACTCTAATAACCAGTTATAAGCCTAGGCTAGGGTATTGGTGGCTAGTGCCCCACCTTCTAATGGTTAACATTCTCAACTAGTGTTGGCATTTATATTCTTCACATAAGACTTGGAGTCTTAGATTTTCCACTATTTGGCATACTATCACAAAGCCAAAGCTTACTCACTTTACTTGGTACCTCCTCTTCTAGGGTTTGCCTTTGGGCCCTTGGCATCACTATTTGGGAGTCCTAGATCCTACATGCCCTTTTTGTGGCCATCTTGAAAGCTTTTTTCATATTTTTTGGTTCTGCAGAAGAGCTCAGAATTACTAGCTCTAGATTTATGGTTTTTTTAGTCCTTTTCGTCTAGAGGCTTTTACTTGGTATATGTTAGTTCTGGGTAATGCTCCTAGACTCCTTTTTAGATATGTCTAGATCTAGCATGCTTTCAGAATGGAAATATTGTTTACAATCTGGAAAGATCATAATCTTATTTTATTCTCTAATGGCTTTCTTGATATTTATGTTGCAATGTACTCTAAAGCACGTATATGTAATAATGTCATGTTGCAGATTCAAGTACAAACTGACAAGGTTATGTTGGAAGTGGCTCACCTACTAGAGTTACTTGCTCACTAGGGAAATTCCCCTTTTATGGTTACCCAAGTACCTCTAGATACTTTTTACAGTGACCACACTCCTCCCCTTGGTCATAGGTGAGGCTGGAGCAATTTTGTTCATCGCTCATAGACCCTTAGGTTACAGCCTTGTTAATATTCTCCTAGTGGTAGATTTCGTGGCCATCAACATTCAGCCTCACTTCCTTAGAGGTTGGGCTCGGGCTGGTCCCTAGTGGCTCCTCCTGCTACCATTGATGCGAGTTGGTTGTCTGCTCCTGTTACCGTAAGTGGGCTTTCCCCTTGCTGGATCTTTCCATTTCTCCTCCTAGGGCTAAGGAAGAAAAAAAATATGATAAAGATACTACTACTGCTAATGGTTGGGCTCCTCCTGAGGCAACCACTAACCCCAAGGATTTCTGGTGTTTTGATGATAAAGACACTCCTTCGGCTAGCACTACTACTTTTGCAGCTTGAAGTATCTTTTTTTTGCTTATATATATTTTTTATGAATATTTTATTTCTGGCCTAGGGCTTTTTGAACTAGCGAGATGATCCTATATCCTCTGGCTCCTTTTTTGTGAATATGTATCTTTAATATTTAAATTAATGGAAAAGGTCTATTCATCAAACAATACTTAGTTTTTATACATTTAGTATTTAGATAGTTGTACATTTTGATCAACTTTCAATTGTATTAGTAGTTTTGTTGAAATTCTAGAATTGTATTTAATGACTAAATAATTTAATTGTAACGAGATAATCTTTTATAATAGCTATAAACTATAATTGCAATAAGTTAATAGATATTTAATAATAACATTTTTTTAAATATAGCTTAATATCATAAATTACTTACAACTTATCTTTTCATTAATAGTTATGAGAGATAAAGAATTTCATTAAAAATATAGTTAAAAAAATCTAGAAAAATAATTTGTACAGACTAAGAAAATAATGTGTACCTAAAGTAAATATATTAAACATAATTTATAATAAACATTTGTTTTGATAATAAGACTTCTAGTGAAATCCACAATGATTTGTTTTTTGGTCTCATGCCAAATAGGAAAGGTCACTTCACACAAACATAGCAGTGTTGTAACACATTATATTTAATAAATAATAGATGACATGTGCAAGACTTTAATTTTTAAAGAAAGAAAGGACACTCAAACAAAATTCACCTTTGACCAAAATTGAATTTTTTTAAAATACAACAGATTTTGATAAAATTTTCAACATTTATTTTCTTGATTTGTATGTTTTGTAATAAATAAATAAAATCTAAAATTTGAGAAAATATAACCATGTTTTCGAAGACCTGAAATTTTGTTTTTTTTAAATAAAATAAAATCTTTTGATATATTATGTCTAGGACATAGCCGGTGTGAAAAAGAAAAGGTAGTAACATAATGTTCAAGGAATCAATTATGAAAACAAAAAAAATCCAAATCTCAAATATCCACATTAAACAAATCGATGCCAGCAATGTAACCCAAGCATTATACCTCTCACTCATATTTAAGCACTTGTTTTTAACAGTGTCCATATTTTGTCTGTTGGGATGTTGCTAATTTATTATCCCATGTGCTTAAATACTATCTTGTTGATGTAGCTAAAGACTTCATTAGAATGAGTAGAATCTTAAAAGAGATGAATCGGACCTTTATTGTTTTGGTGTGCAAGATTGTTGATCCTACTCACTTGGAAGAATTTATATAGGTAAATGTGTGTAATACCATCTATAAGATTCCATCCAAGGTTGTGTTAAATCACATGAAGCCTATTCTTAACAAGGCCATTAGCCCCACTTAAAATGAATTTGTCCTTGGGCATCAAAATATTGAAGGGGTAATAACCTCTCACAATGTTCTACATTCTATGGAAAGGAGTGGAAACACAAATAAGGAAATGAAACTTGATATTTCAAAGGCCTTTGATAAGGTGAGGAGAGGATTTGTGTATAAAAATTTAAGGAAATTTAGAGTTCATTTTGCTAATAAGGGAGATGATTAATATTGTCCAATTCTTAGTCTTCTTAAATGGTTCTCTAGTGGAATTCTTCTTGGATGGGAGGGGTTTCTATTAGGGAGACCCTCTATCATCTTATCTCCTCATTATGGTGGCTGACATTATGTGAAGAAATATTTTAGCTATGGTTGTTTAGAGAGAGTTAGTGGGAGTCAAATTGGCCAAGACTCTCCTACCTAAGGTTACACTACAATTTTTGCATGAAACCTTTTTATATGGATTATCCTCCATCAAAGAAGCTAAGGCTTGGGAGAAAGTTTTGAATAGGTACGCTCAAGTCTCAGGATAACATATTAATTATAAAAAAAGTAAGCTCGAGCTTTCTTCAATACTAATTTGACTCTACAACAAAGAATTATAAGGGAGATGAACAACTAGGTTGTGAGTCACCCTAAAAACTCTCTAGGCTTTCCCCTTACGATCAAGAAAGTCACCCCTTAATTATGGAACACAAGGATGGAAAGAATTCAAAGTGAAAGCTAGATGATTGGAAATGTAAGGAAGCTAGACAGTTGGAAAGGTAAGTTTCTCAACAATGCTAGGAAATTATAACTCATTACTACCTCTCTCGATGAATTCTCTGTCTATTTTCTGTCTCTGTTAAAAAATATCTAGCCTTTTTATGGACATCCTCAAAAAAATTTAGTGAAAATTTTTATGGTTGGGAATGAAGGAGAAGAAATAATTAAGTCTTATTAGTTGAGAGAAAGTGTGTAGACTTAAGCCTCAAGGATGTTTGAATATAAGTACAATAGGGGATCTCAATAAGCCCCTCATGATGAATATTGGTTGGAGAGTGGCCCATGATTTGGTAGCATGGTGCCAAATTATGAGAGCTAAATACCTCGAGAGGATGGGGTGGGGGGCGGGGGGGTTGTTTAATCAAGCTATTTATAATGAAGGTCATTCAGTTGGATCAAGAATATGGACTAATATTCTTAAGATTAGGAAACACTTAAGGGAGGGCATCAGGTGGAACATTGATGGTGAGAAGTTGTCAAATATTGGAAAGATAGATGGATTGGTGATTCCCATATGATATTCACAAAGTTTTCTGGACTAAAGGTGTAGGGGGTGAATGAATTTATTCTCAAGGTGGCCAACTATATTGGAAATAAGGAGTGGAAGGATTTTAACACTGGTAATTTTAATATCATAGAAAAGGATATATATGTGGAGTTGGGATTCCTCTTGAAATATACTTGTATTCCCTTTTTCCTAGATAGAGATAAACTTATATGGAACAAAAACCCAAGTTGATAATTGAGTGTCAAATAAGTATACAATAAAATAATCTTGAGATGGTATTCTGAATAACAATGGGCCTAATTAAGGATTGTGCTCTAGCTAGGAAATAGAATCCACCTCCTTAAGCCACCCCCCCCCCCACACACACACAAATGGATAGGTGATCGGAGAAAAGATG
This sequence comes from Cupressus sempervirens, assembly GCA_028749045.1. Lineage (NCBI taxonomy): Eukaryota > Viridiplantae > Streptophyta > Pinopsida > Cupressales > Cupressaceae > Cupressus > Cupressus sempervirens. Next base: position 252,401,999 of record CM053783.1, read on the forward strand.
GTATATCTCACATTTAATGGAGAAAGTGGATAGTTCAATGGACCAAAAAAGAATGGGTATTGAATGGAAGTCACCCCCCAACCCAAATTGGTGGAAACAAAATTCTGATGGCTCAAGAATGAGTGAAGGGGTTGTTTCTGGGAGAGTTCTCAGGAATGAACATGGAGTTTTCATTAATGGATACTCAGGAAAATGTAGGAAAGTCTCTTGCAATGAGGAGGAACTATTGGGTCTACTATGAGTTCTGGAGATATCTTGTAATACTGGAGTTCAAATTTTAATAGTTGAGGGAGATTCATTTTTTGTTATTACAATGAGATGGCATGCCATGTCCATCATTAGAGAAGTGAAAACACTTTAAAATAGATTGAAGGAATTTAAAATACAACATATGTACAAGGAAGGAAATCAGTCAACTAATATCTTGATGGGTATGGACATGAGGTCATTAATCACCAAGTTTGGGAAAGGGAGTACAATCTGTTAGTGATGATTACATCACTCATTGAAAAAGAAAGATTTTTTAGTTAATACTAAATATATTAATTTTAAAAATTATGGGTGGCCTTGTCATTATTACATTGTACTTGGTGATGCATTTAGCAAGGGCAATTTCAAATTTAAATGGTATGGTAGTATTTGATATAAGGAGGCTAGTCTTGGTGGAGGATTTGATGAAAATAAGTTTAATTGGGGATACTTCTTTGTCAAAATCATTAATCATGACTCTTTATGGGAAGCGAGGGTCCATTACCCAATACAAGATTTGGAATGATTTCTTGCAATGCCAAAGGATGTAACTTTCCAAACATCAATGGCTACTTTTATGGGAACACCATGGAAAGAATAAAATTTAATTTGATTTAATATATGGTAATCCCAAGTATTTTCAAAATATTATAGGACTTTGTTTGTGTTATTAAGTGAGAAAAGGCTTGGCTCTAGTTTCTCTATATAGATTGTTGAAAATTGTTGGTAGAATTGCCCTACAGATGAAAGAGGAGGAGGATAACCTTTAAATTATCAGCCTTGGAAAAGAAGAAGCTATGGAGAATGCTAATGCTCAAATTGAGCCACCTAGAATTGAATAGGCTCTTAGGAAAGAGAAGGTGAGAATAATGTAAATGAAGGACAATGGTATAATTCTATTTATGGAGAGCATTGAAGGGCATGATGAGAAGGTCACTTTGTAGTTCATTGATTCTTGGAAGAATAACTTGGTTAATATTAATGATATCTTTTCTTACATTGTGGAGGAGATAATCTCTAAGCCCACTATCCTGGAAATGGAGGGAAAAAGATGGTAGAAGAAACTGTGGGTTTTGAATGAGATGATTCTTCAAAAATTCTTCCCACCTAATGAAGCTCGTGTTCATTTTTTACGGGGATTTTCTAATTAAAAATTACTAGAACTATGGGACATGGTTTTCTATGTTACCATGAGATACATGACCATTGAATTCAGAGTCAAGGTGTGTTACTATTACCATTTCACCACCCTTAAGAACTTTACAAATAGGAGATGTATCTCCTTTCCTTACTTGTTATGACATTCGATAGAAGACTATGTGTGAAATATTCATAAGAACATAGAAGAGAGTAAAAAGTATAATGTGTGCCACCAAACCTTAATTTTTAGGCTATACAAATTTTACAAAGGCCTTCATCTGAATATCTTCACCCTAAACCCTTCCTCCCTCATAGTCACTGAGGTTTCTGAAACATTGTCACCCCTCTACCAAAACCCAAGTTGATAGGTAGCCTTCTTCTATTGTAAGAAATATAAAAATGGAAAGCAATTAAGGTCCTTGACGTTGAAAGTACTGAAACTATGACTAGGAATTACACTAATAAGTTGACCAAAAGTCTGAGAGAAACAAAACCCTTGGCGACCCTTGGTAAGGAGGAACCTAATTATTCTGAGTCCACCAATAATTTAGGTAAGTAAACTAGCCCTAGACCTAAAATGAAATCCATTAGGAGGAATAATGGTGAACAAGAGGAGGATGATACTAGTGGTGAAGGGAAGGATGAGGAGATCATAGAAGAGGAAAATGATAGCCCTATGCCTGCCTAGGTGTTTGATACTTTCAAAATTGAAGCCAATACTTCAAATTCTAGGAGAGAAGGTGATATAGGTGGGCATGGCACAATTACTTCAGTAGTTAGAATGGTGAATTTGGGAAGCCATACTCAGGGGGGGTGTACCTATGGGAGGTGAAGAATAAAAATATGAGAATATAGTGGGAAGTGATATTTAGAATGAGAGAAGCACCATGGGGAAAATTGATAAATCTTAAGGTAACCTAGACATTGCTAAGTTTGAGGAGCCCATCACTAGCCCAATCAAGAACAATGAGATCTTGGAGGATAAATTTGATAGGGTTGCTAACTTTCCATGCATTGATTGATTTGCCACCAACTACCCTTCACTTATTGCAGGTGGGCAAGGAGGACATTACTGATGACAAGGACATGAAGATGGCATGTCCAGTATATGGTTTCTTGGTAGATGATTGGCTACGACTACTTATGGAGAACCTAACGAATGAGAAAAACAAGACTTATCTCTTGCTTTTGTGCTTTTTTCTACAATAGCTAGTTTCTCCTTAGCCAAAGGGGGTGTTTATGTTGATATCTACAAGACTTTTTTAATGGACACCAATGTTTATTGGGCCAATTATATGTATAATAATGAAATAAATATAGTTATTAATAGTAGTACGTATAGAAAAATGTTTTTTTGGGTATTTTTGATATTAAGGAAGGGGGTTGATTAGTCATATGGTAACGAATTTTGCCTGAATTTGGCTTTTCTTTTGATTATTCTAGGTTAATCTCCATTTTATCTTCATTTTAATATAAAAAACTTCAAAATGGGTGTTTCCAAATTTAAATATTATTGGTAGCTCTAGTTGTTATAGTTTAAGGAAAATCTAGTTTAATTATTAGGTTTCTAGTAGTTGTTTTTGTAGGTTACTGAAAATGACAAATTTTAAAAATTGTAAAAATCTACCAAAAAGGGTAGTTTCCTATTTTTTATTTTTATCTTAGAGTTTTTAGTTATTTAAAAGGAGTTTTTGAATATTGTTGAAGGGAGCCTTGGATGAATGAATAATGAGTAAGTTTTCAAATTTTGTACATTTCTTCTATGTCTATTATTTTCTAAGTTCATCTTCATTCTTATATTATTGTGTATCAATATCTAGTACTGCATTAGTAAGAATTTAGAATATGATGGTAGGATAGATTTCTCAAACCTTAACACTTGATGATTTTTCAGAGGTTCATCCAAAATTTTCACTTTAAAACTCTTTGGGAAGCACAAAACTCAATGATATTCTAGAATCTTAAAACATTTCATCATATTGTATGACTTGCAAAAATTGAATTCAATGCTTGCAAGAACTCTATGAACTATTGACAATTGAGGACTAATTTTAGATTTTTTTTAGTTGTCAGGGTTTGAAATGATAGAGACAAGGATTTTTTGTAGTTTATCTTTTGAATAAAAAAAGCAATTCAAGATGAAAAGTGACTGCTTTGGAACTTCTTTTCTTAATACTCCAATTTTCTCTAGATTTGAGGTATTCAAACTAATACTATCTCACTCAAATGTTTGATTTATCACAATAGGAAAAAAATATAAACATTGAAGAGACAAAGAAAATGGAGGTTAAAAAAGACAAGAGAGATGTTTCAAGTGCAATTATTTTAGAATAGAAAATTTATGCATAATACACTAATGAGGTTTTGTGACAACTATACTTGAAAAAAATCAAGAAAATGTAGAGAGCGCATAAATATTGGAAGAGGAATTGTAGAACATGTCACTGACACATGTTCTCAAACTTACAAGAGGTATTCTATTGAATAAATTGAGTTAGCAATTCATTTTTTACTAGAATCTCTTATGATAGGGGAGTGAGTGTATGATTATTTCTACAAATACATATTGAACGAAACCATAGTAGTTATCAAGGTGCTTCATTCAAAACTATCAAAAGAGAATTTTGAGGATCTAATCCATAGCATCAGCTAATCTATGATACATAAATCGCTTTATAATCTATACACTTGGACACCATTTCTACTACTAGCACTCCAAATAAGACTTTCTTGTTGAATATTTCTAAGAGTTAAGTTTGTAAACCTTACTTGGAGAACCATATATAAAAAATTGTTCCACCAATACAAAGATTGAAATTCAATTTGAAGAAAAAAAATTTACTCATTAAATCAAAAAGATTAGACCCTAATAATTAATTCCTCTTTCTAGAGAAAGGAGGAGTTTTGAAATCTCTCTGTAGAGACTGCATCACATTCAAGAGACAAACAAAATGGAGTTTAGAAAAGACAAGAGAGATGTTTCAAGTGCAATTATTTTAGAGAAGAAAATATATGCATAATACACTAATGAGGTAGAAGCAACAACTATACTTGCAAAAAATCAAGAAAATGTAGAGAATGCATAAAAATTATAAATGCATAACACATTGAAATGGAAGAGGAATTGTAGAACATGTCATCGACACATGTTATCAAACTTAAAAGAAGTATTCTACTAAATAAATTGAGTTACCAATTCATTTTTTATTACAATCTCTTATGATAGGGGATTGAGTGTATGATTATTTCTACAAAGACATATTGAACGAAACCTTAGTGGCTATAAAGGTGCTTTATTCAAAACTATCAAAAGAGAATTTTGAGGATCTAATCCATAGCATTAGCCAATCTATGATACAAAAATCACTTTATAATCTCCACACTTAGACACCATTTCCACTACTAGCACTCCAAATAAGATTTTCTTGTTGAATATTTCTAAGAGTTAAGTTTGTAAACCTTACTTGAAGAACCATATAAAAAAAATTGCTCCACCAATACAAGATTGAAATTAAATTTGAAGAAAAACAATTTACTCATTAAAATCAAATAGATCAGGCCCTAATAATTAATTCCTCTTTCTAAAGAAAGGAGGAGTTTTGAAAGCTCTCCGTAGAGACTACATCACATTCAAGAGACAAACAAAACGGAGTTAAGAAAAGACAAGAGAGATGTTTCAAGTGCAATTATTTTATAGAAGAAAATATATGCATAATACATTAATGAGGTAGAAGCAACAACTATACTTGCAAAAAGTCAAGAAAAAGTAGAGAGTGCATAAATATTATATATGCATAACACATTGAAATGGAAGAGAAATTGTAGAACATGTCATGACACATGTTCTCAAACTAAAAAGAGGTATTCTATTGAATATATTGAGTTAGCAATTCATTTTTTTTTAGAATCTCTTATTATAGGGGAGTGAGTGTATGATTATTTCTACAAGTACATATTGAATGAAACCATAGTGGCTATCAAGGTGCTTCATTCAAAACTATCAAAAGAGAATTTTGAGGATCTAATCCATAGCATCAGCGAATCTATAATACAAAACTTGTCTTATAATCTCTACACTTAGACACCATTTCCACTACTAGCACTCCAAACAAGATTTTCTCATTCAAGATTTTTAAGAGTTAAGTTTGTAAACCTTACTTAAAGAACCATATAAAAAAAATTGTTCCACCAATACAAATATTGAAACACAATTTGAAGAAAAATAATTTACTCATTAAATCAAATAGACAAGAACCTAATAATCAATTCCTCTTTCTAGAGAAAGGAGGAGTTTTCAAAGCTCTATCATAAAGATTCTTTCCATTACTTTCTTTGAAGCCTTAGCTAAACGAAAAACTCAAACTAGGATACATGCTAAACAACATTCAAAATACATGACAAAAATGCCCAAGATAGAAAAGAAGTGAACATTTATAAATGTAAAATACTTGAAAAGGAAATTTTGTAATTTTAGTTACAAAATATGATTTTCTTCCTTACCATTTTTCATAACAGCCAAATTATTAGATTACTATTCCTTCCTATGAGAAAATTGAAAATACATTATGTTGTTTATGTAATTTTTGTAAAGAATAACATTTAAATATAAGAGGGAAGGCCAAGTTAATAAGCTTAATTGGGTGATGTAGTTAACTATGTAAAAGTATAGATAATTAAAATTTGAAGGGGCGATTGTTTATATAGGATTATGTGTCATACTAATAAACAATTTTACACATTTCAGAAGATATAATAAATGAAAAATGACAAGATCTGTCACAAATTTTTAAAATTCTGTAATACTATATTTTAAAATACAATTCATTCAAAATAATAAATTTACACTATTTTAATTGTATTTTGAAATATGGGCCAACTGAAAGTGCTCGAAGCACGGGTAGGATTAACCAGAATCTTGTAGCATTAAATCATATTAGTATAGCAAAAAAAGTTTACTCATAATAATCTTCATAAATCTATCATCACATGTGGAAAAAACTATTAAAAAGCAAAAAAAAATCATAGTATTATACGAGTTAAATAATATTTTGATGGTTACGTTGTAGAGATTGTCACCGATGTTCCAAAATACTCCAACGGAATGAATAGAGACAAAAATTTAGTTGTTGGCGGATGTGTTAGTGTGGGGTCCCAAATGTTCATTAATTAATGATATTGAAAGCAATCGTTTTAAAATATTTTAAAAAAATAATATATTTTAATTAAACTTATCATCCTTTTAATTGATAAGTAGGAGATATTTTTTACAAGAAGTTAAATTGTGATATTGTTATCATAATTTAACTAGGTAGTATTTGAGTCAAACTTATTTACCCATATATTAGGAGTAGTGATTCAAACATGAATATATCTCTCATGAGAATAAATGGAACAATTAGCACTCATTGGATCTAGGTAATGCTCATAGAGGTGAAGCACCTTGACTTCCTAGGAGGTCACCCATCTCAGTACTATACCTGCTCAAGTGTGCTTAACTACAGAGTTTCCTCAATGGTTAAATCCACTCTTCTTGCTACCCCATATGAAAAACCTTGACAAAGTGTTGTGCCTTATGAACCATTCATTTGAATGCCTCTTAAACACATCAAATGATAAGTAGGAGATATTTTTGATGGCAAGTCAAATTATGATACTGCTACCAGGATTTAATTATGTAGTTTTTGAGTCAAACTCATTGACCTATATATCATGAGTAGTGATTCACACATGAATTCATCTCTCATGAGAATAAACTGAACGCTTGGCACTCATTGGATCTAGGTGATGCTCATAGAGGTGAAACACTAAGACTTCTTGGGATGTCACACATCCTAGTACTACTCTAACTTGAGTGTGCTTAACTATGAAGTTTCATCCATGGTTAAACCCACTCTACTTGCAACCCAATTTACAAAACCTTCACTAAGTGTTGTGCCTTATGAACCATTCATTAGAAATCCCCTTAAGCTCATCAATTAATAAGTAGGGAATATTTCCCACAAGAAGTCAAATTGTGCTATTGCTATCAGGATTTAATTGTGTAGTATTTGAGTCAAACTCATTGACCCATATATCATGACTAGTGATTCACACATTAATCCATCTCTCATGAGAATAGATGGAACACTTAGCACTCATTAGATCTAGGTGATGCTGGTAGAGGTGAAGCACAAAGACTTCATGGGAGGTCACCCATCCCAATACTACTCCAGCTTGAGGGTGCTTAAGTACAGAGTTTCCTCCATGGTTAAACCCACTTTGCTTGCAACCCCACTTGCAAAACCTTCAACAAGTGTTGTGTCTTATGAACCATTCATTAGAAAGCCCCTTAAGCTCGTGAACTGATAAGTAGGAGATATTTTGCACAAGAAGTCAATTTGTGATATTGCTATCAAGATTTAACTGTGTAGTATTTGAGTCAAACTCATTGAGCTGTATATCATGAGTAGTGATTCACACATGAGTCCACCTCTCGTGAGAGTTAATGGAACATAGTTTGTATATATTTGGTATTTAGATAAGTATACATTATAATCAACTTTCAATTGTATTCGTAGCTCTTTGTAATGCTAGAATTGTATTTAATGATAGATTAGTTGTAATTGGAAAAAATATTTATATTAGCTATAAATTACAATTACAACAAGTGCTACTTGGTGAATTAGTACTTGGCTTGCATAGTTTAGGTTTTAATTTCATTTGTAAATTTTATTTTAATTAATTAAATATATTAATTTTTATTTGTTCTATATTTTTATAATAATTTTTAATGTATTTTTAGATGAGATTCAATTCAATTTTATAATTATATAATTTAATGTTAAAATTTAATAATAATGAAAATCAAAAGAACTATTGAGTAAAATTTGATATTAGTAGACAATTATCAATATTATACTAGATTAATTAATTGTTCAACATAAACATGAATATAAATATAAATATAAATAAATATAGTAAATGATATTTATCCATATATTTATAAGTAAATAAATATAAGAAATAATAATCTATTTTAGAATTAACAAAACTTATAAATATCATTCTCAATCCCTATATAAGACTTAATTGATTCACCCAATTAAAATAGAGAAAAATAATTTATTCCTATTAAAGATAAAGTTAAAAAGTTAACATCTATATTTTGTAAAGTAATACTTATAATACAAGATCAAATATAAAAATTCTAATTGGTCAATTATAAATTTATTTAATCATTAGTTAACATAATTAACATTGTTTAACCAAAACATGATAAAATAGTATCCAGTCTACCAACTAAAGTCAATTGATATTTAATAATAAAATTATTTTTAAAATATAATTTATTAATGTCAATAGGCATTCTACAATGGCAATGAGGGAGTGAGATGGTGTGATCGTGTTAATGTTAACTTTTATTCTTCTAGGTTAAATTTGACAACCATCTCCATGTCAAAAGTTTAAATTTTATTATAAACATAATATACTTTTAAAAATAATTTAATAAATACCACATAAAATATCCATATAAATTATTATATTTAGAAATATAAATCATCCATTTTTTAAGAGATTAAATAAAAAGTTTAAATTAGCAAAAAGGTAAATAAATGGAGATAAATGAAATCTAAATAATTTTAGATGTAGTAATTTAAATTATAATTATTTTGTAGAGAGATTTATTTAAGATATCTATACTAGTATGAATAAATTAAACAAAAAGTCTATAAATTGTGACTAGAAGTTTCTTTTAATTAATAGTTATGAAATCAAGAATTCTATTAAAAATATAATTTGACAAATTAGAATAATAATCTGTAAGGACTAAGAAAAGAACATGTACCTAAAATTAATTTAGTAAGCGTAATCTACAATAAACATTTTTTTTGATATTAAGACTCCTATTAAGACTCCTAGGCTTTGGCAATTTCTCCTCCGTGGCTAGAGGTTAAGGATGCGGAGGCTGCCCTTGATCCTGCTGCTGCTGATGATGGCTGGACTATTCCCACTCTGCCCCACAATCCCACCGATACGTGGAGATTTCCTATAAAGATGATCCTCCTCCCTCAGCTGGCACTGCAGCCTAAGGTTGCTTATTTTTTGATGAATAGTTTACATCCGGCTTCAGCCGTGTGAACTCTTTCGTGAGATGATCTTGTATCCCGCACCCCTTTTTGTGAATTGTATTCTTAGTATATTTTATTAATAGGACTATTCATAAAAAAAAACTCCTAGTAAAATCCACCACAATAAATTTTTATATTTGTCCCCCATGCCAAACAACTTCTACGTTGAGGAAAGGTCAGCTCGCACAAACGCTAGCACCGCATAAACGATAGCAGTGACGTCCCCCATTTTATTTAATTAATAACAGATGGCGTGTGCAATACCTTTCTTTTCGAAAAGGAAATAATAATGTAACGTTGGAAGGCTTATGAGACTCTTTCCGATCCAATGTTAAGGGCTGATTATGATATGGACCTTTATTTCAATCCCGGGCTCTTGTTTTCAAAAAAGAGAAACGGGAAGCAGAACTGGGCAGATTAGATGGAAGGGCTTAGAGTCAAGTCTGGGAATAGTGAGAGGAAGACATGGGGAGCCAAACTGCGCTGCTCCAGAGAAGAAGTGGGGTTACTTCGAATTTTTTGAGATTTTCCACAATTTTGAAAGAGTGTGTATATATGGATCATCTGTAATTGTGTTCTAAACTTCTATAGCACCACACCTTCACATGCTTAAAAAGAAGTTTTAAATTAAATAGAGAGGGTATGTATGTAAATTAAATAGAGAGGGTATGTATGTAATAGTATTAAGCTTATCTAATATCATAAGGGTATGCATGCTCTTTTATTTTTTTATCTAATCAGAAATTGCAGTTGTAAATTGATGTTTTTATATAAATTTTATTTATAAAATGTAGGTTCTTAATTTTGTCTTTTATATGGAGTATTCTTGGCACCTAGTTCAATGATGAAGGGTCAATGTTCTTAAACTAGGAAGAGATTTGAACCCAAGACCATAGAGAATCATCCACAACCTTCAGCTAACTCATCTATTTTTAAGGTTCATTACTATTCTTGTACAATATAAAACCATTCAATTTCATCAGTAGATCAAGAGTTAATTGAAAAAAGAATATAGACTTTTTAGTAAATATTATGAATCAAATTTGAAACAAATCACACTTAATCTATTTTATACAATGAATTTAATTTTTAAAAAAGAATTAAAAATAAGAAAAATAGTGAATTCAATGAACTACAATGTAAACAACAAACAAATAATAGACAAATAATCTTCTTTGCCAAGACCAAATACACAACCCAAACCTGGGTTTCGTAACTGCAACCCAAACCCTATTCAAAATGAATACAAGTGTACTAGTATATCTAATAATAGATGGAAACAAGATTGGATATTTTAAAGGAAAGGGCCTTCTAATTGGAATAAGATGACATAAATCTCTGAGGCCCTGTTTGGTTGTAGGAAGATGTAGGGCAGAATAGGGTAATGAGGGCAAAAATATGGTTGTGGAGCTAAAAATGGGCATTTGGTTCATCAAACTCTGAACTCGAATTTCACTTTCATCTTCCATTTTTGGATGAATATTAGAAGATGCATCTTCCAACAAAGAGGTGGAATTCAAAACTAAAACTTGATTATTGCAGATTATGAACACATTTTAATAAATTTGTTAGGTTTGTGAAAATCATGGTTAGGTTTTTGGAAGATGAAAGAGGCATTTGGGAAAAGGAGGCGACATTGTTCTTGGGCAGTTTTTTGGGGTTTCTGGCACCATTGTTCTTTGGTGAATTTGGGGTTTCTCTAGCTATGGCTATTGGGTTTGTTTGGCTTATTCTTGGCTGATGGTTGTGACTATGGGGTTTATCTTCCTTGTTCTTTGCTTGTTCTTGGCTGACGATTGTGGCTATGGGGTTCTTTTGGTTCTCTTCTCCCACCCAACTTTTCATTTTTTTTCTTTTTTTGAAAGCCTCTTTTATTCAATCTGAAGTTAACAATGCATTTTTGGGTTTTTTCTTTACATTCAAGATATAAATCATTTCAAAATGATAATAGTTTGTTATCAGTTTACTTAAGAAAATGTTTAATATGTGCTCAGTAATGAGTTCCAATATGTGCTCATGTCATTACCTCTGATTACCTGTATATATCATAGTTAAAGCTCTGATTATCTGTATCAATAGCAATAAAATGTGCAACTATAAAAATAGTTTATGAGGTCATAAACTATGTATAGATCCATGCAATACCATTAAACAGAGGCAACTCATAAACTAGAATTACTTTAGATGCCAATCATGCCAATGCAAGTGAAATAAAAAAATAAACTATTGATAGAGGGCCACACCACCCTTACCCACTCACAATCAAGAAAGCAACAATATGGAGACCAATAAAAAAAAATGCTTCACAAGAAATTTTATTATACTTGAGGATCCTTCCAACACCCACAAGATGATATCAAGCTTCTCCTTCCACAACTTCTACTTCTCAAGTTTCTACTCCTCGAGCTTCCCCTTGAGTTTCCACTTCTCATGCTACTCCTTGAGCTTCCACTTCTCAAGCTTCTCCAAGCTTGATTAGAAATGTTCATATGCCTTGCTTAAATAGGCACTTACCACCCAATACATGACTTATCCACAACCTTCTAGAATTCCTCCACAACCTTCTACAATATCCACAACCTTCTACAACTTCCAAAACTTTCTACAATATTCATAACTTTCTAGAATTCTTCCCACACACCTCGATAAATGGAATGACAACCATTTATTTTTATTTTTTTCTATTATGCCACCTATGCACCTCGAAAATAGAAATCCCCTTTTCCTTTATTTTCTCCTTTTTACCCTTTTTTATTATTTCTCCTCTAATTTTCGTCACTTTCTCTCTCTTTCAATTTTTTTTTTTTTTTTCCCAATAATTTTTTCATGCAAGATGCTCTTGCATCAACTATGTAATAGTTTGTTGATGTAATACGTTCTGGTTTAGTGTTGTGAGAGATCAATGCAATACCACTAAACATAGCAAAGTCATAAACTATGTATTGATCAACTATGTATAGATCAGTGGCAATCATGGCTTTTATCTAGATACGTAATTTATAACTATGTATAGATCAATGCCAATGTTGCATCTAATCTATATGTACATAGTTTGTTTACATAGAGTTTATGAGGTCATAAACTATATATAGATTAATGCAATTTCATTAAACATAACTAACACATAAACTATGTAGTGATCAACTCAATGTCAATTATAACTTTTAAATATACATAGTTGACCTATACATAGTTTATCATGGCTCTATTTCTATCTACTTAGAAAAATAGTTACTATATGCTATAATAGTTTGTTTCAAATCTACTTAGCAAAACATTTAATATGTGCTTAATAATGAGATCAATGTAAATCATGCCAATGAAATAAGCAACCAAACTATGTATAGATCAATATAGAGAAAAACCCTATTCCCACATGAAAATGATGCTCCTTTTCATCTTCTAAAAGATGAACCTTAGTTCCACAACCTTAAGCTAATTCATCTATTTTTAAGGTTTATTACTATTCTCATACAATATAAAACCATTCAATTTCATTAGTAGATCAAGAGTTAATTGAAAAAAGAATATAGACTTTTTAGTAAATATTATGAATCAGATTTGAAACAAATCACACTTAATCTATTTTATAAAATGAATTTAATTTTAAAAAAGAAATTAAAAATAAGAAAAATAGTGAATTTACTGGAATACAATGTAAACAACAAACAAATAATAGACAAATAATGTTCTTTGCCAAGACCAAATACACAACCCAAACCTGGGTTTCATAACTACAACCCAAACCCTATTCAAAATGAGTACAAGCGTACAAGTATATCTAATAATAGATGGAAACAAGATTGGATATTTTAAAGGAAAGGGCCTTCTATTTGGAAGAAAATGGCATAAATCTCTGAGGCCCTATTTGGTTGCAGGAAGATGTAGGGCAGAATAGGGTAATGAGGGCAAAAATATGGTTATGGAGCTAAAAATGGGCATTTGGTTCATCAAACTCTGAAATCGAATTTCACTTTCATCTTCCATTTTTGGATGAATTTAGAAGATGCATCTTCCAACAAAGAGATGGAATTCGAAATTAAAACTTGATTATTGTAGATTATGAATGCATTTTAATAAATTTGTCTGTTTTGTGAAAATCATGGTCAGGTTTTTGGAAGATGAAAGAGGCATTTGGGAAAAGGAGGCGACATTGTTCTTGGGCAATTTTTTGGGGTTTCTGGCACCATTGTTCTTTGGTGAATTTGGGGCTTCTCTAGCTATGGCTATTGGATTTGTTTGGCTTATTCTTGGCTGACGGTTGTGATTGTGGGGTTTATCCTCCTTGTTCTTTTCTTGTTCTTGGCTGACGATTGTGGCTATGGGGTTTGTTTGCTTCTCTTCTCCCACCCAACTTTTCATTTTTTTTCTTTTTTTGAAAGCCTCTTTTATTCAATCTGAAGCTGACAATGCATTTTTGGGTTTTTTCTTTACATTCAAGACATAAATCATTTCAAAATGATAATATTTTGTTATTAGTTTACTTAAGAAAATGTTTAATATGTGCTCAGTAATGAGTTCCAATATGTGCTCATGTCATTACCTCTTATTATCTATATCAATAGCAATAAAATGTACAACTATAAAAATAGTTTATGAGGTCATAAACTATGTATAGATCCATGCAATACCATTAGATAGAGGCAACTCATAAACTAGAATTACTTTAGATGCCAATCATGCCAATGCGAGTGAAATGAAAAACTAAACTATGTAATAGTTTGTTGATGTAATAAGTTCTGGTTTAGTGCTGTGAGAGATCAATACAATTCCACTAAACATAGCCAATTCATAAACTATGTATCAATCAACTATGTATAGATCAATGGCAATCATGGCTTTTATCTAGATACGTAATTTATAACTATGTATAGATCAATGCCAATGTTGCATCTAATCTATATGTACATAGTTTGTGTACATAGAGTTTATGAGATCATAAACTATATATAGATTAATGCAATTCCATTAAACATGACTAACATATAAACTATGTAGTGATCAACTCAATGTCAATCATAGCTTTTAAATATACATAGTTGACCTATACATAGTTTATCATGGCTCTATTTCTATCTACTTAGAAAAATAGTTAATATATGCTATAATAGTTTGTTTCAAATCTACTTAGCAAAACATTTAATATGTTCTTAATAATGAGATCAATGTAAATCATGCCAATGAAATAAGCAACTAAACTATGTATAGATCAATATAGAGAAAAACCCTATTCCCACATGACAATGATGCTCCTTTTCATCTTCTAAAAGATGAACCTTAGTTTTGATGGACCCAATGGTTTATTAAAACATATTCATAACAACCCAAATTTAGATTATAATTTGGACATGTGTGTGTGTGTGTATTCATACATACATACATACATACATACATGTGTATGTACATATATACATGTGTCTCTATATGCATATACATGTGTTTGTATTTATATATACATGTCTATGTGTACATATACATAGATGGAATTAGTAATATGCATTCATAACTATAGAGTACAAATAGATTACATGGAGTAGAATGACATGTTATTATTGCATTGTTCATTATGGGCTTATGATCCTCACTAGTTGGTACTCCTTGCTATATTTGAAGAAAGAATTGATTTCTTAATGCAACGAGGCTAGCAATAATCATGTTGTATCTCGATAAGTGATAGTTGATATCTCATAACTGATAGTGTATAATTTGTCCATATTTTAGGCCACTGATGGATACTATGAACAACATAGAGGTATAAAGACACATAGTTAGGAAGACCACATATACTCTCATTCTTATAGTTCTTTTATCTTTTGTTGCCATAGCCAAATTATTGATATCCCAAGAAGGTAGTGAAATGGGTAAATAGATAAGAAAAGGAAATTCCTTTTGTAGAGACATTATTCATTCAAATGAGGTGGATTCTCATGATTATATTTCAATTAGTAGGGCAACCTTCTTTTGTCTAGTTCATATTCTTAGGCTGAAAGGAAGCTTGAGAGATACAATCCACTTGAAGTTAGTATTGGTATGTTTGCCATTTTGCCAAAAGCTCGAGTTGTTAATGAACATCATAAACACTAGACTTACCTAGATCCACAAGAGGTGGTTAAGCCATGTCATAAACTTCAAAGAAGGTGATGACCACTAAGTCAAAAATCTCCCCCTTAGTACTGACTGAGGGTTCTAGACTAACAGAATAAAGGAGACCTCCCAAGATTCAAACCCATGACCCAAGGCTCTGATACCAATTATCAATATGTTTTCCATTATGCCAAAAGCTCGAGCTATCAATGAACATCATAAACACTAGACTTACCTAGATCCACGAGAGGTGGTTAAGCCATGTTGCGAACCTCAAAGGAGGTGATGACCATCAAGTCAATAGTTAGAGGAACAACTAGTGATGTTCCTTCACACCCCTGGGCACAATCTAAGGAACGACACGATGCCCATAACTTTGGGTACTCAGGAGAGATAGTAATTCAATATTTCCACAAGGTGTCAATGACTATCTTAGCCCTTCACAAGAATTACTTCATACCACTTGGTCTAGGAACTCCTCTCAAAATTAGTGGGAAGGACCATTTTTATTCATTCTTAAAGGTAAATCATGCATTGTTACAAGTTTAGTGTCTATATTTTTATTCTTATCTTATTATTGCTTGAGCATATATTTGATCATCATATCATATCCCATAGGATTGTGTTCTCTAGAGCTATCGTTCGAACCCATATTCCTATGCCAATCAATGTAAATATGCAAGGTAAATATTGTGATAGAAAAAGGAACCAATCGCAAAATGTTATGGGTGTTTACTCCTTTGATCATAAGTTTTAGTACTACCTTGCTAGTTGGGAAGGCTCTATTGTAGATAGTCATGTTCTAGGCTCAACTATGTCTAGAGAAGATCCACTTTTAGTTCCCCCTAGTAAGCCAAATCACATTTCAATATACTCAAGGGTATGCTAAATGTTTCAAGTATTGACAATATACTTTCCTTATGTAGAAAAATATTTTCTAGTGGATGTTGGATATCAAAATGCACCTAGATTTCTTGGTCCTTATTAGTGTATATGCTACCACTTAAAAGAGTATTGAAGAGAAAACCCAATAAACTCTGCATGTGATTTGTTCAACCATTGACACTCCTTACTTAGAGATGTAGTAGAATGTATGTTTGGTATTCTAAAGCAACATTTTCCAATTATGAGACATGAAACGTCTTATGGTATCATGACACAATCCTATATTTTTAAAGCATATTCCATACTTCACAATTTCATTATGATAGAGGATAGCCTTTAATTAGAAATAGCTATTGAAGAGGAAGATGATCATGGTGGGATATAGGTACCAATGCTTGAGACATATGGGTTGTCTTAAGAGGATAGAAATGAGTGGACACAATTTCAAGAAGATATAGCAAGTAGGACGAGGGAAGATTACAGATCCCAATAATAATTGAACTTTTATTGAACAATGTATTTTATTTGATTAAAGTGATCTATGCATATATAGTGTTGGATGATTTTAGTTTTCTAATGTTGATACCTATTGAATATGTTAGCCTCATTGCATTAGGATGTATTACAAATGATAGCCCTCTTAGCCTCATTGCATTAGGATGTTTCAATGAAATACATCAAGGATTACCAAACGATGAAGATTATAAGCCTACTAATAACAAGAGAACAATGAATTTGCTGAAAATCCTATTTTTCTGATGTTATTCCTTGCTAAATTCCATTTAAATTTTAAAAACATTAACTTTCAACTTCAATTATATGATTATTTTAAATTGTAATACATTTATACCTATTGAATATGTTATCAAGTAGGATGTGGGAAGATTATAGATCTTGAGAATAATTGAACTTTTCTAGGACAACGTGTTTTATTTGATTAAAGTGATATATGTATAAACAATGATGGATGATTTTCTTTTTCTAATGTTTATACCTATTGAATATGTTTTCCTTGTTGCATTAGGATGTTTAAATGAAATACTAAAAAGAGTACCAAATGATGAATATTATTAGCTTGCTAATAACAAGAGAACATCAAATTCACTGAAAATCCTATTTTTCTAATGTTAGTCCTTGTTGCATTCCATTTAAATTTAAACAACATTAACTTTAAATTTCAATCATATGATTAGTTTAAATTGCAATATGTTTATACCTATTGCATATGTTAGTAAGTAGGATGTGGGAAGATTATAGATCCTGAGAATAATTGAACTTTTGTGGGACAATGTCTTTTATTTGATTAAGGTGATGAATGCATATACAATGATGGATGATTTCCTTTTTCTAATATTTATACCTATTGAATATGTTAGCTTCATTGCATTAGGATGTACTACAAATGATAGCCCTCTTAGCCTCATTCAATTAGGATGTTTAAATGAAATACAACAAGGAGTACCAAATGATGAACATTATAAGCCTACTAATAAAAAGAGAACAATGTATTCATTGAAAATCCTATTCTTCTAATGTTATTCCTTGCTCTATTCCATTTAAATTTAAACAACATTGCTTTCAATTTCAATCATATGATTAGTTAAAATCGTATATGTATATACCTATTAAATATGTTACCAAGTAGGATTTGAGAAGATTATAGATCCCAAGAATAATTGAACTTTTATGGGACAATGTGTTTTACTTGATTAAAGTGATGTATGCATATACAATGATGGATGATTTCCTATTTCTAATGTTTGTACCTATTGAATATGTTCTCCTCATTTCATTAGGATGTAGTACAAATGATATCCCTCTTATCCTCATTGCATTAGGATGTTTAAAAGAAATACAACAAGGAGTACCACATATGAAGATTGTAAGCCTACCAATAACAAGAGAACATCGAATTCACTAAATATCTTATTTTTCTAATGTTATTCTTACTACATTCCATTTAAATTTAAACAACATTAAATTTCAATTTCAATCATATGATTAGTTTAAATTTTAATATATTTATACCTATTCAATATCTTACAAAGTAGGATGTGGGAAAATTATAGATCCCAAGAATAATTGAACTTTTATGGGACAATGTATTTTATTTGATTAAAGTGATGTATGCATATACAATGATGGATGGTTTCATTTTTATAATGTTTATACATACTGAATATGTTAGCCTCATTGCATTAGGATGTATTACAAATGATAGCCCTCTTAGCCTTGTTGCATTAGGATGTTTAAATGAAATACAACACTTGGAGCACCAAATGATGAAGATTATAAGCCTATACTAATAAGAGAACAATGAATTTTTTGATAATCTAATTTTTCTAATGTTATTCCTTGTTGAATTCCATTTAACTTTAAACAACATTAGCTTTCAATTTAAATTATATGATTAGTTTAAATTGTAATATGTTTAAAGAAATGACAACAATATATACTTTATGAATAGAAATTGTAGAATATGGAATATGTTCGAAATATAAGATAGGCTAGGTTACTAAGAGGGGAGGGGTGAATCAGGAACATGAAAAAATTATTCTTACTTCACCAATTAATCCTTCATATGTATTTTGATCTAATTGCATGCATGAAAAAATGAAAGCAATAAAACATCCATAACACTTTGACACAAGATATGGTGATCCAAAAACCTTCCAAATAGAATGTAAAACTAGGGCAGGGATGATACCCACAAGGTTTAGTATTGTAGTATAAAGCTAGCCTTTAAAGGCTTATAATGATCACTTCTAATGATCTGCCTTGTTTGGAGCAATAAGGACTACTAGGTCCACCTTGTAAAAGGATTTATAAAACATATAGTGAAGTATGCACTCAATAAAGAGATTTATAAGACTATTAAGTCTACCTTGTGGAGGGATTTAACTATTCCACTTGTTAGGATGAACCAATTGTTAGTTTGTTCTGGTTGATCACGAAAGTACTATACATACTTCATAAATTCTTTTGGGTTTAGGGCATCGCCTCAAATTTTTTTTTTGGGCCATGGTTGACGTATGGCCGACATATAGCTGACATGTTGTAACCCAAAAGTGGTAAAAATTCTTGTATAAAAGGGGATTAGGGTTAGCTATTTTCATAAGGTGTGATGCAAAAATTGGTTCTTGCAGTGGTAATGAGTTATAAGGGATTATAGATTGCAATCAAGTTGTAATCACAGGATTGTAATAATATCATACTTGTTTGCTAGAGGTAGCCCAAGGATTGAGTGAACCACATTAAATCTTGGTGTCTTGTTTTCTTTTTTTCTGTGTGATCTATTATTTTCTTATATTGGTTATATTTGCATCTAATTGTTATTTTTGTTTGAGGTTTAATCCTAACACTAGTGTCTAATCTCTGATCTACAACTCTAATTTGGTGGATGAAATTTCTTTGGAGTGTAATGATCACCTTGTTGTGATAGATAAATCTTTTTGCCTCCTTATACTGCTTGTAACCTTCCTACTTCACACTTCTGCTCTTAGTGTCTCTCATATAAAATCATGTTTGGGTATGATACAATTCATTAAATATATATCAATCCAAAATACAATACATTAAAGTCAACTATAATACAAGCTTCACCAAAATACACAAAGTTGGCCCAATTGCTGGTACTCAGGTTCTAAAGAAAAACTTGGTGAGGCTATGATACTCAACAACCATTGTCAAAACTTGCCATCATCATGCTCTTGGTAGATGTAGAAAATTGGTTCATACTAATCACTTCCAAGTAGTTTGAACTTGATTAGCACCGGTGACTCAATGAACACTATGAAACTCGACATATAAAATTGAATCACTTGGTTGATACTACATATCTGGGTCAACACTATAACTATGAGCTCAAAATAAACTAAATTACATAGTTGATACATCCTAGCTTAGTCAACACTAGATTCACATTACTGATTATGTGAACCCAATAAATATTGGAGAACTTGGTTTGTAATGAGCAACTTGGTAAAAACTATGAAGCTTGGTTTACACTGATAACCATTAACTTGGTAGATACTACTTGGTTTGAACTAAATACTATTTCTAGAACTCAATAGCAATTGTAGAACTCAATAGAACCTAAATTACTTGGTCAACACTATAAAATACAAGATAAGCTCAGTAGCTGCTAACCATTTGATTAAGTGTGTGCCACTAATAAATAAACTTGACTATAATGTCAACTATCTTCCCCTTTGGTATCAGTGACAAAAACACTTATCAATCAAAAACTAAATTTAGTCTTGATTTAATGTGTTCAACTCAGTAACATTCTTTTTTTTTTATAGATTTTTTAGAATTTCTTTTGTAAGATATGTTTTCCAATTATCTATACATGTATATGTATAATATTATGATGCTCCCCCATACATATAAATACATTTGACTTACTATATATCTCATGCCTTTTATATTGCATCTTCTCTTCTCATCTTCTCCCCCCTTTTGGCATAAATTACAAAGGTGTATGCTACATGGTAATGCCAAAATGTGACAAGAAGTTAGAATGTACCTTTAAAATTAGTGACATTGTCTTATCCCAATTTTATTGTAACAACATGGTTTCATGTAATGCAATCTATAGTTTTTCTGATAACTCCATCATGTGATCAGCTATGGAAAATTTATTGTCATGGATGAGAGTTTTGGTATGTGTAATGTGTTTCTACAATGCATCCATGTTCAATAGAATCATACCTTGAATGTCTACAGTGTGGCCCTGATCTTGGTGGTTGTTTTTTTATAGCACTAAGCAATAAAATTCTTAATACAAGGATAATAAAAATCAAAATGGCCTAAGGATTATCTATCTCTTATACTCAACCAGATGGTCTTCAGATCCACACCCAACTTTAACAAAATCATTAATATTTTCTACTCTTTTAGCTTTGCAATACTAAGGCAGGTGCACTTGAGGGATAAAAAGATTCAAAACTTGATACCATCTTCAAAGTTTACTCATTCAATGACCTTTTATTATAATATTCATCCCCTACAATAGACTAGTCGTAATTCTTCTTAGATTTACAAGTAATTCTAGGTAACAGTAACTAACTATAACTTATAAATTAAATGCAAACAAGTATTGACTGGATATGATATTCTTCATGCATTTAAAGTAATTTTATTTTGATTTCAATATTTTTCTTGATGCCTATCCATGATATCTTCATATGAAAATTGATTTAATTGATCAGTGCCTCATCCATTGGGATTTAGAGTCTATCCAACTATTTTGACCTAATTAATTATAGTACAACCAATATTATCAACATTTTCCCCTAAAACTCATTCTTATGCATATCATTATTACTGCCTAGAAATCCTATCATATCACTCAAGCATTTACTTAACTAATTAATTAAAAGGAATAGTGAATTAACACAACCTATCCTAGGTGCATTAAATTGAACAAGCTTTGCGCATGCAATCTCAAAATAACAAATAAATAACAATGGAGACAAGATTCATAGAGAAATGATATTGTGATAGTTCATCTTTGTATTAATTCTCTTTGAAAATTATGTGACATTGGAACAAAGCTCAAAAAAACTCAACAAAGGATACCATAATCCTAGAAAATTTATGTATTCTTAGAATTGCCGAGAAAATACATCATAGAGTAAACATCAAGAAAACTAAATTGAAATGAACTAGAAAAAATAAAAGTTATACAATAGTTTGAAGATCCTCTCTAGCCTTGGTATCTCACTTATGTAGTGTGAGATGCAACAAGCTTTAGGCTTAAAGAGTACTAATAGCTATCCTTAAGATAGAAAGATATTTACAAGGTTCCTATGACAAAAGACCAAAATTGGTGCAACAAAATGGTTTACATCATGAATATTATTTTGTGGGGACCATTTCTACTACACCTTTTGTTTTAGAGAGGTTCATGTTTGGCTTTATTGTTCTTGTTGTTCCTTGGAAGATGTAGCCAATGGACTTGGCTTTGATGTTCATAAACTCACTTCAACTTGAGGTTCTCCATCCATATAATTGTGAACAAACAAACTAATAGTTATTCTTGATTGTCCCGCTGCTAAGCCATCAATTAGGGATGCATCTATGCTTGTTACAATAGTTGATTTTTAATCTTTGTCTTCTTCTTCTTTAATTGATGTATCGGTTGTTTGTAACTCATCTTGATCCATTTCCTCTTCATCAGTCTCACCATTCACTAACTATTTTGAGTGCACAAAATCTTCTATCCACTTGTTAAAAATTGTGTCATCTAGCCAATCAAAACTCAAAACATCTCTTTTCTTTTTTATCACATAATTTCCTAACTTCTTGATTTCAACAAATTCTTCTCTAATAGAATTATAGAATAGTTGAACTTTAAACAATTTCTTTAGTTGTCATTGCCCACAATATATGCCCTTTTTCATTTATAACTCCATTAATTCTAAGGAATAATAAGTCATCTATTTCTTTGGCCCATTCCTCCTTTTCTTTTAATTTATAGTAATTTCTCAAGTGCATGGCGAAAAAGTTCAAATTTCTTAGCAAGATACTTTAAGAAACAAATTATTATTATGTTTTGTATTGCACCCCTCTTCTCATCAAAATCAGATAGATCAATAGTCATGTCAAAAGTTTTTTCTATCTTTTCACAAGACAAAATCATTACTGAAACACACAAAAGGGTGACATCCTTGTCCCTACTAGCCCATTTACCCATAATGGGCTTCAGAGCATCCTCACCACCTTTTATTTCATTCCACATGTCCATTATTTTTACCAAATGTTCATAAAATATTGGTCATTCAATCTTATCCACTAGATACAAGATTGTTTTTCTAATTTTGTTCTCATATAAGTTACTTAACACCACATGTAATACCCAAAGTTTATTCCTCTCCTCTAAAAATTCCTTGGTAGTGTAAAATTCTAGCTTCTGCAGGGTAGTAGCTCTACAATGGGATTTGATTTAAAGGGCTCAACTAGAAGATGACGATAAGAAATCCTAGGCTAGCTAAATTCAACTACCTTTTTCTTTCCAAGTTTCTTATCCATTTGGTCCACCTAAGCTTGTAACTAGTTTATCCTATTTCCCCTTTCCTCATATTCTTTGAGCATCTCTTCAAACTTAGCATTGAGATCAAGGAATTTCTTTTTTTCCTTTTCTGCAACAACAACTCGAAAGTCCACCATTTCCTTGGTTGTTCTAGATACTTTCTCACTATTCACTTCTACTACTCTGTAGACCATGAGGCCACTTGTATGCTTAGCATCTAAAACTTCTTGTATCCTAGTGTTGTCCCTTTTTTCAATGGACCATATTACCAATGCTTGATGATCATTACTAAATTTTGATACTTTATGTGCTTGCAAGACCACTTCCTTAGTTTTAAACTGAGTATCCTTTTCTTTCCTCATAGCATAAAAAATCATATCATTTGGCTATGTCCCATTTAGGTAATATCAAAATTCCTAAATCTCTCAATAATTGTCTTCCCCCTTCAGGCGTTACCTATGAAAACTCTTCCATGAAATTAGCTTTGACTTCCTCCTTAAATTTAGAGTCTTTTTTGTTAGGTTTCTCTTCTTTGATGAGTTTAGACTTAGCCTCAAAATCATCAATGTTTCTCCTCCATAAAAATTGAGCAAAAGCTCTAGATTTTACAAAACTCTAATCATCAATAAATTTCTTAGCAACTTGTGTTTTACAAGGTCTATTTCCTTATCTCTATAATCTCCCATAGTGAGAGCTAGTGTAGGCATAGGAGGTTCTTCAGGCGCCCCTTCAATATCTGCAGTTGTGACCACAATGTCCCTCTCCCCTCAAATTTTTATTAGCTCTTCTCTCAAGGAGATGTCATCATGTATCCTAAGTGAGGTCTAGGTAGGTGAACACTTTTCAATATTGGAAGATGATCATTGCTCCAAATTTTGTTTCTTAGGAGCATGTGTGTCAAGTGGGCTCTTAGACCTTGGTCTTTTATATGGAGGAACATACTACACATTCCTAGCCACTATGTACGACTCATTTCTACAATGTATATGTTCTAGGGTTCAAAATCATTTTGCTAGCTAGCCTCCTTTCCACTTCAATGGCTTTGTTTGGGTATGCTTGTGTCAATTTTTTTTTCTTTTCATTCAATTTTTGCATAATCCCAACAAAATTATCCATTATTATATCTACTTTCACACCCCAATATTTCCTATCAACTAGGGGATCATAATCTAGCTCAAAAGCTTTTATACAATCTAGGACCTTGTTGTATACTTTCCATTTTTCTTTCTTATGATCCTACTCTTGTAATGAAAATTTATTTCTAACTATGTCTTTAGGAAAGTATACCACTTGCTTATGAACTTTCACCTTAATTCTTTGTCTAAAGAGGTCATAAAATCCCTTTGAATCTATGAAGTGGGCATGGGATTAAGCCATTTGATATTTATCTAAAAATTTCTCCAAATTCCTCCATCCCTTCTTGACATAAACAAAATTATGAACAATAGTAAGTCGGGGAAAAAATGTACCTTTAGATTTACCCAACAACTCTCTCCTGATCCAATCTACCACAAAAGTTTAGCAATCACTACTTTTAAAGGCACTTGATAAGGCAACACATGTGGGACACATAAACTTTGAAAATAATAGATACTACATATGGGCTAATGTCTCCCTAATTATGGCTCACCATCAATCCTTAAGCATGATCCTTTGGTTTGATTAAATCTAATAGAGGTTGTGGTATTCTAGGGCTATCCCCAATCAAGAACATTCTGAGCCTAGAAACAAAATATTTGTCAAATTAGAGAAAATTGGCATCAGTCACCTCCCATGTTATATGTGCACTCAATAGTTGGACAGGGAGATTTTCTCCATCTCTTTCTAATTCTAACTTCATTTCTCTAGAGAGAAAGGTTACTCCTTTTTACAAACATATTTACATCAACATGGAGTACCAACATAAGGGCTTATCAACCTTAGCCTTTGTAATTCCAATTAAGACATTATGAATTTCTTTTGTTAAGTGAGTAGCAAAGTCAAAAATTGAACTCATACCATACTAAATTTTTTTGAGCAATAATGAAAACAATAGAGCTTGGGATGTGGTGTTTCTCATCCATGCCAAAGATCTTACAGAGAGAAAAATACAAGGCCTATGCTCTAGGGTTGAAATACTTCTTCAACATGGGCTCTAGAGTGTTTTGTGTAACCAAGGGCAATGATCCAATTTTTATGAAATGCTCTTGCAATGGTCCTCTCCTTAGATATATTCTTTGTGCATCATACCTAGCTTGGAGTTCGTCCATGTCTATTTCTTCATGAACTGCATGGTTAGGGTTTTAGCTTTAAAAAATCTCTAATTAGTTCTAGTGAAACCCTAAAGAGGTTATTACCCACATGATTCTTCTCAATTTTGGTAATTGGGTCGTATTTCCTTGCTATTACTACCAGCAAATCATCATCAAATAATACTCTTGGAATGATCAATTTACTTATATCAAATTCCCATACTTTGTTCAAGGGAGTATCTATTTTTCTTTTTGTAAATCATTTATGGAAAAACCCTAATTCTCCAAGAAACACTTTAGTATCCCTCAACCAATTTTCTTTATCATAAAAACCCTCACTGATTAATAACCGAGGGCTTTTTGGAATATGCTCCTTTTCCCTAGCTAACTCATTCATAGATTGTGGCATCTACTCTAGGAAATCATCATGTGCTACTCTCTTCAAATAATCTGCTTTCCCAAAGAAACCTTTTATGGAGGCATTTTTAAAAATTATCATGTTGCAAACACAACTTCTCAGCTTTCTCGAAGCTTAGAAGACTTCCTTGCATTTTTATCTTTTTCTTCTCTAGAAATTTCTTAGCAATATGTCATAACCTTTGGAAAATCTTGCCGTTATCTCTTGAAATCTTTGCTTGGTAAGAATTCTACAACCTTATGACTTAATAATGAAAAATTGGAATTTTAGTATGACATTAATCTCACACAAAATAACATTAATCAAAATTAATGTTTCAACAATCATATTCTATGTCGCATTGTGAAGTTGAAATTTCCATTATCAATCTTCCAAAATCAGATGACTCACTTTGAAAGCAAAAGACTATATCAAGCCTTTTTTGGAAATGGTCATGCATCAACAAGGTTCTTTCATGTATTCATTAAAATTAGGGCACCTTCATATTACAGGGAAGCACTAATCATCAATCATTGAAAGATCAACAATCATGAAAATCCTCATTACTTTATATGTCTGCTTTAAAATTTTTGGTGTCATAGATACAATCACTTTCAAAAACAAACATGTAGCCCACTCAACCAATTAGGATGAACCATACCAACATGTGCTCCAACTCAACATGACTAAGCAACCTTCTAAGCGACTAGCCCTACCTATCCATGTGGTGATTAGGTGCTTCCTTGCATTCGTTAAACTTTAGTCACTTTCATATTGGGAAAAATCACTGATCATCAATCTTCCTAAGATTGATGATCATAATACAACTCACCTTTTCATGATCTAGTTAGCATAAGCAACCAATAGAAAGCACTACCTTCTCTAATGTGTTTTGACATTCACCAACTATTCCAAGACACTTTTCAAACTGGGGTGCATGACCTCACTAATTACATGTGTCATATAGAAGCTTTTCGCATTCCATAAACATCGCACATCTTTATATTGTGGGGAAGCGCTCACCATAGATCTTCCCAAGATCAATGATACCATGTTGTATCAGCTAAAAGTAACTTCGCTACTCAACTTGAGCAATGAGATTCCTTGAAATTTCCAACATGCACTAACAACCATCTAACAGTTTTGAGCTTTCTCAAACACACCCAATATTTTGTAGTGTAGTAAGGAACTATTATTACAAAGGGTTATGTGGAAATTAGGCACTTTCCCACATTTGATAAAGGTCAAGCAATTTCTTAATGTATGCAAGTGCTCATTTTTGATCTTTCTAAGATCAATGGTTATCAAATGTAAACCCTACAGTGGTTAAAACACTTCAGAGCATATTAAGGATTTAACAAAGGGTAAAACCATGGTTATGAAAATGGTTTATGGGAAAAGATATTTTCTAGGAATTTAAAATTTAAAATAAAAATGAGAAAATGTAAGTATAAAACCTTACTGTAAAATCTTCTTGTGCATTTTTTATAGAATACTACTTTCTAAAATTTTTGAAGACTAGGGCAGATAACAAGGGTTTCATGAAATTTAAATAATTTCTTCTAGGGATTTTTTACAGACCTCTCCTTTAAATATAGGACCCCTATTTCTTTCACTATGGAGTGTAACAAAATTATGCATATTAAAAAGCCAAGCCAACATTTGGCTTCTTCCCTTAATAATTATAGTTGCATATCTATCAAAAATCTGATCATTGAGTAGTGAGAAAAACTATAGCTTGGGTCAAGTGACAACTAGTGTTCACTTGCCTTCAAGTCTTCATCTATCTTAGATATTTTATCTTTGACTTCTTGAGTAAAGATAGATGTATCACATAACTTGTTGAATAAAGGAGTAACATTATTGGCAAATGTTTCCAATGAGCTAAGAATAGTAAAAGAGTCTACTTGATATATTATAATTTTCTATGCAACTAGCTCCAATAATTTTTTTTCAAATTTCTTCTCTACTCTTTGCAACAACTTTCCTTGTCCAATTAGATCTTCATTGAATTTTTGAACTTCTACTAGTTGAACCAAAATTGGTTGAGTACTATCAACCTCAGTACTGAGTGCATCTGCAAGTATGTTCTTTGCATCTTCTAGCACTTGTTTTAACTATTTTTCTCCTCTCTAAGACTTTGTTTCTTAGGTTTCTTCTATAATGGTTCACCTACTATTTGCATTTCATCAAGATTTAGAGTAGATATATCAAAATTTGGGATAACTATATCCTCATCAAGATCAATGTCTTGTTCTTTACCTATTCCTTTGCTTGAAAATTTAGTACTCAATTGAGGCTTTATCTCAAATGTCTTTGTTCTAATTATTTGTACACTCAGAATTCTAACAACAATCAAAATAGAAAGAACATAAATAAAAGTAGATATTGCACTAACAATAGAAACATCTAGTTGTTGTGAAGCCAAATCTGATGAAGGAGGAAGCACTAGCTGCTTGGTAGATGAAGTGTTGATCACTTCAATTAACATAGTAATTAGCTAAATAGGTGCAAATATTGGTTGCATTCTTGGAATTGTAGTGGTTGCTACAATCAACTTGGTAGAAGCTTTCTTTGAGCTTGATATCTTTAAAGCTTTGCTCATAGAGTGAGGAAATTAGGCCATAACTATTGCTACAATCTTCTTTGGGTTAGTTTCCTCAATACTTTGAATCTCATGGAGATTCTCCTTGGTAGCTTCCTATTCCTACTCCTCGTCATTTAGATTAACATCATTTGTTTCTTCTTCATCATTATTTTCCTTTTCATCCTTTTCATCTTCATCATTAGCTTTATCACTAAAATGAACAACAAAATCACTCTTTTGATGAAGATTGCAGATATTCTACCATCTAGTTGTACCTATATTCACTACATGTTTAATGTCATTAACCAATATCATTCAAGTGTTGAATTTTAGAGTAATTGTTTCTTCATTTTTCTTCATGGACTCTTTTACCTGTTTATCATTAAAACTTGACATAAGCTGCCTCAAAGTCAATTCAAATATATCCTTTGCAACATTCTTGTCATGTTCCCATCTTGGTTGTATTCTTTCTATAAGTTCATTGAGAATTTTCTATACAAGTTGATCAAGTGAATATTTTCATTTACCTAGCTTGGACATAATCATGTCTTCAATTTGCTTCCTCTCATCTACATTTTTGGTTTCATATCTCTTTTAATTTCTCCTAAAATGTAGGCAGAGGCTTTCTGAAAATAACATCCTATACTTCTTCTTCACCTAATTTAAACTTCCTTTTTGATTTGGATGCTCTTCTAGTGAATACTATAGTAGATGACTTGGTAGGTCTAGTTATGATAACCTTATCCTTCTTCTTGAATAAGCCTTCTTCTTCTAATTTAGTTTTTCCTACCTCATCTTCTGCATCATCTTCTTCCACATCATCTCCTTTTCCTTTGTTAGTAGGAGAGTAGCACATTCTTACCTTAGTTTTTCTATCCTCTTCTTTCCTTTGCTAATTTCTTGAGGAAGCTTTATTTCATGTTCCATTCTGGCTTTAGCTTCATCAGAGGTACCAAAATATGTAGCCTTGGGATCTAGATGTTCATTCAGTAGTGCCTCAATGATGTCCTTGGTCTCTAGGTTTAACCTAAACCACTCTAGGTTTGACTACTTGAATGTATACCTTATCATAGTCTACCATGAAATAAACTTCATCCTTGTAATCTTCTACAAGTTTCTTAGCAATTCTAAATCTGTTATTCATCTTTTCCTTGAACAAATCAAAATAATTATGCATGATACTAACAAACTTCTCACCCATCTCTACTATATACTCATTGATCTAATATAGTATTGGTACATCTTCTTTCCATATGACTCAACCTTTTGAAGGAAAAAAATTTTGCACAAAAAAGAATAAACAAGTTCAAAGTGAACCAAACTTACATGGGTTATTTTTTGAAGTCCTAATGCTCTCCATGTTCTTGTTGAACTGATTTAGCATAAGCTTGGCAAGGTCAAAAGACATGTTGTTCTTCACCACCATGAGACTTAGATCAACTACATCACATGACATGTTATTGAGATGAATAGAGCTATAGATCTTATGTGCTATCACATGGATTAAAAATTTCAACTCCATGTTAGTTACACAACTAATCTTCATGCCTCTTCCATCCCACTCAGCAAGAGTTTTTCTTTCCTATTCTACTCAACTTAGGGTTTTGGTAGTCTTTTCCTTGTTCAACATTGAGAACCATATGATTCGATGAACTATTTTCTTGTTATTGGAATAGGCATTTTTAACCATAGCTTTCCATTATGTACATGGCTAAGGATAAAGCTTATCCATTTTATCTAAAAATCTTTGGGTATATGTGAAATGTGGGTTAAACCCTTTGTCTATAAGTGTTGATGCTTGGGTTTCAACACACCATTCACACAATACTTTTCTAGAGCCTCATCCATCTCTTGGGTTCCAACGTCTTGAATTGAACAACAAAAATGTGAGAAAATATCATTAATCAGTATTATCTTTGATGGAATTTGTGGCTGAGCTCTAGTTGGATCAAGTGTTTCTATAATTGTTAGACTCAACTTGAATTCAGGTGCCTTCCAATCGACTCCTCGAGCCAACATCTCAGATCCCTTCTCATTTTTGCTGCTAGAGGATGCCATGCTTGGTAGGGTTTATGAAAACATGAAAATATATAGCAACAAATTGCATAGATTTCTTGGAAGCACATAAATCACTCTCAACAAATAGCTCTTTGAAAATTCACGGTGATAAATGAATTTGATTCATTTCCTTTTTAAAAAATTGCACTTTCCAATCACCATAAATGCTTGTTATGATCACTTGTTTAGTGATAGACCATCTTCCAATTGGTTTGATCTTAGTGCTTAGTAGAGTCAACGACAACTCAGTGTTCACACACTATTTAGTTACTCTTGACCTTGCTCAGTAGGGTCTTCCAACCCAACCTAGCTTGTTAAGGTCTAGATTTCTCTTAGACACTCAGTGATCCCTTTGTATCATGAATGCTGATATGGATCTTCCTTCTAGCTGATTGGAATTGATGTAAGATGTCTTCTTCAGAGTCTTAGTTCTAGTTATCCCTATGAGATTAAGTAGAAATGCTTAAGTCACTCAATACTTGAGTGGCATGTTCTTCATGGCCCAGACTTGTATTCTCAAAAGATTTTAGAACCCATTGCTATCTCATCTGCTTTGCAATGTTGTTAGCCTTGGATTTCTTTTCATCTTCAATTCTTCTAGTGTTCATACAATTCTTGGCAAGGTGTCCAAGTTCTATACAAATAAAACATCTTCTAGTGGTGTCTCTTGTCCTCATGTGATGTTTCACATAGTTTACTCCAATGTATCAAAATTATCCATAGTAGTGGCCTCTATACGATGTATTGTAATCCCAACCAAATATAACTTTCACAATTTGTTCTACTAGGTCCAATATCTTGGTTTTGCATTCAAAAGATTTATGCCCATGCTTCTTGCATTTGTGACATTTTCCTTCAAATTTTGGTTTCTCTTTGCATTCATTAGCTCTATGACCATGCTTATTGCAATTGTAACATTTTATATTTAATTTAACTTTAACATTACTCCAACATTTGTTTGATGCATGACCTAACTTACAATAGTGATTGCAAGTAGGCCTTAGATTATTTTGAGCTCCTTGCTTTGATGATATTGACTTCTTCTATGTATCATATTCCTACTTTACCTTTCTACCTGTATTGACTTTGCTCATTCAACCGATTCATGTCTACTTGATATTTAATCATCCTTTCATTGTTTTTCTTTTCAATGTTTAGATCATTTTGCAATATTTCATTCTCTGATCTTGAATTTATGATTTCTTCATTTGCATTAGTAAGCTAATCAATAAAGTCTACCTGTTTAAGGGATAAATGTTGAATTTCATTTTTCTTTTATTCTATCTCTTCTTTGGCCTTGTCTTTTTCTCCCATCACTTCATGCAATCATATTGATTGAATTTCTTATTCTATTTTGAGCTTTCTAACTTCTTCTTGAAGGTTACCATTCTTTTCTAATAGTTCTATTATTTCCTTATTAACTTCATCTAAATTACTTTCTAATATTTCTTTAGTGTAGAGTTTGTCATTCATTTGTACTACAAGATCTTTTTTTCTTTTCAAGGATCAAGAGGCACCTTTGCTTTCTTAAGTTTCCCAATAGCAGATTTCAAATCTAGCTTTTCATTATCAATAGCCTTATCAAGTGTGAATACCTCCATTGCCTCTAATCTTTGCTCAAACTATTAAACTTCTTGCTTGATAACCACAAGGCTCTCATAAAAAATGTTGCAAATACAAGATAGGCTAGGTTATTGAGAGGGGAGGGGTGAGTTAGGAACCAATAAAACTTATTCTTACTTCTCCAATTAATTATTCATATGTATTCTATTCTAATTGCATGCATGAAAAATTGAAAGCATCAAAACATTCATAATACTTTGACACAAGATATGGTGACCTAGAAACCTTTAAAATAGAAAGTAAAATTGGGCAGGGATGATACCCACAAGATTTAGTACTGCAGTATAAAATTGGCTAGTTAAGGCTTATAATGATCACTTCTCATGATCTATCTTGTTAGGAGCAACAAGAACTAATAGGTCCACCTTGTTAAAGGATTTACAAAACATATAGTGAATTATGTACTTAGTAAAGAGATTTACAAAAGACTATTAAGTATACCTTGTGAAAGGATTCAACTATCCCACCTGTTAGGGTGAACTAGTGGCTGAACTCTGATCTACAACTCTAATTTTTTGGTTGAGATTCCTTTGGATTGTAATCATTACATTACTATGATAGATAAATATTTGTTGCTCCTTATACTACTTGTAGCCTTCTTACTTCACACTTATTCTCTTAGTGTGTCTCATATAAAATCATGTTTGGATATGATAGAATTCATTACATATATATCAATCCAAAATAGAATACATCAAAGTCGACTATAATACAAGTTTCACCAAAATACAATACATCAAAGTCAATTATAATACAAGTTTCACCAAAATAAACAAAGTTAGCCCAATTATTGGTACTCAGGTTTTGAAGACAAACTCGGTGAGGTTTTGATGCTTGGCAACCATTGTTGACACTTAGCATTGTTATTCTCTTGGTAGATGTAGAAGCTTGGTTCATACTAATCACTTCCAACTAGTGAGCTTGAACAACATTGATTACTAAATTAACACTATAAAACTTGACATATAAACTAAATCACTTCATTGATACTACATAGCTTAGTCAACACTATCATTGTGAGCTTGGTATAAACTAAATCACTTGGCTAAAACATCCTAGCTTAGTTAACACTAGTTTCACATCACTGATGCTGCAAACTTTGTAAATACTAGAGAACTTAGTTTGTACTAAGCAACTTGGTAAATACTATGAAGCTTGGTTTACACTAATAATCATCAACTTGGTAAATACTACTCGGTGTGAACTGAATACTATTTCTAGGACTTGGTAGCAACTATAGAACTAGATAGAACCTGAATTACTTGGTTAACACTATAAACTATAACTTAAGCTCGATAGCTACTAACCATTTGATTGAGTGTGTGTCACTAATAAAAAAAATTAACTATAATGTCAACAACATATACTGAGCTCATGAACAACATGAATTGGCCCATTAGTGTGAGCCAGATGTATTCTCTCATTATTTTGAGTGATATGGATGGATCCCTTAGTGTGAGAAACAAATCCTTTTCCTCTTCAAAGAAGATAATGTGGACAAAATAGATGGAACACAAGTTTATGGAATTTCTCCTTGAACAAGTTCATCTTAGACAAAAAGGTGAAGGTGGTTTTAAAAAAAACAGTGTGGACTGCCATAGAGAGGATATTCAATATTGAGATTAACTTGAATATATTATGGGATCATTTTAAGAATAAGCTGAAATCATGGAAAGTAGGATATAGAGTAATGAAGAACTTGAAAGATAGAATTTGGTTTTCTTGGAATAAAGCAACTCAAATAGTGGATGCTGAGGATTATGTGTGGGATGGCCTCTTGAAGGTAGGATGATCTTTGTAGTCTTTTGATTGAAAAAATATTGCCTTCTTATTTTAATAATGAAAGACTAACAACCTAATCCATTTATTTATGCTTACATGTAGAAAGAGAATTAAAAAATGCAATAACTTAAAAGAGGTCATCGTTCCAATATTTCAATGAGTTGGCTATAATTTTTGGCAATGACATTGGTGAAGAGTTTGCAACTACAACACATCTTGATGCTAGAGAAGGGAACCTATGAACAATGCATTCCACCCACTTGATGAAGATGATACCAGTTACAGTACACCTCTTCACAACCAACTAGATTTGGATGAAGAGTTATATCATTCCAATTAGTTGAGTGAAAGTGCTAGAGGTACTCCTCCACCACCAGCATCAAGGAGGGGAAATATGAGGAAGACAACTCTAGCAGCATCATTGGATGTGATATGTGAAACTATGAAGGAACTCTTAGATGGCCTTGGTAAGCCTTAGATTGTAAAAATGGATAAATTTGAAGAGGATAATATTTTGAGTGTTGCATATACTAGTCTCAAAGTTGTCCCTAAATTGAGTCAACATGTTTTCTTTAAAGCACATGACATCTATGTGCTTCAATGTGAAAGAGTCAAAGGGTTCTTGATGATGGATGAGGTAGAGAGAGTAGACTAGATTGTAATGATGTTTGGTTCAATTTAGCTATTTCAGCTATTTCAGCTAGTAACCACTAGTTTCAGCATTTGGCATTGATCAATATGTAGTTTAGTTGTTTATGAGTTGTCTTTTTTTAATGGTTTTACATTGATGTAACCCATAGCACTAAACTGGAACTCATTACTAAGCACATATTAACTATTTTGCTAAGAATACTGTCAAAAAACTATTACATAGTTTAGTTCATTTTGTTGGCATTGGCATGATTGGCATATGAAGAAATTCATGTTTATGAGTTGCCTCTATTTTATGGTTTTGTATTAATCTCTGATAAAAGTAGACTAGAACTCACTACTTAGTACATATTAACTATTTCTAAGAAGATTGGCAACAAAATATTACATAGCTTAATTGCTCATTTTATTGGAATTGGCATGATTGGAATCTACAGTAATTTTGGTTTATAAGTTT
The DNA here is from genome assembly GCA_028749045.1 of Cupressus sempervirens. Classification (NCBI taxonomy): domain Eukaryota; kingdom Viridiplantae; phylum Streptophyta; class Pinopsida; order Cupressales; family Cupressaceae; genus Cupressus; species Cupressus sempervirens. The sequence continues at coordinate 252,437,287 of CM053783.1, forward strand.
TCTCTATTTAACATGGTATTGCATGGATCTATACATACTTGACCTATCCATGTTTAGTTGTTCATTTCATTGGCATGATTGGCATTGATAAATACATAGTTTAGTTGTTCATTTAAGTAGCATGATTGGCATTGATCAATACATAGTTTAGTTGTTCATTTCATTGGCATGGTTGGCATCTAAAGTAATTCTAGTTGGTAAGTTGGCTTTGTTTAGTGGTATTGAATTGATCTCTCATTGCACTAAACTAGAACTCATTACAGCAACATTGTTTCATAGTTTAGTTATTCATTTCATTGAGATTGGTATGATTGGAATCTGAAGTAGTTCCAATTTATGACTTGGCTTTGTTTAGTAGTATTGCATTGATTTCTCACTGCACTAAACTAGAACTCATGAAAGAAAAACATTGTTACATAGTTAGTTGTTCATTTCATTGGCATGATTGGAATTGATCAATACATAGTTTAGTTGTTCATTTCATTATCATTGGCATGACTGTCATCTAAAGTAATTCAAGTTTATGAGTTGGCTCTATTTTTTAGTATTGCATTGATCTCTCATAACACTAAACTAGAACTCATTACAACAATAGATTGTTACATATTTTACTTCATTTCATTGGCTTTGGCATGATTGGCATCTAAAGTAATTCCAATTGATGAGTTGGCTCTATTTAGTAGTATTGCATTGATCTCTGATTGTACTAAACTAGAACTCATTACAACAATAAACTATTGCATGGTTTAGTTTTTCATTTCATTGGCATTTTCATGAGTGGCATCTAAAGTAATTATAGTTTATGAGTTTCCTCTGTTTAATGGTATTGCATTGGTCTCTCACCACACTAAATTGGAACTCTTTACAACAACAAATTGTAACATAGTTTAGTTATTTATTTCATTGGAATTGGCTTAAATGGCACCTAAAGTAATCCTAGTTGGTGAGTTGGCTTTCTTTAGTGGTATTGCATTGATCTATGACAAGACTAAATTCGAACTCATTACAACATTAAATTGTTACATAGTTGTTCATTTCAATGGCATTGGCATGATTGACATCTAAAGTAATTCTAGTTGGTGAGTTATATTTATTTAATGGTATTACATTGATCTATGAAAACACTAAACTAAAACTCATTACAACACTAAATTGTTTCATAGGTTAGTAATTCATTTCATTAGCATTAGCATTGTTGGCATTTAAAGTAATTCCAATTTGTGAGTCACTTTTGTTTAATGGTATTGCATTGATCTATGACAACTCCAAACTAGAACTAATTGTTAATTAGAGCTATAATTGAACTATACTTATGCAAAATACACCAAGGAGTAGTAAATGATGAATGCTCAATTATAGAGCTTGAGAGCATATGCTTATAGAAATGTATTTTGATAAATGATTGTATAGTTCATGATTTTGTCCCATCTTAGAATTATATTTCTAATTTTCTTGGATACTTTTTAATTTCTTGTCTTTTTTTTTTTCCTTATTTGGTTTTCTATGTATGTGCCTCCTGATAGGATTGTCAATAACATTGACAATGTGTCTTTCCTTTTTTTTTTGTAATTGATTTTGATTTGTTGATATGTGAGACTACAAATGCTGATAAAAAAATGAGCTATTTGATGATTGTAAATGGTCAATATTTTTGATGCTACTCCTTGGTCTATTCTATTAAAAAATAACTAGGTTTAACTTTTTCAAACATGTTTAGTTTGTGTTTGTAGGATTAACCATCTAACAATATAGATAGTAATGGGAAGATTGAGCTACATATGAGAGAGTTGTGTTAATCTCAAATTGGTTTTGACAAGTGAGTATCTATACACTTAGGTCATTTACTTAGTTCATGCCAAACAAGTAACATATGTTGAGAACAACATATAATTTAGAGCATGCTGAGTAAACAGTGAGTGTCAAGTCACTCATATGCTGAGTCACTCAAGTGTTGAGTAGATAGTATATGCTAAGTGATTCAATTACCAAGCAAGAAATGCATGCAAAGTGACAATATTGAAGTCATATTTTAGTGTTGAGCACCTGGGACTTCAAATGCCAAGTTACACAGTTTTGACAAAGTTTTTTGTATTGGCACAAACTACTATGTAAACCATTTTTGAGTTGACTTAAGGATTAATTTACGATGTTTTATTGATAAGGATGAATCTTAAGTAGAAATCCCTATGTATTAAATGCATCCAATCAAGTAATGGGAAGGTTTAAGTGGCAATGTGGGTGAATCACAACTATTAATTCATACATAACTCTAAGTCACCTAAGTCTTCTTAAGGAGGACAAACCCTAAATTTTTTCAAAAAATCAGAGAGAGGAGAGTTTGCATGCACAAACAAGAAATTCATGATGACCAAGGCAATATGATCTAAATTACATTGCAAAATCAATTAAAGGAGAATAGAGGAAGGAAATAGTGAATATTAGAGACATCTAATCAAGAAGCATGAAGTACACATCAGTATATAGGTGATCTAACATCAAGAAACAAAGTGTTAATCATAGGATGATTGCTAAGACATTGTAATAGGTTCAAATTAGTTAAATCTCTTAATAGAGTATTCCTAACATGTTGTATTGAAATATACTAACAAGGTGCTTGCTTAATTGCAAGTTGAAGTCCTTTAATTAGGCACACTTCTAATAGGGTGTTGAAATCCTTTAATAGGGTAAGACCTAATAGTCTTTGTCAACTTTTAAAAGGGTAGACCTTTCACAAGGTAGATCATGTTTCATGATCAAAAATTGTAACCTTCATTAGATACACTTTATTGTTGTAGAAGTGAATATTTGTGGGTGTCATCCCCACCCTAGTTTTACCTTCTCATTGGAGGGTTTTTGGGTAATCATATATTGTGTCATATATGTGTGAATGCTTACTTGTTTATATACTTTAGATGTATATTCTTTACATGGTATTTTAGTTTACTTATTGAATTGAGAGATGGATGTATGGTGAATGTTTTTATGGGTTAAAGTTTAAAGTGATGATTCACTCCCCCTCCCCCCCCCCCCCCCCCTCAGAGTCTATCCTTCCTATTGTAATTCCAACAATTGGTATTAAAGCCTAGTTCTCTAAATGTGAAGATTTTTAGCTTTGAGGAAAGATCTTAGAAATGGAAGTCTACAAGTTGGGGAAGATTCATGAGAGCTAGGAGATTGAAATACAACTCATTCTACATTAGTTGAATGAAACAAGAGAAGATCTAAAGAAATCATTGAGAAGAAGGAAATAAATTACTATTGAGGAGAATGACACATAATACCAAGAGATAGATAGTAATAAGATATTTGCAAATGGAAACTCTAAATTTGATGCAGTAGCTATAGATCTAATGGAAAAGGATAGAACCCTAGCTAAAGAGATTGGAAAAACATAAGATAGAGAAAGAAGCACATGCCATATTATGATGTGAGGTGACTGAACAAAAAAATAAAGCTATGGAAGATAAATTCATGATTGAAGATGACAAAAGAGCTTTGACCAGTAGAATGGAAGAGAAATCATTAAAATTAAATAGGATTTCTCATATGCAATTGGAAACAATGAGTCAAGTCATGATTGCTAATCATGAAATAAATAATAAATACATTGAGATCACAATGCTAAAGTTGTAGAATGAGCAGTTGAACAATGATTTGAAAATAGAAAATGATTTTACCTCAAAAGTTTTAGTAAACCTAGTGTAGCCATCAAGTACTTTGAACAACTAATGAGATCTCCTAGATCTAGCAATGATACATCTGGACTAGGATACACTAGTATTGAAGACGGATTATCATCCAAAAGTGCTCAAGAAAGAAGTAAAAAAGGTAAGAACTCCAAACCTAATTGTGGTATGAAAGGACATACTACTAATGTGTGCCAAAGCAAGATTGTAAGTCAAAATGTTAAGAAGAAGAACATGGCTCATTGCCTTAACTGCAATAAACAAGTTCATCAAGCACATGAATGTAGAACCAAGACCATGCACACTCAAAGATTTGAAGGATATTTTTATAATTGTCAAAAGTATGGACATAAAGCTTTTGGATGCAAATCCAAACCCAAGTGGTCATCAAACAAGAAAATGAAGGTAAAGAACAATGGTATAGTTTTCATTACTATCAAGAGTATGGACATGTTCCTGAGAACTATAATAGAACATACTTCAGAAGTGATTACAAAAGGTGGTTGAGTCAAACTACATGTTTTTGGTTGTTTGAAGACTGGTTTGATTGATAGATAGTGTCAACAAGGTCAAAGGTACCAAGTTGTGAGTTAAACAAAGGAAAAGGCAAGGTAGATATTGAAAATGTTAGAGATGAGATAAAAAAGACATGGAAGAGAAAGGAAGACTACAACACATCAAGTGTAGATGGGATCACTTCATCCAATGGGTCATGTGTTCACACATCAAATTAAGAAATCAAGAGGTATGTGGGACTGATATTTAAAAGATATACCATACATTAGTTCAAAGGATTGAGTTTTGAAAAGATTACATATGCATGAATAAAATGAAAAGTTTTGTTAGAAATCAAGGATAAATCTTTAAGTGTTGTCAATTTTTCATGTTACTATCGAGCATGAAAAAGTTTCGTATAGTTTCCAAGAAAATTTTTAGTGGATGTCAGGATAGAAAATTCGGTAGCTAATGCAAAGCTCATATTAGTTACCGAGCATATGGAAAATCACATGGATGCCAAGCTTATAGCTATATAAGCACTTAGCAGTAAATGCAATGTTTTAAGGGCTATTTGATCATGTTTTGCTCATTGAATATCATACGAATTTGAAGAAGAGTGCAAAGAGCTAAAAATAATTTTGAGAATTTGGTCTGAGTATTTGCAAGAGATTTAAATGGTTGTTTGACACTATTTAACAAGATTTATAAGGTATTTACCATGTGTTAAGCTACACGGTTTCAAATTTTGCAAACCCCAGATACATGAAATGGTGTCTAGTTCTTCTATAGAAAAAGGTGTAGAGGAAAATATTTTTTAAATGTTCAATTGATTATCAATGAAATCAAACAACCTATTTTCAAGGCTATCCTAGATATAATTTATATGTAGGATCCCTCTGGTTCATTCTTTATGATACCACCACAAGTCATGATGATTCAAGATGTTAGGAATTGTTACACATGTAAGATTGGAAGCATTGGAGACATGGAAAACTATGTGAAATGGAGCATTGAAGGAATAATTCAACATTTTTTAGATGAAAGGGTTAACCTGTATCCTAGATTTCCCTAACATCTTCAAAATAGAGTTGATTAAGATTATTTTAAGAAGAATTCATGATAGTTCTGAATGGTTAGAAAATGGGCTAGTAAAAATCACAATGAATATTTCTCATATGGTAATAGGGTATAAAACCCTAGACTAGCCGAAGACCATGAGAAATGAATCAAAGGAAATTATTGAAAAGAACATAGGGGTTGCATGGAATAAAAGGGGAATGACCATTAATACTATCATAGATCACCTAATAGCTTCTGTAGTGAGGGTAATAGCACACAAGTTTTATCAGTCTAGCAGATTAAACAATTTAACTTGCATTGGAGTGGATATAAGATACAAAATTGTGAAGAAGGATCATACTTATGATCTTGCTGAGTTGTAGTTACAACAATTGATTGAAAATTTTGGAGCCATAAGATAAATCAAGAGTGCACAATGTAAATTTGTATCTATTCTGATATGTATTTTATTTTATGTGCATAATACATTTCCTACATTTGGTAAGGTTGCATGGAAGGTGAATAGGTCAATTGCAGTTCAAATAAGATAATTTATTGAGAAATTAGGTGATAACTTTGTGTCAGTCATGACTAGTTATTTTGAAGATTTTAAGCAAACAATGAAGAAAAGACTAGTGGAGAAACATTTTAATGATGTTTGCTACCTAGTTGATACTAATTTCACATGTGTACAAGCAACAATTCATAGGGTGAGATGGCTAAGGGCATTAGGTTATAAAATCAATGTTAATGAGGCCTTTACAACAATCACAACATTACTTGCAGAAGAAGTTGATAAGGAAGCCAAAGTATTTGGTAATTATGACATGGTCAAATCAAAGATCACTATGGAATTGAATATTGCTTTAGTGATGATAAATAAGAAAAAATTGGTGAAGGATCCAAGGAAGAAGAAGAGGAAGATGAAGAAGAAGAAGAGGACACAAAGGCTCATGCACCATTAAGATTGACATAGGGTTAGGGATAAGATCAACAAGAGTAGGAAGCAAAAACTATAGAATGTGTCAAGGAAGAAGAATTCAGTGAAGCACCTATAACTACTAATAAGAAGAAAAGAAAGACAAAGACTTAAGAAGTGAGAAAACCAAAGAATTTTGCAAAAACTAATCAGCACAAACCTACAACACCTACTACAATGGCTAGTACAAGAGTCACTAGAAATAAGGCTAAATAAGTAGACAAGCCTAAAGAGAAAGAAGCTAGAGCATGAAAGAGAATGAGGAGGAACTATGTTTCCCAAGATGAATCCAATGAGGAGATGACTGAATCAAGTGACAACAACCAGTTCTAAGAGGTGAGTCATAGTCCCTCCTCAGATAAGGACAATTTATTTGAGAATGTTAGAAATAATGTTGGTTTATTAGGTTTCTCTTAGATTGAGTTTGATAATCTTGGAAAGATAGAAAAGAACCAAGTAGAAGAGGGATTATATGCCATGATGGCTATATTTAAAAGGATTCTTATAGAACTTGGCAACTCTATGCCTAAAATTGTATATGATTGTGTTGAGCAAAAATGACATTTTTGTTTAAACACTAAAAGAAAAATTAGGGACACATCCCTTGCTCAAGTTATGCCAAAACTTAGCAAGGCCAAAATATCAAAAGCCATTAAGAAGTATGATGTAAGATTTGTACCAAAGTATAGGGAATTCAAAATATTGCAAAACAATATAGAGGATATTGTATAGAAGACAAAACAAATGTAGAAGATAACATAGAGGCTATCAACATCAAAAGAATATGACTAGATAATGAACAAGGTATAGATAAGGGAGGCACTAATATGAATATTGATAACCATGCACTAGTTGAGAAAGAGAAACAAACAAAAAATAGTATACAAGATACACAAATGTCGAGTGCTAGTCCTCGACAAGAGACAAGTGTAAACATTGAAATTGTCAAAGTAAAGGATGTTTTTTATACTAATGATTAGAACATCGACCCCCTTATAGAGGAATATTTGAAAAGGATACTTATCCAGTCCACTCTCTAGGATAAATTATGTGATAGCCTTATACTAGTGTCTATAGATGAAATCTAGAAGACACAGACTATAACTATAGGGAAGGAAGTGAAAGCCAAGAAACACTTATAATCACTCCTCATGTCACAAGTGTACAACCTTCAAAACCCATAGTTGTATATCAAAGGAAAGATACATTAGGTTTCACTATTATTACACTTATGCAAGCCAATCTAGTCATAGGAAATGAATAAGAAACTAAAAAAGATAAGGTTGAGATAGTTGGAGAAGAGAAGGTGGAAACACCAGAAAATGATGGGACTCAAAGCCAAAAAGCTTAGGTCGATACATCTACACCTCCAACACAAGATCAAGGTGCAATTTAAACCATGGAGATAGAAAAGGACAAGTCTGAAGAGACAAGTTTGACACCCAAGCCAAAGGAGCTACTAGCTATTCAAATACTGGTGACATTGCTAGAATTTGGTACTCCTTCCAGTCAATCTCTTTAGAGGTCAAGAATAGAGGAAACTCCATTACAATTTTCAATGCCTAGTCCTAGCTCATTTAAGGTAGAAGAGGTAATTACTTATGGAGATATTAGCCTAGATGAAGAGATTGTATTGCCTAAATTTGATTATGTAGCATTTAGAAATGAGTAGATAGATATATTACAAGAGGCCCTAGCAAAGAAGAAACATCAAGAATTTCTCATAAGGGAGCATAGGCATAAGCATATTAAAGATATTTTCTTAGATACATTCAGTCTACCTACTCCAAATTAAACAAAGCCCATCATTGAACAATTAACCAATATAGTGGAAAGTGTTAGTGACACATATTTGGATACTAATGCCAAACTATTAGAATGATCCAAAATGAAGTTTCAAAACAATGAAAATGAGAAGATATCTATTAGTATTGCACTAACATAGGTTGAGATAGCAATCATGATAGAGAGTGTGCAGAAGGCACTAGAGAACATTTTCTCTCTGTACATCGAACTGTGTAATCTTACACTCTTCACATAAGAGGTAAGGAATCACATCCTAAGTTGGAGATCCAAATGTAGTAATCTAGTGTAGCATTTTCCATGTCTCCAACTCAAAGTGCTAATCACAGGATCATTTTTGAGACATTCTAATAGGTGAATCAATTAAATCTCTTAATAGACTAGTCCTAATAGGCTATATTGAAATCCCCTAACAAGGTGCTTACTTAATTGTGAGTTGAAAGCCTTTAATCAGGCACACTTCTAGTAGAGTATTGAAATCCTTTAATAGGGTAAGACCTAAAAATATTTGTAAGCTGTTAACAGGGAAGACCTTTCATAGTGTAAATAATGTTTCGTGATAAAAAATTGTAACCTTCATTGTGTGCGCTTTATCATTGCAGTAGTGAAGATTTGTGGGTGTTATCCCCACCCTAGTTTTACCTTCTCATTAGAGGGTTTCTAGATAATCATATCTTGTGTCATATATGTGTGAATTCTTACTTGTTTACATACTTTAGATGTATATGCTTTACATGGTATTTCTGTTTACTTATTGAATTGAGAGATGGATGAATGGTGAATGTTTTGTCGTTTAATGTTTAAAGTATTAATTCACCCCCCCCACCAAGAGCTTACCTTCCCTATTGTAATTCCAGTAGGTTTCTCACTAAATGTGGGACATAAGGGTGTAGAGCATGGATTTCCCTACATTTTTTAATTTAATGGTGTGTTTTCATACCACCATTCAGATCATGGATATTGTTCATTTCCATCAGTTCATGGATATTGTTTCTATATACTATGGAATTCCCTATGTTTTCAAAGGACCATTTATGTCATGGATATTATACTTTCCCATTAGTTCATGGATATTTTTTTTCCATCTTCTATGTCATTCGACAAATGTTACTTTGAATTATTAATCAGATTCATAATTTTGACATATGTGGAACACTAATGTTTTGCAATTTTTTGCTAGAATCACATTGTTATTGTAATGTTGGTATTTGTTTATAATACTTGTGTTTCATAATAAAATAAGTTTAAAAAAATCTAGAACAAATTCCAATTCCAATTCAAAAATGAAAAACCAAATGCAAGAAAACGATATTCCTAATCATATTTCATTCAAATTCCAATTTCTATATTGGCAACCAAACACAAAAGATGGATTTTTATATATTCCATATCAACCAAATGGTCCAACTATCTTCCTAAAACATATAAATAGGTTTTCAAAAGACTAGCTATGAGATAAAAAGGGTTTGAACCAAATTCCTCTTCCCTAACCAAATGGGGCCTAAGAGATAAATCAACAATGGAAGCCACTAAAAGGAAAGACTAATAAGGCAATAACATATATGATCCCCTAAGGTAGGCTAAAAGTCCTAAAAAATGATAACATATTAATAATCAATGATGAATATAGCAAAGATTGGTGGCACAAATGTAAGTATTTAGGCCTCTTCAAACATTCAAATGGACCTAGAATGAAAGATTCAAGCTTTGTGAAATGATTGAATTTTTTTGTGGAGAGTAGCTAAGTATTTCTGCCATATTAGATTTTTTTTTTTTTTTTTTGGAATTTAAAGATAAATAAATTAGAGATATATTTTCTTCTGGTCCATTATACTCCTCTAAAAGCTTAATGGCTACCAAATTTCATTGAAGAATCTATAAGTCAATTCTATCTACCAACATGGATAGTCATTAGAAATTTATTGGCAGAATTACTCTAGATTTACATATTGAAAAAGATAGGGGAGTTAATAGGTATCTGGCTTGGGGAAGGATCAAATTTAATAGAATCAAAGGAATTCAAAATTTTGGTTAAAAATAAAATCAATCCTATAAGGAGTTACAAATAGATCTATTTACAATCTTTAATATGAAAATTTTCATGTTTATATTCAAGGTATTACTCTCTGCAATTCAAAGAGCGAAGACTATTTTAGTTCAAACTTAATTAGATACATCCATATAGAACATCAAATCTAAAAAAGATCTTCCCTCAAGAAAATAAGATCTTTAAGGAAAGAAGGAAGAGCTCAAATTATTGAAGAGTTTCAAATAAGAAACACAAAGGGAAATATGCATTGTGGTAATGACACAATATCCACTCCCTATCTAGCTAATCAAATACATTTCCTTTTGGATGAAATTGAAAGATAAATTTTTAAAAAGTAATCCAAGAATTATGCCTCATTAATAATTGTGTTGCCTTGGTTCTCATACTCCCAAAAATATTAAAATTTTCATCTTAGTAAGTAAAAAAAAGTTACAAATGTGCCAAACTTTAAGCCTTAAAAGAATCTATTATTTATTGCATTTTTAATGATTTTATGCCCTTGATGATTCTGCCTAATCTCTAGCTCCACCCAACACTTGAAACTATCAAAATCAAACACTTGAGTACTCAATTTTTATGGTTCAACCATGATGGGCAAAAATCTGGTGGAAGGTGTCTTTCACAATATTATGAGAATCCTAGTGGTTACCTATATTGAAACTATGGAGGGGGCTCAAACAATGAAGTATAAGCCTTGGTGCTTTTGTGGGGTTTTAAAATTACAAGAGCATGTGGATAACAAGCTTGCCATTGAGAGGGACTAAGTGTTAGTCATTAATGTTGCTAAGGGAGAGGGTTAGAGAATCTAGTCGATCAAAGTAATAATTGATGAAATGTGAAGGTTGCTGGTAGAATGCCATGGGATCTATGTGGATCACGTATATCATGAAGAGAATGGTGTAGCAGACGAGCTGGCAAAATTTGGCCATAGTGTCACTCAGTTAATAGAATAGGAAGACATTAGCCAATTTCCATCATCAACTCAAGTTATGATGTAAAGGAGCTTACTTACAATAACACCATATGAATCATTACAATAAGTGGAAGGCCTTCAATTATCCATGGGGGCAAGAGGACAAGGCTCTTCATAAAGGGATAATTTGGAAAGATTGTGTGATGATTCAAATTAATGATTTGATTTCCATGAGCTTTAAGCATTGCTAAAAAAAGACACAGAGAGTAAATTTTTCAAGACGTAAAAAAATGCCAATTAATAATAAAAAAGAAAAGTTGTTAAATTCTTGATCTAACTAGAGCTAGCAATGAACAATTATAAATGGAAAGGGACTACTAACATGTTTTTCTAAGCCTAATTTTGGGTCTTTCAGGAAACCTTTCAGACTTATGATGGTTATGCACTACCTTTTCCTTTTAATATTTTGTTCTTTTTATTTAATATTTAGTAACTATCAAACCTATAACAAGGATATGTTAGAAAATTCTGAAGAGTTGGTGGTTGAATTGGGTGATGACATGGGCACTAGTGATCATATTAAACCTATGGGAGTGGAGGCTTGCATCCATGATAGAAAAGTAGTGATAGTTTATCTATAAGAAGGTGACCTTTTACCATTTATGGAAGGAATGAAAAAACATGATGAGAATGTCCTTATGTAGTTCTATAATTCATGGAATGAAAGGAAAATGACTATAATTGGGTGAGTTTCAAAATCTTGAAGGAAATCATTGCAAAGGCTTAGAGAGATTTTCATGGAAAGAAATAACTAGCATAGGTAGTCCAAGGTTAATGAGGAAATAATTGGAATTACAATAGGAAAGGTAAACATCTGAGAGTGGGAGGGGGTGAATCAATAGTTTAAACTTGGACCCATGAAACTTTCACCACACATCCATCTCATACATTCAATTTGTAAACTGAAATAACATGTAAAGCACATACATCTAAATCATGTTAGTAAGTAAAAATTCACACATATATAACACTAGATATGATTACCCATAAACCCTCCAAATGAGAAGGTAAAACTTGGGTTGGGATGAAACCCACAAATCTTCACTATTGTAATGATAAAGTTTATCCAATGAAGGTTAAAATGTTTCGATCACGAGACATGATCTACTCTATGAAAGGTATGCCCTATTAAATGCTTACAAAGGCTGTTAGGTCTCACCCTATTAAAGGATTTCAACACCTAGTTAGAAGCATGCCTTGCTAAAGGACTTTAACTCACAATTAATTAAGCACCCTGTTAAAGGATTTCAATACAAACCATTAGGACTGCTCTATTAAGAGATTTTGATTGAAATCACCTATTAAAATGTTTTAGCATTGATCCTATGGTTAGCACTTGATTTCTTGATAATAGATCACCTCTAAACTAATGTCTTCTTGATCCTTCTTGATCAAATGTCTCTTAGTTGTATACTATCTTCTTTCCTCTATTATACTCTAACCGATTTTGTAATGTTCTCTCACTTCATAACTCCTTATTCACGATAAATTCTTTATTTACACATGAAAACTTCTCTCTTCACTCCAGCAACAACTTAACACTCTGTAGAGACTTTAAGGTTTGTTCTCCTTAATAATACTTTGGTGAGTTAGGGTTAGACATGAATGTATGGCTGAGATTCATCCATTTTGTCACTTAATCCTTCCCATTTTCTTATTGGCCGCATGCAATTGCATTGGGAGTCCAACTTAAGATTTTTTGTTATCTCCAAAATATCATAATTCATCCTTACATTGGCTAAAAAATGGTTTGCATAGTTATTTGTGCCATTATAAATAATTATGTCAAAACTGTGTCACTCAGCACCTGAAGTCTTTGATGCTCAATATATATTGACCTCTCTATTGTGACTTGACATTTGTATCACTCGGCATCCACTACTTGCCCAACTTCTAAATCACTTGTCATACATTGTCTTCTTTGCACTGAGTGACTTAGAACATGAGTGGCTTGACACTCACTATGAAGTCTACATGCACTGCAATATACATGTTGTGCTTGGCATGTACTACTTGTTTGACATGAACTAAGTAAATATCTTAAGTGTGTTGACACTCACTTGTAAAAACCAATATGAGATTAGAAATCTCCCTATTTGACATGAGTGTAAAAAACACTTGAGTATGCAATATTATCCTTAATCTCATGAGCATAACATATCTATAACTTGGCTTATATACAAAACATCAAAAGTACAAAATTTTGTGAGACAATTAGATACCTCAAAATGTTATAACTCCCCCTAAGTTAATATGTTTGTTTTGTATCCAAAACTATGTACTCCTACTAAGTAAATATGTCTCAACTAATACTCTCTGACCCTTTTCTTTCTCTCCCTTTCATTTACTCTCCCCCATTATCTTATTCTGCCCCTTTTTGACACTTATGTCAATGTGCTATACACTTATAGTGTGTTTTTCTGGAAAAGATTTATGGAAATCTAGGATTATCTTGAGAGTTGCATCCCGATTCTCACATGCTACATCAAATGACTTGATTTTTATAGCTAGGTCAGCAACAAGGTGGTCTAGACCATCTAATATAGAAATATTTTGGTCTTTCTTCATTAGGGTTTAGACATAGCTTAGTTGTGAAAAATTTCTATATGAGGGGTTAGAGTGGTCTAGGTTCTAATTAGTTTGGCCCTTATATTAGCCTCATCTATCAACAATGCAGCTAACTAGCTCTAGGTTTGTAGAAATGTTCTAAAGTGCTTTTCACTTTGAGCTAGAATCATAGGTAGTTTTGCACTTGATGAATTGATTTGGCTCTCTAGGCTAAAAATATGACTTTTGGTTTCTTGGGTGAAGAGTGTTGGATTACATAATTTATTATAAAATGAGAATATGTTCTCAAGTACCTTCTTCACACCCTTAACCTTAGTTGCCAATACAAATTGTGTAAGTTCTTTGTCACCTAATATATTTTCATTCACTTTGAGCTAAAATTTCTTTTCTAACCATTCTAATAACTTAGCATTTGTATCGAGATCTTCATCACTGAACTTTTCCACTATGTCTGTCAGCTATTCAATTAGTGGCATGGTCTCATTTGGAGTTGGTAGACTAAATGCATATAAAAAGATGTCTTTTATATCTTGCAATGCTTGCTTCTACCTATGCTCCCTTCTAAGCATTTCTTGATGCTTCTTCCTTGCTAGGGCTTATTGGACTATACCCATCTATTCTATAGTCATTGTATCATAGCCATTCTTTGGTAGAATAATTTTTTCATCAAGGCTCACATCTCCATATTGTGTGACTTCTTCTACCTTTGATGAACTTGGGCTTGACAGTGGGATCTCTAATGGTGTTGCATTTGTTCTTGACTTTTGAAGAGTTTGAGTGAAAGGAGTGCTAGGTGTTGGTAAGGTTACTAGTGCTTTTATAGCTACTTGCATCTTCATTCTAGGTGTCAACTCTATCTATTTAGGCTTTCCCTTAACTTTCATAATGACTTGTGATGCACCTTGATCTTATGCAATAGGTGTAGATAACTCTATCTAACCTATTTCTTGATGTTCTTCAATAGTAATTTGTGTTTCCATTGTATCCTTTGCAATTGTATCAACCTTTTTAGATTTATCTTTTGGTATTTTAACCAAATATTTCACAGGAGTGACTTGAGGGATGATAGAAGGTGGTTCTTATGGATTCATCTCTACCCTTACTATTTTAGTCACTAACTTCTGCAATTTATTTACAATCACCAATATAGGATTATCACAAAGTTTTACCTATAATGTGGATTGTTCTAGTATCTTCTTGATATCTTCCTTTATAAGAGGATTGATGTTTTGAGCTGTGACATCAAAAACATCCTTAATAGTTACTATTTAAGTATTTTCATTTTTACATGTTGAGCAGTGATGCTTGGCAACTGTGTGTCTTACACACTCTATTCTTCATGCTACTCTACCTCAATTGTTTCTTTCTCATCTATATGCATTTCTATTCCTCCCTCAATAGTACTTTCATTCTTATCATCTTCTTCTTCATCCTTGATCTCTATAGTTTCTTGATCTCCTTCCTTGATTGCAGTCAACCCATAAGTAAGCTTGCACATATATGGACTTCTTAACTACATCCTCAATATTGTTTTGCAAAATTCTAAAGGCTCTATATTTAGATGTAGACCTAATTGCATACTTCTTCATAGCCTTAGCAATTTGACCCTTACATAGTTCAAGCATCATTTGTGCAAGTGACGTCTCTCTTATGTGTCTCTTCGAGTCCAAACAATAGTGCTATTTCTACTCAACTCTATCATATTAATTCTCTGGCATTGAGTTGGCCATCTCTAGTGGGGTAGTCTTGAATTTTTCTATCATGACATATATGGCCTCCTCCACTTGATTTCCCTCCAATTTACCAAGATTATCAAAATCTACCTGAGAGAATCCTAATAGATCTACACTATTCTTAACCTTTTCACAAGGTACTCAAGATCTGATAGGGGATTGTGACTGACGACCTTAAATTGGCTATTGTCATCTGATTTTTTTTTCTCCTCATTAGATTTGCCTTATGCAACATATTTTCTTCTTGTATTTTTTTTGCACTTGATCTCCCTACTTTGTAGGTTTTTTCTTCTCTTTATCCTTTTGTGTAGTTGCTCATGCATTTGCCCTTGTAGTAGGTGCTATTGGTTTGGGCTGACTTGGCTTGACTACCTTTTTAGCTTTTGTCACTTGTTGGTCTTTAATTTTCCTCTTCTTTTTCTCTGTGGGAATAGGTGCTTCCTCAGCTTCTTCTTCCTTGGCACCTTCAGTAACTTCAATCCCCTTCTCTTCTTGGTCTTCTCCCATTCCTTGAGTAAGTGCAAGTGGTGCTTGTGCCTAAGAGTCTTCTTCCTCTTCATTCTCTTCTTCTTCCTCCTCCTGCTTGACACCTTCACCAAATTTGGCCTTTAATTTCTTCACTAGCCTATCTTTCTTCTTGATAACTGAGGCAATTTTTAGTCCCATGGTGATTCTAGACTTTTCCATTTCATAGTTTCTGAATGCCTTAGCATTTTTATCCACCTCTTTTGCAAGTAATGTAGTTGTAGTTACACAGGCCTCATCTACATTTATTTCATATCCAACTGGCCTCAACCATCTCACCCTTGGTGTAGTAGCTTGTACAAAAGTATAATTAACATCCACTATAAAACATACATCATCATAATGCTTCTCTACTAGTGATACTGGTATTCTCAACCTCTTCTACATTGACTATTTAAAGTCCTCAAAGTAGCTTGTCTTCATAGATTCAAAATTCTCACCTAATTGTTCAATATATTCACCAATTTGCAATACTATTGCTCTATTTGTTTTCCATGCAATTGTTCCAAATGTAGGGAATGTGTTTTGTATATAAAAGAATATATAAATCAATATAAAACCAAATTTACATTTTACACACTTTGTATTTCTGATTGCTTCAAGGTTCTCAATCAGTTTCTATAATTGTAACTTTGCTAGATCATATGTGTGATCTTTCTTAACAATTTTATATCCCACATCTACAGCTATATAGGGCACACTTTTAAACCTACTGGATTGGTAAAACTTGTATGATATAACCTTTACTATGAACTCTGTGTATGGACCAGCAATTGTATCAATTGTCATGCCTCTCTTGTTCCATATAGCTCTAGTGTTCTTCTAAATCGCCTCTTTTGAGCCACTTCTCAATCTCTTAGGAAAATCTAGGGTTGGGTACCTAGTAACCCTATGAATTATCCTCTTAGTAATTTTGATAGGTCCATTATCTAGTCATAATGAACTATGATGAGTTTAGCTAAGCACTATCTTAATCCATTCTATCTTGAACACATTGGGAAAATCTAGGGCTCATGTCAACCCTTTCCTCTCAACAATTTTCAATTCTTCTTTTAGTACACCATTATCTTAGAGTTTGTTGTATGCTTCCCTAATCTCCATACTACCAATTTTATAGTTATAGCATTTTATTACATCTTGCACCATTAAAACATTTGGTGGTATCATTGATAGTGCACTAGAAGGGTCTTGCTAATAAGCAATATCAAGAATAGCTTTGAAAATTAGTTTCTTAACTTTGATACTAACCAATTGGACATTCAAAACCTCCTTTTTCTCTATATTCTTTGAACTAGAAGCCATTGTGTGAAACTAGCATTTACAAAAATATAAACTACATAGCTCGGCTCTTGATAAATACCTTATAAGATCTTATGAACTAGTGTAGAATCGTTGCTAAAATCTTCTGCAACTACTTTGAATGGATTTTCATATCACCTTTTGCTCTCCTCACTCTTTCTTGAATTTTAAATGATGTGAAATGAGTTTAAAATTGATCAAATACCCTTTGAAAACCATGCAATAAATGTCAAGTGCTTACATAGTTGTAAGCTTGGCATCAACCAATTTCAAGCTCACTCAGCTTCCATTATGAGCTCAACATCAACTATCATTTTACTCAACACACATAGGAAATATTTCATGCTCAGCAACAAAATGAAAAATTTAAATATTTTCTTTGAATTCCTAAAAACATATTGCATCTCTATTAATGCCAATGTAATTTTTTTAGTACTAAATTCTTTGGATTGATGAATGATATAACCTTTAATTATAAGTCCCACATAACTCTTGATTGCCTAGTTTGATAAGGTGTGATCACTTGACTTGTTGGGTGAAGTGATCCCTTCTCCATTTGATGTACTAAAATAATCTCTCTTCTTCCATGTCTTGTTCATTTCATTTCTAATATTTCCAACATCTACCTTGCCTTTACCTTTATTAAACTCACAACTTTGTATATTTGACCTTGTTGGGCAAGACCTACTGATGTGACTAGTCTTCAAATAGCTAAAACATATGTTTTGACTCAACCACCTCTTGTATTCATCACTAAAGTGTGTCCTAATACAATTCTCAAGAATATGTCCATCTTCTTGACAATAATGATAACTATACCTTGTATTATAATCCCATTTATAGAAGTAGCTATTGTTTTTTTCATATTTGATGACCACATGGGTTTGGATATGCACTCAAAAGCTCTATGTCCATAATCCTAACAATTATAATAGTATCCTTCAAATCTTTGTGTGTGCATGGTCTTGGTTCTACATTCATATGCCTTGTGACCTTGTTTGTTGTAGTTATGATAGTGAACCATGCTCCTACAATTGATATTTTGATTTGTAGTTCTGCTCCTACACACATTAGTAGTATGTCCTTTCCTACCACAATTATGACAAGTATTTTTTGAATTCTTACCTTTTTTGCTCCTTTCTTCAACACTTTTGGATGACTCTCCTTCTTTAGTACTTGTGTATCCCAGTCTAGATGTGTCATTATTGGATCTACGGGATCTAAATAATTGCTCGAAGTATTTGATGGCTTCACTTGGTTTGTTGAAACTTTTGAAAAATTTATTTTCCCTTTCTAGGTCATTCTAAAACTTCAATGTTGTTATCTCAATGTCCTTGACATTCAATTCATAGTTGGAATTCATCATTTGACTTAGTATATCCAATTGCATGTTGGAAATCTTGGTTAGTTCTGATGATTTCTCTTCTAGTCTGTTGGGCAAAAATCTTTTGTCTTCTTCAATCATAGCTTTTTCTTCCATGGCTTTCTTCTTCTATTTAGTCACTTCACATAGTAATATGTCTTGCAATTCTTTCTCTAACTTGAGATTTCTGATTTCCTTAGCTTGGGCTCCATTCTTTTCCATTAGATTTGTAATTGTTGCATCAAATTTATTGGTGTCTCCATTTGCAAATAGCCTAGTAGTGTCTATTTATTTGTATTGTATATCATTCTCCACAATAACAATTTCCTTCCTTTTCTTCAAGGATTTCTTTAGTTCTTCTCTTGCTTCATTCAGTTTATGTAGAATGAGATGTATTTCAATCTCCTAATTCTCAATATCTTTCCCAACTTGTAGAATTCCATATCAAGATCTTCCCTCAAAGTTCCAAAGCTTCTATTTTAGAGAACAAGGCTCTAATACCAATTTTGGGAACTACAATAGGAAAGGTAAACTTCTTGGGTTGGGGAGGTAGTGGCGAATCAATAGTTTAAACCTGGACCCACAAAACTTTCACCACACATCCATCTCATGCATTCAATATGTAAACTGAAATAACATGTAAAGCACATACATCTAATTCATGTAAGCAAGTAAAAATTCACACATATATAACACCAGATATGATTACCCAAAAACCCTCCAAGTGAGAAGGTAAAACTATGTTGGGGATGACACCCACAAATCTTCACTACTGTAATAATAAAGTGTATCTAATGAAGGGTACAATGTTTTGATCATTAGGCATGATCTACCCTATGAAAGGTCTACACTATTAAAGGCTTACATAGACTATCAAGTCTCACCCTGTTAAAGGATTTGAACACCCTGTAAGAAGTGTGTGTTGCTAAAGGACTTTAACTCACAATTAAGTACACATCCTATTAAAGGATTTCAATACAACCTATTAGGACTACTCTATTAAGAGATTTTAACTAAAATCACATGTTAATATGTCTTAGCATTGATCCTATGGTTAGCACTTGATTTCTTGATAACAGATCACCTCTAAACTAATGTCTTCTTGATCCTTTTTGATTAGATGTCTCTTTGCTATCAGCTATTTTATTTTCTCTATTCTTCTCTAACTAATTCTGTAATGTTGTCTCAATTCATAACTCTTTAGCCACCATGAATGCTCTGTTTGTGCATGAAAACTTCTCTCTTCACTCTTCAACAACTTAAACACCCTATAGGGAGTTTAGAGTTTGTCTTCCTTAAGAAGACTTTGGTGACTTAGGGTTCAATATGAATCTATAGTTGAGATTCATCCATTTTGCTACTTAATCCTTCTTTTTCTGGATTGGCTGCATGTAATTGCATTGGGAGTCCAACTTAAGATTCATCTTTATCTCCATAATATCATAATTCATCCTTAAGTTAGCTCAAAAATGGTTTACATAGTTATTTGTACCAATGCAAAAAATTATGTCAAAACTGTGTCACTCAGCACCTAAAGTCTTTGTTGCTTGGCATATACTAATCTCTCTACTATAACTTGACATATGTATCACTTGGCATCTACCGCTTGCTTGGCTCCTGAATCACTTAGCATACACTATCTACTTGGCACTTAAGTGACTTGGCATATGAGTGGCTCAACACTCATTGTGAACTTGGCATGCACTATAATATACATGTTGTTCGTGGCATGTACTATTTGTTTAGCATGAGCTAAGTAAATAACTTAAGTGTGTTGACACTCGCTTATCAAAACCAATTTGAGATCAACAAAAATCACTCTACAAAAATTCTTCAAATTCATAGAGGAATCAGTGAAAATGCATGTTGGGTTTTCAAGGGATTTCCTTCCTAAACCTTGGGATGTCATCTACTATGCTATTATGAGGTACATTACCCTTGAGAATTGGTTCTAGGTACCTTATTATTACCATTTCCCCCTTCTTAATCACTTATGAACAAACTATATATCCACCATCTTGCCCAAAACTTGTTGTTCCTAGTCCACCCACTAACTTCTATCACTCTGAAATTCTCTTTGGACCCTGGGCCTAGTCCTAGTCACAAAAAAAAAAAAAAAAACCCCCAGCCTTGAGGTTAAAATTAGCCTCATTGAGTCAAATACAGACACTAGGAAGAGTAAGAAAAGTGCTAAGAGAACTACCAAGTTAGGAGAACCAGAAAATGACTCTAGTTGGAAAAATTTAAGTCCCCTCCTAAGCATGATTCTAGCTTTGAATCTACCAAAAGTGATGTTAAACCTACCAAGAAGAAGAGACACTGTCAGGACATGAAACCTATCACTAGCCCACTTAGTCCCTCTCATAATTTTGACACCCTCAAATCTATCTTGACTAGAAGTGGAGGGGAAGAGATCATCTCCCCTAGAAAAGATACTCCTAAAAATGGGAAGGGGGGGGGGGAAGCACAGCCATGGACAAAGCCACAACAAGGCTAGAATAGATAGGCTTGAGTAGTTGATGAGGGATCTGGTAGATAATCACATTGGTATCTATAAAAAATTTGATACTTTGGTGGAATTCTCCACTGGTGTCAAGCATTCAAAAACCACCACCCTTTAATTTTTGTAGGTGAATAAAGATGAGAAGGAATCTGGCAAGGAGATTGAGACAACTCAATCTATTTATGGGTTCTTGGTGGAGGACTGGTTGAAGACGATCCTAGACAACTTGGTCAAGGTGGAGGGGTAGGATGTGAATAAGGATGTGCTGGTGGGGAAAAAGGATGAGGTCCTGGGAATGAGGGTAGCTAGCCCTAGGTTTGGTTTTTTTTTTTTCCTTTTTATGTTGTTGGTTACTATGAACTAGTTACCCTATGAGTTTTTAAATTATATCCTCATGATGGTATGTGGGACTGATAGCATCAATTTTTAAGTGTTGTAGGTATATTTTTCAATTTTTTCTTTTTGCTAGTTTTAGGACTAATGGTAATGTTAATTTGGCTATGGACATTATAATATGCTTTTTGAAGTTTAAATTTGGTATCAATTAGATGAATATGAGGTAATCTTTGACTA
The DNA here is from genome assembly GCA_028749045.1 of Cupressus sempervirens. Taxonomy (NCBI): domain Eukaryota; kingdom Viridiplantae; phylum Streptophyta; class Pinopsida; order Cupressales; family Cupressaceae; genus Cupressus; species Cupressus sempervirens. The sequence goes on from CM053783.1 coordinate 252,458,899, forward strand.
AATTTTCAATGTTTAGGGGATAGTTCTTAACATATGTATCCAAATGATAGAGTTTAAAAATTGAGAGGTTAATGAACCTCATTTAAAGTTAGTTATCTTTGGAAACTAATAATATACAAGGTCATTTTAACAATTGAAATTCAATAATCATAAAATGAGTATACACTTGGGTGAATGAAAACATGATGATTTGGTTGAATTTTTTTAAAAAAAAATCCTTCATGCTAAAGGTGAAACTAGTATCAAGAGGTGTAGAGTTTGATGGGAACTCTCAAGGAGATGTCATTTCATGTATAAGTATAAGCTTTCAAAGTCTTGGGTGTGTATTTGAGGATGTGGATGGAGGGCATAAAAGAATTTGAGGCTAATGTTACAATGAAATGAGGATAAATGCATTGCAAGTCCCATCCAGTAACAAAAGAATTTGATTAATAGTCTCTAGACCATTGCCATATTGAACACAAGATCTACTTGATAGAAAAGCTCATGAATTCATCTCAACCACATGCAAGGAAACCTAAATCTGAGAAACTAACACCAAAATGCTAGGTGTCTCCAATACAAAGTAGGTTGGAAAAAGAAACGTGTGACACAATGAATGATCAATTGATAAAACAAGCCAAGGAATATTGCTGTGAAAAAATGAAACAAGTGGTTGGACATGATTGCTACCAAATTTGAATGTTACTCCACCTAGATATTGGATGAATAAAGAGGGAATTCATATGACATATATAAAGTTATTTATTACCCCATTACACATAGAAATGATAAATGTTTTTGAAGAATATTTGTATTGGAAACAAATATAATCAAAAGATCAAAAACCAAAACTCTACTCATATTACATCCTCCCAAGCTATGGTGCAAAGAAATGTTATATCATTCGTAGGTATGAAAGCCTAATAAGAGCCATAGTAAGTCCATGAACCATTTAACAAAATTCCTCGAAAGTGTATGACCACGCAAATGAAGGACTGGGAGATAAGCTCTAAATTGATTTGTTGAAGACTGTAGGAACTTCCAAGTGAAGGAAATTGGTTGATGCTATAGTTATTAATGTCGTGGCAAGATGGGAACCTTAGAATTTGGAATCATGAACCAAGGAACTAATTTATGGACTTAGTAGTTTGCAACAATCGAGTTTTCTATTATGTCTGGAGGGGATGTCTTCTTAGTGATGAATCCCAATAGTCATAGATTTGTAGTAAGTAAATTCATTAATGAAAATTATGCACAATATGATGAATGCATTGAGAGATGTAGAGCCAAAATTTACAGCCATGGGTATTTCAAATAGTGTTGTATCTTCCTAGTCACATATTACACAATAAATGCAATCTATGGAGAGCATACACATATCTTGTAATAAGATAGTGAATTGTTTAACAAAGTGGATTTAACACTAAATTGTTCCCATTGATGTCACTTTGGGTTATTTTTCTAGAGATTAATCAACCTCTCTCAAAAAACATAAATTACAGTTATTTATCAACGGAGAAAGAGTTGGTTATCAATCGAGAGGGGAACTTTTTGGCACAGGGAAACTATGGAGATTTTTAGTTAGAGAATTTTGGATTTTTATTGTGTATAAAGTATCATATGATTTGTACATATTTAAAGATATAATGAGCAGGTGCACTTAGTCATATGGCTCATTGTGTTCATAAATTGATATTATTAAGTTCTTGTATTTCAAATTGTTAATCTCCTTAATGTGTTGTTGGAATCCATTATTCTTCCTCATTTATGCAACCAATTTTCCCAAATGCATTCATTTCTTGGTATCTAGATAAGAATGTATTAGAATAACGTATCTCTTCGTACACCTTGATTTTTGTTCTTATTTTGTCATCATTTTGTTGTTTGTAAACCCCTTTTTAATCATTATCATTTTTGAATCTCAGGTTAACTATCTTCTTTAGTTTTGTTTCATATTTTTTCTTACTTTCATGTGAAAAGTACACAAAAATCCAAAATACATACATCATAAGTGGGAGATGCCATCACAAATGAAGAAGAAGGTTGAAGTTGTATATCGACTTAGGGTAAAAGTACACAGTTGTGTCACCTTTTAGGCTGACTTACCAAGATGAGTAAATTTGAGTATTTCTATCTAACAATCAATTTTGTTCAAACATATGATCTAGATAAATTTATTCTAGTTAAGTTATATATCATCTCCCACTTTTCCAATTGGAAATGTCTATTAAATGCATGTTGTATACCAGTTTCTATCCAAATACTAAAGAAATAAAAAAAATTCAAATAATTGGCATTTGAATAAATCTTACTATTTTTTATGAGATATTTTTTTGTAAAATATAAACATCATTTTATAGACCTCAAAGTCAAGAATATTTTCATATGTAATTTATAGTATTTTAATTAGATATAGTATATTGTAATTAAAGAATTCTACAAGCACATATTTTAGCACTCGAAAAGATGTCAATTTTGAGAAAATATCAAAAGAAGAAGAAGTTATATGACATTCTAGAGGATAGTGTCGTCTTTTAGAATATAAAATTTATCTTCTAGTTAGAATATATTTGTTTTGAAAAATGTGGTGGGAGATGAAAACTATCAATTTTAGGTGAGTTGAAATTTGAATCACTATAAACAAGAAAATATAGGTCTAAAGTAAAATCTTATTTTTGATTTTTTGAGCTTTATGTGTTATCTACAACATAGTCTAAGTTGAAATGGAAATATATTTATTTCCATATAGTTTCATGGTGGGAACTAAACCCATAATTTTCAATGTTTTTCAACAACTAAAAAATTACCTATAAACATTAGGAAAATATAACATTTCTTATTTCAAATAATTAATAAAAATTATAATCTTAAACTTGAACCATTTCTACACATCTTATTAGTTTACTTCATTTTCAAACTCTAAATAATAATACAAGTTTTATGTCATTGGAGATGAACAAATATACGTTTGTTATCCTTTTCCTTTACAAAAAGGTGACCTAGGTTTGTGATTTTACCCCTCAACTTCAATATATCCAACTATTGGTACAATTGTCACTGCTTATAGGGTAAACAAGGTCAGTTTTGAGGTTTATTTCATAGTGACAAATATGTTTACCAATAGATTGTAAATTGTTTGTTTTATATAAATTTTATTTATAAAAGTAGAATTTTAAAAAGTTTATAAACATTTTGGTATGGTACAAACTCATTCAACTTCCTTTGTCGATTAAGAGTTCATTGACTAAAAAATTAAAAAATTTAGTATATATTATCAATGTAATATGAAAACAAATGAAAACTATTCTATTTTAATAAATGAATTTAGTTTTGAAAAATAAATCTCATCTTACCTGAAATGCTTCTAAATTTTAATTTTCTCCTTCTTCTATATTTCATTTACTATTTTAGATCATGCTCTATAATACATTGTCATGATAAGGATAACATAAATATATAAAACAATTAGCTATCTCTTTATAAGATGTCACTTAATGTAATTTTTAAAAATAAATCAATTTAAATAAAAATTATGGAAACTAAAATTAAAAATTTATTTTATAAATTAGACCAATATTTTCTTCCTCTTTCTGTTGCTATAATTTATACATCCATATTCTCATTTCCACTCTTTAGTGGAAATATATCAAATATAATATTCATGAAAAAAAAAATATTACTAGACTTGAACAATTTAACAAGTTTTGTGTTTGCTAATTAAAAATTATGCTCTACTATTACCTTAAGGTTTCCATGCTAGAGGAAATGTAGGAGCCTAAGTTTGTAGTTGATATGGGTGGGGAAAGAGACAAAATTGAACCTTGGAAAACTGAAAGTGAATGGCAGAATAAAGAATATTAATGGATGTAAATCATAGAGCGTGGTTAATTGTCATTCATGAATTCCACAGAAGGCTACGATGAGCTAATGTCTATGTAGTTGGTCAACTCTTGGAATGACCATAAGGTATCCTTAAATGGTATTACTTTTGAGATTAGTGAGATAGCTATTTCTTTTCAATATGGTGAGATGATAAATTTACCCTACTATATATGGAGGTCTCTGCATTGTAATTTAATTAATCACAAGAGGAATGATTCCCTCCCTATAATGCATGAAGAACTTATTTTTTATTTGCAAACTACTCTAAGGCTAGTAAGATATCCCCTAGTGTAGATATTAGGAAAGAAGGTAAACTTAGGTCCCCTACAATTTAGGTAAAAACCCCTATTAGAAGCAAGATAAAGATTTTGATTGAAAGTGGCGATGATACTAGAAGTAGGTAGGAGGTGGATAATTTGAAATTTGAGGAGTTGAATGATGAGAGGGTTTTAGGGGATTTCTAGGTAGGAAGTAAAGAGGGTATAGAGATTGGGGAAGAAGAGAATGTCATGACTATTAAAAAAAAAAATAACAAGGAGAAGATGAAGTTGGAGAATTTGTTTCATATTACTTAAAGATTATGCTATGTTAGCCCAAGAATGGAAGTAGACAAAGTGATTGAGAATATTGTGGGTTATTTTACCTCTATATATGAAGATATCCTAATTGGTAATACAAGAGGCATAAAGAAGATAATTTAGGTCATTTCCTAAGTGGTGTGGAGAAAATTAAAGCCAAAAATGAAATCCATTCATGCCTATGATTTGTGGGTTCATTATGAAATTATTTTCTTAAGGTGGTCAATGAGTTACAAAGGGACCTCTAAAGGATAGTGTGAAACATAAAGGAGGAAAACTTTACTTCTCCCCTAGGAGAGGTAAAAATAGCTATAAATGATAGTGACATAAAGATTCATTCTTTAGTCTAGAAGTTGTTAAAGAAGAAAAAATAAGGTATTGTGCTAAAAGTTTATAACAGTAGAGAAGAGAAGCACGAGGACATCCAAGGCCCAGGAAAAATAACTCAGGGAAGACTCTACAAAAAGAATATTGTGGCTGGCTCCAAGATAATAGAGGGAGTCCAAGAGGACACTATGATCTAGGTGCTCAAAGTTTTTAGAAAGCCATCTTAGGTGTTTTCCTTGCTTTCCTTGTTTTTTCGTAGATAGTTTTGCTAGTAGTTGGCTTCAGGTGCTAGTAATGTTTAATGTTTCTTTTCTTTTTTCTAGCATAGATGTTCCTACGAACTTTTAAACTTACTTTATCCTTTTTTATTGAAGTATGGATTTCAGATCCTTGTAAAACCTATTTTTTACCTCTACCTAAAAAATGATAAATTTATTGCTCAAGCTACTACTCTCTTGTTTGAAGGAAAAAGTGGAAAAATGGTCACTAATGTTGCAGATAATACAAGTATGAATCACTTCTTCAAGGTGGACTAAAAGTTGTTCGATTGAGAGGTGGCTTTAATTAGGAGAAGCTTTTGGGCACATGGAATAATTTTCACAACTTAATACTAGGATAATGAAGATCACAATAACCTAAGGATTAGATACTTCCTATAAACAGTTATATGTTCTTCAAATCTAGACCCAACTTCAACAAAAAAATGAAAAAATTTCTACTCTTTTGGCTCTACAAACCAAGACGAGTGCACCTGAGGGATTAAAAATTCTCAACCTGGTATTTCATTCAAATTTCACTCATTTTAAGACTTTTTACAATAATATTTTATTCCTTATAGAAGATTGGTCACAATTCTTCTTAGATCTATAGATAATTATAGGCAATCGTAGCTACTAAGACTTAGAGATTAAATGTAAATGAGTGTTGACTAGATTTGACATTCTTCAAATATTCAAAGTAAAATTGATATTGATTTCTAGATGTTTTCTTGTCATTTATCTATGATCTTTCCATATGCTTGCTGAAATGGTGGCTTAGTTAGCCTCATCCATTGGGATTTAGAGTCTATCCAATTTCTTGATCTAATTGATTTCATTAAAACCAATATAATCAACAATTATCTCTACAACTCATTCTTACATAAATCCTTCTTAACATCTAGATATCCTATCATATTCATTGAATCAACACCAATAATGAATCGACATACAACTTATACTAGTTGGATTAAATTAAATAAGCTTTATTCACACAATCTCAAAATAACTAGTCACTAGGAATGGTGACAAGATTTAGAGATAAAAGATAATGGAGATAGTTTCATCTTTGCAATAACCTTCTTTGAAAATTATACAACATTGGATAATACTTAGAACAACTCAAAATAAGACATCATGATCATCCACAAAAATGTATTCTTAGAATTTGCAGAGATAATATATCAAAGAGTTCATATCAAGAAAAAATGGACCAAACAAAGCTTAGTAAAACTAAAACCATACAATGACTCAGACCCTTTCTCTAGCCCTAAAATTTCACTTATATAGTGTGAGATGCAACAAGCTTTAGGCATAGAGAAACTAATAGATGTCCTTATGACAGAAAAAATATTTACATTGCTATTATCATAAAAGAAAAAATTTAGGTGCAATAGAATGCTTTACATAATGAATATTCTCCTATAGGGACCACTTCTATTTCACCTTTTTTTTAATTAATTTATTGATGATAATTTAATGATTGGCTTGATTGATGTTGTTGTTCCTTGGAAGAAGTAGCCAATAGGTTTGTTTTTTCTGTATCTAACTTTTCTTGTTGTAGACTTACTTCAACTTGAGGCTCTCCATTTATAACATCATGTACTATTAAAACAATAGTTATATATGATTCCTTAGTTGCCATATCATTAGTGGGTACCATTGTGCTTATCACTGAAGTTGGTTGTGCTTCTTTGTCTTCTTCTACATGCACTGATTTATCAATGATTTGATTCTTATCCTGGTCTACATAATCTTCTTTTGTTTCCATTTTCTTTTCATGTACAAAATCCTCCATCCATTTTTTGAAAATTGTGTCATTAGGCCTATCAAAACTCAAGACCTCTCATTGTTTCTTTACCACATAATCTCCTATTTTATTAATTTCAACAAATTCTTTTCTAATAGAGTTATAAAATAACCATGCTTTAATAAATTCCTCATTTGTTATTTCCCATATCAAATGTCCCTTTTCACTTATGACTCCATTCATGCTTTGGCACGATAGATCATCTAATTATTTTCTCGATTCTCCCTTTTCTTTTATTTAATCTATCTTTTTAAGTGCATGAGGAAAGCATTCAAATTTCTCACCTAAATATTTAGATAAATAAATTATTATCCTTTCTTGAATTGCAACCCCATTCTCATCAAAATCAGATAAATTATTAGTCATAGCAAAAAATTTTTCTATCTGTTCATAGGACAGACTAATAATTGAGACATACAAGAGGGTGACATCCTTATCTCTACCACCTGATTTATTCATGATGGGCTTTAAAGCATCTTCGCCACTTTCTATTTCCTCCCACATGTTTATTATTTTCATTAATTGCTCATGAAATTTTAACCAATCAATCTTATCTACTAAATATAAGATTTTTTTCCTAATTTTATATTCATATAAATCATTTAATTCTATATGAAAGTTCTAGAGTTCATTCTTTTCTTCTTCAAATTCCTTGGTAGCATAGAACTCTAGCCTCTTTGGGGTATTAGGTAACTCTACGATAGGCAGGTAAAAGTACAAAGTTGTGTCACCTTAGGCTGACTTATCAAAATGACTGAATTTGAGTATTTCTATCTAAAATACATTTTTTTAAAAACATATGATATAGATAAATTCATTCTAGCTAACTTATATATGGTCTCATACTTTTCCAATTGGAAATGTCTATTAATACATGTTTTAAACTAGTTTGTATCCAATTACTAAAGAAATAAAATTATTTTAGAAAAGTGGCATTTCAATAACTCTTACTATTTTTTGTGATAGTTTTTTAATAAAATATAAACATCATTTTATAAAGCTCAAAGTCAAGAGTATTCTCATGTAGAGTTTATAGTGTTTTAATTAGATATGTTATATTGTAATTAAAAAATTCCACAACCACATATATTAAAACTCCAAAAGATGTCAATTTTGAGAAACAAAAAGTATTAAATCATATTAAAATAATTTCAAATGTATATGATGTTCTAGAGGAGAGAGTCCTCTTCTAGAATGTATAACTTTTCTCCTAGTTAGAACAGATTTGTTTTCAAAAATGTGGTGGGAGATGAAAACTATCAATTTTAGGTAAGTTGAAATTTCAATCCATATAAAAGAGAAAATATATTTTCAAAGAAAATTTTTATTTTTGATTATTCTCAATATATTTGTTAGCTATGACATAGTCTAAGATCAAAGGGAAATAAGTTCATTTCCATATAGTTTTGTGGTGGGAACTAGAACCCTAATTTTCAAGATTCTTGAGCACTTAAAAAATTATGTATAAAAATTAGGAAAATATATCAATTCTTATTCCAAATAATTATTAAAAAATATAATCTTAAAATTCATCCATTTCTATACATTTCATTAGTTTACTTCATTTCTAAATTCAAAATAATAATACCAATTTTATGTCATTGAAGGTGAATAGTTATTCTATTGTTAGCCTTTTTCTTTACAAAAAGGTGACATAGGTTTGTGTTTTTACCCAAGAGTTGACTTGAATGGTTCAACTAGGGAGTAAAAGATAAGTAATTCAAAGCCTACTTGACTCTCCCACTTTTCTCTTTCCTAATTGTTTATCCATCTAAGCCACTTGAGTCTCCAGGTGATGTATCTTGTTTCCTTTCTCCTGATGGCTTTCAATATTTCTTCAAATTTGGCTTGAGCTTGGATTTTGGTAGATTTATGCTTTTCATGGTTAGGGACATGTTGGAGAAACATTGGAGAACCTTTTCTCATGATTTCATAGATATTGGATGGATTGAATTGAATTTGAGTCATTTTACCTTGCTTCTGGAGATGTGTTTTTAGGTTCTTATTATAGGCAATATAACTAATTTTATAGAATTAATTAGAGGATGAATATTTCAGGGATTAAAGAGAGCCTAGATTAATAACTATAATTCAAATCATGAGTTCTAATTCAATTAGAGCTAGGAGATATTGTGATTTTACTTGAGTATCAATTTCTATGTATTTAATTATTATTTGAGGCCTACTTTTGGCATTTAATTTATGCATGGGTATTTAATTTGCGTTATAAGCTGAATTGTGGCTTTTATTGGTATAATTAGGGGTTGTGGTGGATTTTTTTATTCATTCATTAATGGAGTGATTCATTAAGAGGAGGAGTGAGTGTGGAGAGAAGCCAAAGAGCAAGTTTTCCTGTGTCTATGAACAAAGTGCCAAATGTGAGGTAGTTTACAAAAGGATTTTGATGGAGTTGTGAATGTGTGAATAGAATTCCAAATTTTACGTAGTTTTCACTTGGATCTTGGATGAATTTAAAGTGAACCTAGTAGAAATGGCTTGGAAAACAAGGAGATTTCTTGGTGAGCTTGCAAGCACAAGTTGAGATCTTCCTTGGAAGTTTCTACTAGAGTGTGGATCTAGACTAGCTAGTGTCTAAATTGAGTCCTAAGGGATCTCATAGGACTATTACTTGCTTTTTATTTTTCCATAACTAGGAAGGCCTTATAGTTCAATACATTTCATATAATCAGTTATATTTTATGAGTATATAATTCTAATTCGGTATCACATCTTACACTATGGCTTCTTGTTGTTGTGTTTTCATTGTCTAGTTATTTTTTGGGGGTTAAGACATATCCTTTAGGGAGTCTTCTACCTTTCACTACATTAGGTGGTATTAGAGAAAAGGTTTTTCCTAATCATGAAGACAGATGACCGAAGTTGAGGTAGTTTGCATCAAGACTTGGGTTGCAGAAGTACACCTAATTTGATCTTGCTCTAGTGGTGGATTTTTTTTCTAGAGTCTTAGATCTCTTAGTTTCAAGGTGGAAGATCATGGTTCTAACTTGAAATTATTGAGGGCTTGCATATGGATTGATGGATGCAAAGATGGAAGACTAACCTTGTTGAGGCATGCTTGTAGAGAGTTTTTGGATTGCAGATCCATGGTCCTAGACTTGTGATGTGGTCCCTGATTGTTCATGTGAGGTGGAAGGTTCTGGTCTGACTTGGAAAAAATTTGAGGGTGTCGCAAGGAGCATGGGAAGAATTTTTTGTAGAAGGTTTATGAATATCTTAGGAGATGACTTTGAGAGGATTATACCCTAAGATGATTGCAAATCTTCATGATATGGTGTGGAGGAATTTTTCTAAGATGTCTAATCAATTTGAATCTAGCTTGGCTAATCAAGTTAAGGATGTAATGAGGAAGGAATTATGTAGATGTTTGTGGAGTTGGAATCTATCGATCTAGAAGAGAGTGTTGGCATGATATTATATTTGTCATTAGTGACAACACTTACTCAATTCTAAATGCTTTCTAAGCATCCAGTGGTTACCTTGTAAGCTTAGAAAATATATAGTTTACACCGAGCATTCCTAAAGCTATCGAGTAAATAAAAACAATGTAAAGATCAGCAGTGTCTACCAAGTTTCTCAGTATCTACCATGCTTCATAGTGTCTAGTGAGTAGTAAGTTTGTGTCATGAAGATTCAGACCCAATTGAGCATTGGAAGAAATAGTGTTTTTCGAGTAAAGCAAGGTAAACTCATGAGTGTGTAGTATCTACAAAGTGACACTACATCTATTGAGTCACCGATGGTTATCAAGTTCAGAACCACATTGAGTGATTAGTATAGATTGAGCCTTCATTTCTACCGAGTGCATGATGATGCCAAGTAATGTAGTGAATGTCATGTATCAGAAGGTCACCGAGTCAGTTCAGTGAACCTGAGTTATTTACTATTGGGCTGATTTTTTAATATATTTTTTCACTTGTATTTTGGCCAATGTTGCAATTTTGTAAATTTGAAAGGTATATATGTAAGGTGTATTGTAAGATATCAAAGGGATATGAAGAGATAGTAAAGTAATGAGAAGTATATGTGAAAGATTATCAACACCAGTTCAAGGAACACAACAAGGTCAATGTAGAGGTAGAAAAGTTATATCTATCACATGAGGTAATCAGTGCAAAAAGGATCTTATCAGTATTCAGTTGTAAGTAGATTCACTACTTCATCCTAATAGGTGAATTAGTTTTCTAAATCCTCTAACAAGGTATACTTAACAGTCTTTGTACAAATCTCCTAATCGAGTGCATACTTCATTGTATGTTTGTAAATCCTCTAACAAGGTGGACCTAGCAGTCCTTTGTGCTCCTAATAGGGAAAATCACTAGAAGTAGTCAATGTAAGCCTTAATAGGCCAACTTTATGTTGTAGTATTGAAGTTTTGTGCGTATCATCCCCACCCTAGTTTTACTTTCTATTTGGAAGGTTTCTAGGTCACCAAAATACTATGTTCTCTTGTGTAATGAATGTTTTATGTTTCAAAACTAATGAATGTAGTAGCATAGATGTATGTAAATATAAAGGAAAGTTTTAGAAGTTACTGATTCACCTCTCCCCTTTCAATAACCTATCATATCTTGAATATTTCCAACAATTTCTATTAGAGCTATGTGGTTCTTAGGAAAAAAGATTGATAGCTTGAGCAAAGATCTAAGGACAAATGGAGATATTTAGACTTGATAAGGCAATTGAAAATGAAAAGCTAGATCTAGAAATGGCCATAACTCAACTCAAATAAGCAAAGGAACACCTTTCCTAATCCCTAAAAAGAAGGAAGGAACTTGCAAGACAAATGGATGACCATCAGTATGTTGAAGAGAATATTGAAGACTTTTTCCCATCAAGCAACTTAGATGAAGCTAATGAGTCAATTAAGGAACTTCTAGCAAAGAATGGCTCTCTGCAAGAAGAAGTAAGAAAACTCAAATGAGAACAAGAAATCTAATCAATTAGGCTATGTGAAATTTTGGAACAAAGGAATAAGGAAAAATGAAGATTCAGAGGCAAGAAAAAATGAAGAATAGAATCAATCCAATCAACATGAAAACCTCATAGATCAAATCACTGGAGCAAATGAAGAAATCTGAATTCTCAAAGCACAAAATGAAAGAATAAGAAATGATCTAAATTATGAAAGGGAAATTAATGAAAGAATATTGAGAGCACTGAGATGTGAAAATAAAATTGTTGAAAAATTTAAAAATGACGTAAATACTAAAAAACAAATTAATGAAAGAATGTTGAAATCACAAGAAGACATGAATCAACTAATTCAACAAAATGAGCAAAATCATCATAAGCAAAAAGGTAAAGTAGGACTTGGATACAATGAAGAGCAAGGTGAATCTTCCAAGAAAGGTGCAAAAAGGAATCTAAAACCCTCATGCAATCATTGTGGGAAAATTGGTCATACATCAAACAAATGTTGGAGCAATGGAAAAAGAAAATTCAATGGAAAATGCTATAACTATAACCAACATGGTCATAAAGCCAATGAATGCAAGGAGAAACAAAAATTTGAAGGTAATTGTCACAAATGCAAAAAGCATGGTCACAAGGCATCTTAATGCAGATCCAAATCATTCAATCCAGTTGAACAATTTGTAAAGGCAATATTTGAATAAGACTACAATACCTAGTGCAGATGTCATTATTGTGGAGAATATGGACACTGTGGCATAAATTGTGCTAGGCATCACCTAAGAAAGAAAGATACTACTATAAGGTGTTACACATGCACTAAACTTGGTCATATAGCTAAAAATTGCATGAATATGGGAAAAGTTGAAGATGAAAAGAAATCAAGGGCTGACAATATAAGGAAACAAATGAGGCAATAATGGATTCCTAAATCTACTGAGGATACTAGCTCAAATCATGGTAGTGAAGTCACTCAAGAAATGGGTGACTCCATCCCCTCAAACTAAATTCCTAAGAATGTGTTGGAGCTGTACTCAGCAAGTCAATCATAACTAGTTCCAAGAAATATAAGGAATATTAATGATCCAATCAGTATTCCAATCACAAAAAGGTTATCTTTCACCGAGTTGCATCAGACTCTAGCAAGGAAAGTAATCATAGACCTTACTGAGGAAGGTCAAGAGTAAAATAAATTTGGTTCATCTATCAAATTAATACTCTTGCCAAGTTAGGTCAGCGAATGATAGTCTGTCACACACTACGACGGTATGGTACCTAGCATTAATGGTGAATTTAACATCAAAATGGGAAAAATTCAACTTCAATTTTCATCATATCCTCAGAGAAAAGAGTTCTCTACGTGCATTTCAAGCGATTCCAACTGATTCTAATAAAATTTGCAGTTAGGGAATTTGTTCAAAGATTTCCATCACTAGCAATGGCATCCAAAAGTACCAGCAATAGGAAGGCAAAAAGAGGATCAAAGATGTTGATCAAGGGTGTAGAATGGAAAGAAGCAAATTTCAAGTTACTTCCTATAGTGGTAGAGGCACTCGACCCTAATGGTACACAATCATGAATTATTTTAAATGGTCAATTCTAGAGATAGGAACCCTATAAATGGATAGTACTTTAGAAGAAATGCACGTTGATGGCTCACTGAAACCCTAGCACAAGCATTTGGAAACAAAAGGGTTGAAACACATATCCCACCTACTAAGAAGCTTTCAGATAAAATGGATCAAGTATATTCTTAGCTATTTTCACAATGGTCAGCTATGATTGGAATAGCTCCTATTGATCACCAAAAAGATGATTCACAAGATTACTAACCTTCCCATTCTAAGCAAAGCTAAATCCACCAAAACCCTAGGTTAGGATGAACTCCAAAGGAAAACCCTAGCCGAGTGGGATGGTAGAGGCTTTAAAATTAGCATCATTACTGACATAGAATTAAGGTTCATAATTCATGTAATTGCTCACAAGATTTATAGTTCCAGTTTTTTGAACAACATGCCTTGTGAGGCAGTAGAATTACCATTCAAAATTGTGAAGAAAAAATTGGAATTTGACCTATGAGAACTACTACTAAGGAAACTAAACAAGAATATGGATAGCATAAATTCATCAAAGAACAATCCTTGCAAATTCAGTTCTTTGTTAACATGTCTTTTATGTACAAAAATTCTTTCCATCTAAAGGTTCTATCATATGGAGAAAAGATGTTCCCATTTTGTATCAGATAAATCAGTTTATAGCAGAAATGGGTGTAAACTTTTATTGTATAATGGATAATTATTTTGAAGACTTCAAAGAAAGAATGAACAAAAAGTTCAAGATTCCTCCTAAACTTGTTGAGGACTATAAATATTATGTATGTTTCATGGTAGACTATGATAGAGTATAGATTCGGGCAGTTAGGCCCTGAGTTGTATGGGTGAAGCCTCTCCCTTATGAGGTCAATATTGATGAAACTAGGGACATCATTGAAGCACTGGTAAATGAGTCTATAGATCCCAAGCAACTAGCCTTTGGTACTTATGATGACGCAAAATCCATAATTTAACTAGAAATTAAGCTACCTCAAGCAATCAACAAAGGTAAGAGAAAGATTGCTAAGATGAAAACTGTCACTGGTCCCTTAATGCTTATTGAGGGAAAAGAAGAGGATAAAGAACAAGAAGAAGAAGCAGAGAAAGAATCAGAGAAAGTGGTAGAGCCTACAAAGAAGAAAGGGAAGGTTACCATTACTAAACCTCCAAAGGCCTCCACAACTATTTTCAAAAGGAGAGGTAAAGGAAAAAATAAAGGTGAAGTAGTATTCAACAAGCCCCAAATTACCTTCCAAGAAATGTATAAATAGATGGAATAAGGAGCTAGAATCACAAACTTCAAAGCTTTAAAGTTTGAAACTACAACTGATGCAGAGAGGATGCAGATTGAGGAGCTAGTACTCACCAAAATGCGAAAGTGGAAGTATTCCCTAGACTAGATTGCATTTGAAAACTAGGATGGGAATCAACCACTCAGAGAGGAAAAGACATCTATGAACAATCCTTGAAGAATCTATTACCAAATCTCACTGAGGCAGAAGTAAATGTAGCCATTAAAAATAATGAAGGTAAAATGATGATTAGATTTCACACACGTTTGATTCTAATTAAGGACATTGAGCATGTTGTAAGAGATTCAACAAACATGTGGAAGAATATCTATCATCTACATAAGCCTAGTGATGATCCAGTTGTGATCAATGATGATGATGATGATGATGATAGTGATGATGAAGAAGATGGCAGCACTCCATGTGCTACTATTGATATTGAAGATTATGAGGCACTAAGGGCTGATAATGAAGAGAAAGGGGAAGAAGCTAAAGAGGAAGACAAGGAGGAAGAAAATGAAGAAGAAGACCCAATGAAGATTGCAACAAAATTCATTGCTTGCCTTCTCCACCTAGGCTGGCAACATCATTAGGGTTGGAGACAACTTCAACAGGATTGATTGCATCTACATTAGAAATATCATCTACTCCTACCACCCCTCAGCTCCAAGTATCTTCTGTGGAAGTATCAGTTACTTCATCTATCGATATATAGAACTCTTCATCAACACCCAAACAATCAATCACAACATCATCAATTGTGAAAACTTCTTCTGCTCCATGTATAGTAAGTGCGCTAACCCATTCTACAATTTTGTCTACAATAGCTCTAACTGCACCAATCTTTGTTAGTACTCCAATTATAATTATTCTTGTTTGTACATTATCCATTGGTACATCATTTTTTGGAAGCACATCAATTTTGGATACAGTTGGTATTTCTCTCAGTGTTCCTCCAATTCAAGCCTTTTTTGCTAGTCCGTCTATATCAACTATTGTTTTTGTTTCTAAATCCAAGGAAGTAAGCACTGAAGTAAAACCTAAGACTCCTCTAAAACTTCTACTTACTGGTAAGGTAATTGATGAAGATTTAAAGTTGGATAAAGAAATTATTATTCCCAAGATAGATTTGGACACTACCTCAGCCAACAAAATGAGAATCATCAGTCAGCTTTTAGAGCAAAAGGCAAGGCAAAAGAAGCTAAGAGAAGAGAGGGACAGAGAATACACAATAATAGAGAATGCCAAAAATATAATTACTGAAGCTTTTGGTGTTGATGTTGATCCATCTCAACACAATTTTTTTACAATTAGAAGAGGTTGTAAATAATTTCAATGAGGTCACCTCTAGGGAAGAGAAGCTCATTGAAAAGGCAAAGAAGAAATTTGACAATAAGGTGCTTGAGCACATTGCTTAGCCCATTGCAATAAAGTAGGTAGAATTAACCTCAATTTTGAGCAACCTTTTACAAATGTAACATTACTTTTTGGAAAGCTCTATGATGTTATTGAGTACACCAAGGATATTAAAGAAAAAGTAAATAAGATAGTTGTAGAAATGAAGGCTAGCACTCAAAAGTTATAGCTTGACCATAGTTCAAGCTCTTCACATTACATGAAGCTGAAATTTTTGTCAAAAAAGAAAGTAGAGTTACTTAGAGAAGAAGCCAGGATCAGATCTACACTGATTGATATCCATAATATGATCCTTTTAGTCATGGACCAAATGCATAAACATATTGCCTATTCCAAAATATTGATTCACGATAACAATTTTTCTATAGTAGATCATATGATTGAACTTTCTACACAAGTTCAAGTGGCTCTCTCCACCTACAAAATTTTGCAAGATAATTGGGATAAGACAACCTCTCTTATTCTCAAGGTACACTCCGAATTTCTCTATCATTTTAGTGTCTCTATTTGAATTTATTATATATATTCTTTAGCATTATTGTCAAAAAGGGGGAGTATGAGATGAACAAGAGAGCAAGGGGAGTAAAGGAGACTTGTGTAGAAATAAAATAAATTGACATATGTACAAATAAAAGCTATGTATGCCACATGTATGGGGGAGACATGTAAGATATGTATAGATAACAAATTTACAAAGATCAATTTTGGTAAATCAAAACTAGAATGTTAGTTAATAGTTTTGGTTCGTAAGTATTTTTGTCACTAATACCAAAGGGGGAGATTGTTGGCATTATATAATATTTGTCATTAGTGACAACACTTACTAAATTCTGAATGCTTATTGAGCATCAAGTGGTTACCTTGTAAGCTTAGCAATTATATAGTTTACACTGAGCATTCCTGAAGCTATCGAGTAAATAAAAACAATCTGAATACTAGAAGTGTTTATCAAGTTTCTTAGTATCTACCATGCTTCACAATGTCTACCAAGTAGTAATTTTGTGTCATGAAGATTCAGAGAAAATTGAGCATTGGAAGAAATAGTGTTTTCCAAGTAAAGCAAGGTAAACTCATTGTGCAATATCTATCGAGTGACACTACATCTACCGAGTCACCAATGGTTATCGAGTTCAGAACCACATCAAGTGATTTGTATGGACTAAGCCTTCACTTCTACCAAGTGCATGATGATGCTGAGTAATGCAGTGAATGTTGTGTATCAGAAGGTCACCGAGTCAGTTAAGTGAAACCAAGTTATTTACTATTGGGCCAATATTGTAATATATTTGTTCACTTGTATTTTCGTCGACCTTGCAATTTTGTAAATTTGAAAGGTATACATGTAAGGTGTATTGTAATATATCAAAGGGATATGAAGAGATAGTAAAGTAATGAGAAGTATATGTGAAATATTATTAGCAGCAGTTCAAGGAACACAACAAGGTCAATATAGAGGCAGAGAAGTTATCTCTATCATATGAGGTGATCAGTGCAAAAAGGATCTTTTCAGCAATCAGTTTTAAGTAGATCCACTACTTCATCCTAATAGGTGAATAAATTTTCTAAATCCTCTAACAAGTAGACTTAACAGTCTTTGTGTTTCCATCATCTCTCTAGTAATTTAGACACTTTCTCACTATCTACCTCATCTACTCTATACACCATAATGCTACCTGTATGCTTAGCACTAGAAACTTCTTGTAATCTACTTTTTTCCCTCTTTCTAATTGACCATATCACCAGCACCTAGTGGTCACTATTGTATTTTACTCCTATATGTGCCTGTATGATATCCTCAATTTTAAACTAAGTGTCCTTTTGCTTTCTATCATAATAGAAAACCATAACATTGGCTATCTCCCACTCAAGTAAAATTAAAATTCTCAAGTCTCTCAAAAGTTTTCTTCCCCCCTTCAAGGGTTAGTTGTGTAAATTCTTCCATAACGTTAGTTTTGACTTCCTCTTCAATCTTGGAGTCCAACCTATTTGGTTGCTCTAGTTTTATCGATTTGCACTTACTTTCAAAGTTACCAATGTTTCTTCTCCACAAAAACTTGGCAAAGGCTCTAGTTTTTGCAAAATATTCATCATCAATGAATTTTTGAGAAGCTTGTGCAATCATAGGGTCTATTTCTTTACCTCTATAATCAACAACAGTAAGATCGAATGATGGCACATGAGGTTCTTTAGGCACTCCTTCAATATTAGTATTTGTAATCACAATGTCCCCTTCTCCTCCAATTTGCCTCAAATATTCTCTTAGAGATGCTTCATCATCTATTTTGAGTGGAGTTTAGGATGGTGAATATTCTTTTGCATGAGAAGATGAACCCTGTATTGTTCTCTACTTCTTAGGGGCATGCGTGTTAGGACGGCTTTTAGATCTTGGCCTCTTATATGGAGCAACATATTATTTTTTCTGAGCCACTACATACTTGGCCTTTCTTTGTAATGTATATTGACCTAGGGTCACAATCATCCTATTGTTAACCTCCTTTCCACTTCAGTAGCCTTGTCTAGGTGTGCTTTTTTTATGATCTCCTTTTTTTCATTCAAGGTTTTCATGATCCCAACAAAGTTATTCATTAACATATCTATCTTCATGCCCCAATATTTCTTATTAGCTAAGGGATCATATTTTGGCTCAAAAACATTTATAAAGACTAATACTTTACTATAAACTATCCATTTTTCTTTTCTGACATCTTGCTCTTGCAATGATAACTTATTTCTAATTATGTCTTCAACATAATCTATAGTTTGTATTTGAATCTTAGCCTTACTCCTTTCCTTGAGGAGGTTATATAATCCCTCTAAATCAACAAAATGGGCATGGGATTGGGCCATCTGATATCTTTTTAAAAACTTGCCTAGGTTTCTCCATCCTATTTTAACAAATACAAAATTATGAATGATAGCAATCATTAGAAAGAAAGTAGCTTTAGACTTACCAAGTGAATCTCTCTCCTCAATTGATCTAACTTGCCATAACAACTCTATAATTCCTACCTTCAAGGGCACCTATTATGGAAACACATGAGGTTTCTAAGAAAATGATAAACTCTATAAATAGTAGAGACAACATATGGGATGATATCTCCCCAATAATAGCTCACAAATAACCATTTGGCATGATCTTTAGGTCTTATTAATTCCAAAAGAGATTGTTGTATCCTATATCTATCCTTTGTTAATAGTAATTTGAGCCTTGAAGAAAAATACCTAGCAAATCTGACAAAGCTAGCATTAGTGACATCCCATATCATGTCTGTACTCCTTAATTTAACCGAGAGTATTTGTCCATCTCTTTCCAATTCTAGTTTCATCTCTTTAGAGAAGAGGGTAAGTCCTTTATGTAAATAGATGTACATTAACATTGAATACCAACAAAAGGGCTTACTAATTTTAGCTTGCTCTATTCCAATTAAACCATTATGAATTTCTTCAGCCAAAAGTGTAGCAAAGTCAAGAATTGAGCTCATTCCATATTGAAGAGTTTGAGCAATAATAAGGACAATATAGCTTGGGATGTAATCTTTCTCATCCATACCAAATATATTGTGAAGGGAGAAATATAAGGCTTGTGCCCTAGGATTAAATTATTTTTTGAAAAAGGGCTCTAGGGTATTTTGTGTGACTAAAGGCAATGATCCAATTTGCACAAATTGTTGCTATAATGGCCTTCCCCATAGATATAGTCTTTTTACATCATATTTGTCTTGAAGGTCTTCCATGTCAATTTTCTTATGGTCAACATGGTCAAGGTTTAACTTGAAAACCTCTCTGATCAGCTAAGTTGAAACCCTAAATAGGTTTTCCCCTACATGGTTCTTTACAATCCTAGTGATCGGGTCATACTTCTTGGCCATGTTTGCCAATAGATCATCATCAAAATAGATTCTAGGGGTAATCAATTTACCTATATCAAATTCCCAGACATTTCTTATTGGTGTGTCCAATTTCTCTTCAGCAAAGTATTTCTTAAAAAGTTCTAAACCTCCCACAAATATTTTCGCATCCCTCACCCAATTTTCTTTGTCATAGAAACCCCCTCTAACAAGTAACCTAGGGCTTTTTGGAATCAATTCTCAACCTCTAACCAATTCATTCATTGATAGTAGAATTTGTTCCAAAAATCATTGCAAACTACCATCTTCAAGTAATCTACCTTGCCAGAAGAATCCTTGCAAGGAGTCTTTTTTTGGAATTTACCCTAATATGATCACAATTTTTCAATTCTTAGAAATTTAGACAACTTGCCTACCTTTTCTTATCTTTTTGCCTCTATGAATCACTTTGCAAAGTTCTGATAACCATGAAAATTCTCACCCTAGCTCTGGAGCTCTTCATGTTGTAGGAATTCTGAGATTTTTTACTCAATAATGGAGAATTCAAGATTTTGTTATAGTGTTAAGTCTCACATGAGATAGCATTGATAAGGTTTATTGCTTCAATAGTCAAATTTCATATTGCACCATGAAGTTTAAATATCCACTATCAATCACGAAGCATTAGATGACTTGATTTAAAATTAGAAAAGCTACATTAACATTTTCAAATATTTTCCACATGTCAAGCAAGCACATTCCAAAATTTCAAAAAGTTTGAGCACTTTAATGAAGTGGTGAAGCATGGATCAGCGATCTTCCAAAGATCAATGATCACAACAATTCTTACAACTTTATAATCATGGCTTTAAAACTTGTAGGCCCTACGCACAATCATCTTCCAGCTTAGCAACACATGGAATCTCCCACCAATTAGCATGTTCCATATCACCATGCTTTTCCATGCTGGCATGATGGAGCAAATTTCTTAGCAACTAGTCCCAATTGTCCACATGTCAAGTAGGCATTTCCCCACTTTGACTACAATTTAGTCATTTTTGTTTTATGGGAATGGATTGTCGATTGATCCTCTAAAGATCTATGATATATATAGATCATAACCTTTTAATCTAGTCAACCAAATTAACCAATAAATGTACTACCTATTTCCAACATGTTTTGACAGTCACCAACTGTACATACTACATTATTAAATTTTTAAAAATTGTGGGCCCATGACCTCATCGCATGCTACGTGTCAAGCAGGTGTTTTCCCACATGCTTGTCCATTGGTCTTCCCAAGACTAAATATGTATGTAACTTATGTCTTTTAAAATACTTTAGTGTCTTGCATGACATCACTAAAGACACATGTCACACAGGCACTTTACCACTTTAAGTAAACTTCACACATCTTTATGAAGTGGTAATACACCCATTGTTGATCTTTACAAGATCAAGGGCTCAATAATATAATACCAAAGATGGTCCTACTTCTTAGTGGAACTAATAAAATTGGTTGAAATTCAAACATTCTTTGACAACTTATGACAATTCAACAATAACTCTAATAGCTTTAGGTTTTTGTGGTGTAGTAATTGAGTTAACATCACCAAAGCCACATGGAAAGTGGGTGCTTGCTCACATTCCATAAACTTTGAACAACTTCATATTGCGGGCATGTGCTTATTTTTGATCTTTTGAGGATCAATGGTTGGCAAAAACAAACCACCATGGTCAAGACATTTCACCAAATACTTAGGAAATAACCATGGTTAAGGAACAACATATAGTGAAAGGTTTTTAATTCAAAAAATATAATTAAAAAATATAATTAAAAAATAAATTATGAGGAAATGTAAGAATGGAAACTTAGGATAAGGGCTTCGTGCACAATTAATACAATATTACTTTCCACTATTTTGAGGGCTAGGGCACACAAAAAAGGGTTTATGAAATTTGAAAGATTTCATTGAGGGTTTTAACAAATTTCACAAATTTTAAACATAGAACTAGGGTTTTTCACTATAGGGCGTAACAAAGTTATAAAGGGTGAAAAACTAGGCCAACAAATCATGAGATACCTAACTCTAGTAGGCTACTAAAAAGTGATTTACTTTTATATCTTTTCATTTTTAACCACTTTATCTATCATGGTAAAATAACTTTTCCTTTCTTTTAAGTATATGATTTAGAAGTATCTATAGTGAATGTTAGGAAGTATAGGGAAGAAGGAAAAACCTATAGTTCACTTCTTTAGGGATTGATTTTTTAGCTTTATAATTTTTATCGTGCCATGTGCCCTCCTCCTAATATTATATTTTGATGCAATCCTTGGTTACCTACACCTCCCCTATGACACTTTCTACCTACATTCTTAATTCTCCTATTATTTTCTAGGACTCACTTTCATCTAGTGTTAGGAAACTCACAATGTCTTTTTAACCTAATTTGGCAATCTCTATTCACCTTGGTTAGATAGGAATGTGGGAGGAAAATATTTGATAGAGTTTCCAATAAACCCAAAAAGAAAAAATGAGAGGAAAATGAAGACAACCAAAAAGAGATAAGTTTAGATTCTAAGCATAAGAGGAGTGCTAAAAAAATCTATGCAAGGAAGAACAAGAAAGCTAGGAGGAAATTTTACATTGAGGAAGAGGAGGATGTACACTATAGGAAATTACAGAAGCACCCCGCGAAACCAAGAAAACATCCTAGGAAAAAAGGTGCCCATGTTTTAGTTGCCTTTAGTATGGGCATTGTTAATCTTATGACTAAGGATTATAGCCTAGGCATCAATGACAACTCTCCCATAACTACTTATTCTCCCCTCAAGAAGCCTAAAGAGGACCCCTTATTAGCCCTACCCCAAAGAAACTAGATGCGCAACCCTCAACCCTTTTACTTGCCCCATGTTCCCTCCTATTTAGGACCCCCTCCCATCCCTAATTTGGATAAAATTTCTTTCAAATAAGATGAAGTTAAATGAAAGAATCTATGGATTGAGTTGAAAAAATAGAAGTTGCTGATTTTTTTGAACTTGAAGTTCAACACTTTGGCTGAATTTTCTTTGAAGGTAATGCATTCTATGGAAACCACTCTCCAACTTCTTCAACATGAAAAGATAGGAGGTAAGGCAAAGGAGTATGATGAGAGTGCCAAGAGACTTCTATTAATATCAAAAACATTTTCCTTTTGAGTGGCTTATAATAAACAAGTTTTGTACACACACACACACACACACACACACACACACACAAACACACACATGTATGTATGTATATGTGCATGTGAGTGAGTGAGTGAGTGTGTGTGTGTGTGTGTGTGTGTGTGTGTGTGAAATAAAATGTAGAAATCTAATTTAAGCAATTAAAATAATGAAAATTAAAAAATATTTACTAATTTTAAAAAAGTAGGATGATTATATATATTTTTCTTGCTATGATAAGTATGTTTTAATTGAATTTAAAACCTACAATTTTTTTAAGAACAAGGGTTGTGTGAGCTGCTCAAGTCTTTGCCCATGATGGGAAAGTGCATATTCTTGAATCTAAGATAACTTTGACTCCAAATGGATACATATAGAAAATATATTAAGGTTAATTTATACCTACTAATGTCACCTTATCATATAGTTGGGATGGGAGGAGATAGAGCCTCTAGTCAATCCAATCTATTGGTGCCGATGAACATTAGCTCCCTCCAATTTCAATTCTAATAATTTCATATACTTTATATCAATTGCCAAACCTTAAAATAATAAATATACAAAAACATTTGATTCTTATCTTTGTATCTTACATAATTTCATCATAATTTGAAATGCTCATTATCATATATTTCTTCAATTATTTTAAAATATAAATTTATTTTATTATTAATTATACTCTAAGCTAAATTAAATAGGTATAAGGCGGATATTCATTACAAAGAGCCTATACTTCATGTACATTGTTTTTTATAACTTCTATAACATAAATTACATTATCTTCATAAACAAGAATGGTGAAGTTGTTTGAAAAATGTCAACAATTATAGCAAAGGACTCATTATAATACATTTAGCATGGATACTAACAAAATTATGATTTGTAAGCCTTTCTTCAATTGAATAGCTTTTGTATTGCACTATAGGAGAGACGTGGCACACCCCACACCCAAATCAATTATAAGTATGCCACCCCACACCAGAATAAATTATAAATAGAATTAGAATACTACACATTAGAGCAATTTCTTAAGGCTAAACTTACATCATCTAGAGGTAGATACATTTCATAAACACATATCAATGAAAACAATGAGAAGTAGGAGTAATTGCAAACATGGTAAAAATTTCTCATAAAATTAGTCTTTGGGATTTACTTCAACATGAATATATTCTCTCCATGGTTCTACCCATAAAAAAATGATAAAATTAATTTATTCACAAATGCTTCACATGTTCCTAAGATAGAGTTTATCTCTATTTATTTGTCTGTAATTTTTGGTTCAATACAAATAACATGCTCAATAGAATACAAAACCAACGAGTAGTCTTATGAGGTGAATGGGAGTCATAGGAAGGATATTTATCCTTAAAATTTGAGTTCAAAATAGAATATTATAGGATGCTAGTTTGAGTTATGAAAGATTGGTAGAATGTGCATTCGAAGGATGCAGATATCTTGATATTTAATAGAGGGTATGTAAATTTTTTTCTCTATCTGCAAAAATATAAAGTTATTGAATTAAAACTATTTTGTAAGAATAATCACTAAGGATAACACTATATAGACCTTATGCCCATTTGAATAGTAAGAATAGTTCTAATCTACAATGAAGGAAAAAACCATACTTAATCTTGTTCAAATCCACAATGAAGAAAAAAAACATACTTAAGCCTTCTGTCCAATGTATGAGAACTTTGTCCCTAGCTAATCTAAAACAAGCATGCATAGGATGTAGTCAAAGTAATGTATCTTGCTCATATTTCCAAAGAACTTATTGAGATGTTGCAAGTGAGTGGGCATTCACTTCCTTATGTGCTATAATTTTTATTCTAAAGTCTTTCTATTAGAAATAGGAATTAGTGAGAGGTGGGGAGGGAAGGAGGGGATGAATTAGTAATTTACAAACTTTAGTGGCCAACTAAATATTATTTATTACTTAAAACCATATGTAACAAAGTAATAAAGAAAAATTGAAGAATAATAGTAACCATGCACAAAGATAACTCATAATACCATATTTTGTTAACTAGGGAAACCCTAGCGAAGGGAAAACCCTAGTGGGGATGATACCCACTAGATAATATACTTTTATATAAGTTCCTTATAAGAGGATGGACCCTATTAGGAGTCAATGAGAAAATTTAGTATAGAGACTCCCTATTAGGAGACTTTGAATCCTTGTTAGGAGATTCTAACCCTATTAGGAGTTGTGCCAATCTTATTTGGAGTTGTAGTACAATAGATGCAAGATGAACCCACTACTCAAACATGCACTTCCAATTACAAGAAAAGCACACTACCCAAAAAAGTAATCAAACTTCTGGAATATAGGTACTATAACTTCTTTTTCAACTGATCTCTAATCTTCAAATCAATCTCAAATCACAAAATAGCTTTACAAAGCATTGCATATATCACTTTGACAAAAGTTCACATGCAATTGCTCAACACAACAACTCCACAATTACACACTTCTTATTGTAAGATTTCCTTCACATAGATACCATGCCTTTACACAAATTTCTACTAGGTTGAATAACACCATAATATACTTTTCCAAATAGAGTAAACATCTAGGATGTTGGCCCTAATTGGACAAGTAATTATTTTGTAGACAAAATTATTCTTTTCCTTTAATTGCACTGTCCTATTACATTGGTAAAACATGAATATTTTGTTTCTCTATAGTTCATACTGACTTATAAGGTTATACATGTCATTATCAAGATGTATTATCTCTATCTAAATTTTCTATTCATATTAATATGATGTTAACAACAAGTTACAAACAAAACAATACACTATTGTATACCAAATTCATACTTAGACAATTTTCCAAGTACCAAAAGCTAAGTATCTTTATTTTTGAGGTTTTCTGTAAGTATGCACATCACATCTTCTCATAAATGACAATAATTACATATCCTCATTAGCCAGTTCCCAAAAATCTCCCCATGTGGCATTGATGGAAACAAAATAAGGGAAATTGGCTAAGTATGAAAAACTTAAAATAAATAGCACATTAACATTATATCTCTTACAAATTTTCAATTTTACACATTCTCCCTATTACAATATGATTTTATACTTTTCTCTTTACCTAATTTATAATTTTCTTATGTACTTCTCCCCCATTGACATTAATGACAAATGTTGACATTTCAAAATCTATCCAAAAATTGTCCATTTATTTTCAATATTTCTGTAAACATCGACCTTAAAATGATAGTATCTTCATGCAATCATCAAAATTTTCTTTCATACTATCCATATATTTTTTCCACATATCTTTGGTGGATTCAGCCAATGCAAGAATTGCACATAAGGCATATGATGCAATCTCAACTGCATTAAGGTCAGAGTATAAAAAGTTAGAATATGTGTCCTTGGCCTTGACACATTCCTCCAACTATTTCTCAACAAAAGATATTTTTAGAGGAATAGACTCTCTAAAATCCGATACTCTCTTCAAATTTGTTCCTTCTAAAATTCTAGTTTCCTAATATCATTCTAAATACTTGCCACTTATCCTTCAAAATCGTTGAAATTTTACTAGCAAGATGCTATAATTAACTAGATAGAGTTTCTAGCTCACTCATTTTTCTTCCAATCTAACTGTCAACATCCTTAGTTTGTGAGATAGAGTACACTTGATGTAGAATATCTTTTCATCCTTTTGAAACTTCCAAAGTTCTTTGATAAAAGTATCAAGATTTATCAAATCATTCTTGATATTTTGACAAATAGTGCTAAAAATGTTAGCATCATGTGTGATCTATGCCTTTGTTTTTGTAACATTCAAAAAAATTGTGAATTCCTCATCAAATGACTTTAGCAATGCCCATGCCCTCTATTCTAGATCTACTTCTGTGTGTTGCTCTACTAAAGTACTATGTAATCTATTATTAACCTCCATCAAGGTTCTCTATAGGATCTTCATAGTCTTGTTCTTCTAAATAAGCTTTGACAAAGATTAGATAAAGTTATTTTGATCATCATCATCAGTTTCTACGCTAGCAAGAAGAAGTGGAGTAGATGATCTAGAGGGTTTAGTGTTGTCTTCCCTTTTCTTCTTTCCAGTTGCCTCTTTGAATCTTCTTTCCTCTTCCTCTTTTTCTTCCCTTTCCTTTCTTTCTTTTTCTTTCGTCTCTTCCTCTTCTAATCTCTTCTTCTCATATTCTTTTATTTTCCTTTTCATTTCTTCTTCTCTTACTCTTATCTTTTCTTCCTCTACTTTCCTTTTCATCTCATCTTCAAGCAATTTTTTCTTGGCCTCTTCTATTTTCTATTTCTGTTCTTCTAGTAACCTCTTCTCCTCTTCAATTTCTCTTAGTTGTTCTTCAATATCTTCAATATGAGGTTCACTCTATTTAGAACCTTCAAATGTATTTGTATCATCAATGTTAATGGTAACATTGGCTTGATCTATCTACATTGATTCACCACTCACTGGCACTTTTGAGGTTCTGTGTGCTAGTGAAGATGTTGCCTTGGACTCTATCAACATCTAATTTGTGGCTACGACAGTTTCACTTATCTTATATATTTGTGACCCACCATAAACAAAAAGGGTGTTACCTTATTTCTTAAGTAAGGTACTATATTGTTTACCAATCTCTTGACTTCTTAGTCATTAGTCTTGCATATTGTTCTTAACGTAGACTTTTGAAGTTCTATGTCTTCTTCTTGAGTTGGTGCATTCTTTTCTGTGTCTATCATATACCTTCAATATCCTCCAATTTTATATTGTTGGCTATAATGTATCTTATAGTAGAGATATCAATTTGATCTTTTTGAAAATTATTATACAAATCATAAAAAAAAAATTCTTCTAAACAATGTTACCTTCATTGGCAGTAGTTGAGTTTATCTTCTCTATCTTTGGCTTCTATTCTTGTTGAGATTTTCCTGCTAACTACTTTGAATTTTTTACCTCCTCTTTCTATTTAACTTCTTGTTCTTGTTCTTCTTCTTCACTAGACTCAATAGTTGTCAACAATGTCTTATGTCTTTTTCCTATTCTAGTGGCTTGTTGTTTGACCCTTTTAGTCTTTATGGTCACAACTTCCACTAATCTTTTAGATTTTCTCTTTGGCTCACTTGTCTAAATATCTGAGATTACTACATAAGGAATGATCTATTTTGAAGATGCCTTTGCAATAGACACTAACAAAGGTTGCATATTTAGTACACCTTAATTCATGATTTTCCTGACTACTTGCGACATGCTCTCAATCATACTAGCTTCTAATAAGGCTTTCATCAATATAGTTTCTATCTTCTAGTGAGATGTCCTCCCTAAGGATGCCTAATGACCTAATTGGATAATCTCATCATACGTTCCAAATCTATATTCAACTTGGTCCTGGTTTGATTTTAGCAATAAGCAATGTATCTAGCTAGTATATCATCACTTAATTCATAACCTAAGGGATCAAGAAATGTTTCTTGAGGTTCCACTACTTGAATATAAGTAAAATATATATCAACCATAACATAAATATCTTCTTGAAATATGTCCACAATTAAAGGGGCAATTATGAATGTTTGACTCATTTCATTCTAAAATGATTTCATTATCAAATTCTGACTATTCAATATTTTATCTACTAGATGTCTTCTACACACTTCCATGATCTTCTCCATTGTACATCTCTTACTACTCATAATCTTTGTGACTGACAAATATGGGAATCTTTTAAGCACATGAAATAATATGTGATTAATCAATGAGTAAAATCTAAACACACCATTATTAGTCCTCTTGATCATTTCTAGGTTTTTGATAAGCTGCATTCTTAATATTTCACCAAGGTTAACTTGTTCCTTCTCAACACATATCTTGTATGCTGCAGAGATGAATCCAGATGACAATTCATCAATCTTTGAACTTGTACATACAAAGTAGGCAATGATTCTACTCAGAAATCTTTCATCATCTTTCTTAATGGTGTTGATCACCATGGCCTTTCCATTATATACCACCTTTATGCACCTCTCAACTCTCTTCTTAACCATTTTCTCCCCTATAGGTACACTACCTTGTTTACAAAGACTAGTTACCTCATGAATAAGGTCAATTGAGATATCAACTACACTATCTTGCATCCATAGTTTCCCATCATGTATTCTTCTTAGTATGATTTGTGTCCACTCATCTCTATCCAATTCTTGGTCAAGGTAAAAATGATATTTGAATAGGTCTAGTTCCTTAAAGTGTTCAAATCTAGGTTTCATAGTCATATCATTAATAAAGACTAATTTCATATCCTTGTTCATATACTAACTTCCAATAGGTTCAAACTTACTACTAAGATAACCTCCTACACCTTCCAAATATACTACATTGTTCAGAGTAATAGATAATGTTGAATTAGGGCTTCCTTATATAGATTTTATGGAAACAATCTTCAATTTTGGTCTGTCCTCATTCTTCACATTATGAACTACAAGCATATCAATGCTTCTAATAAATATGAACTTTTTTCAAATAAATTTTATGAATAAATGATAAAATACCTCTTTCAGAGAATAGGGCTTTCTTCAAAATTTCCTTAACAAGTCACTTCTGAGTGCTTTATACTTTTCATGTATTTGTAATGAAATGGACATCAAGTCTATACTCCATTTATTCCTTCAACTTGAACTTGGATTAATTGTATGCTTTGGAAACATGAAAAAGATGTCAATTCATTTTGAGATCAAATAACTGATCAAGATCATCTATCCAATCATCAGATGCCACCAAAGGTTTACTATAGCTTCCTCTAATCATGATAAAGCTCAACAAAAAATTTCTTCATGAAATTCTTAGAAAAGTTATAGTTTTCATCTTCAGCTACAAAATTAATTTTCTTTGTAATAATAATAACTCTTAATTTTTTCATAACTAATTTAGATAAGCTATAGATTACAAAAAAGCTTAAATACAGTCTAACCTTTTCTTGATACACCTTTTCCCATTTTTGTTACCTCCATTTCGATCTCTAGTGTTGTAACTAAGCTTAATTCAACTTAATTGAATCAAATTTGATAGTTGACTTTGATCTCCCTATCCCATCATCTTCTAGCTTTTCCTTTAAGATGTCTAATCCTTTTACATATGCTTGATTGTGTTCTTCTCAAATTTAATTAACTACATTTCTTCAGTCCTCATCCTCTTTGTTAGTTTTGGAGTTCCTTTTATGGTTCCTTATGTTATTTCGTATGTTTTTGAAGTTTCTTCAACTATTCCTTCTATCTATGAAGTTTCTATCCATTACGCAATACTTTCTTGTATGCCCAAAGTTGTTGCATAATTGACATACTGGTGTTCTACTTCTAAGATTCTATTGATTATTAGGTGCATTACAGTTCTAAGCTATGTGTCCAAAGTTATTGATTTATTTTCTTTCCTCATAAGGTCTTCATTTGCTTGATGTCCTTTTATTAGATCTTCTTCTATCTATAGGGCTGGTATTCCTAGATATTCTACCATTCCTTCTATTATTATCATATTTAGGTTTCCTAAAATTAATTTCTTTATGACCCATACCATGACAATTATGACAATAAAAATCCTTAACATGATTAGATGACTTATTTGTACAATCTCTTTTCATATGACCTATTCTATTACATGAAAAACACTTATATCCAAATTCATATGCAGTTTCCTTAAGAGATTCCACTTGATTTGGTTCATCTAATATTTCACCTTCCTTGTCTTTTCAACCTTCTTTAGGCTTATTAGAAGATTGACTAGATTCAATCTTATAATCAAATTTATCATTTTCTGTTAGATCTAATCTAATCTTAGGTTTCTTTACAGACATGTTAAATAGATAACCAAGACCAGTCTTACCATAAGTAGGTCTCTATATTGAATTTGAATCAATAATATTTTGTCTGCTAGAATTATTCTTCTCATGTTGTTTCTTGCACTGAGTTAATTCACCTTTCACAACAATATTATACTTATGAAGTTCTTCATGATCTTCTTTTGATGTTTCAAGCTTAGATTTCATCATTTCTAGACTAGTTGTAAGATCTAAATTCTCATTCTTCAAATTAATTTCAAATTTTCTAGGATCACTCCTCAAAGTTTACTTTAGATTCATCATCACTAGTTTTAAACTCAATAGATTCAAGCTTAGATTTGAGATGTTCAATCTTTTCCTTCAATTTTCCAATCCATACTTTGGAGTCTTCATATCTATCCTTTAACTTATCTCTTTCTTAAGTAAGAAGATCAATTTGTTCAAGTGCATCTTTAAGGTTCTTCATCAACTATTCCATATCCATAGGGATCTTACTCAAGTTGTTAAGCCTCTTCTTAGAAACTACACTTTGATACCAATTATTAGAAATAAGAATTATTGAGCAACTAGGGTGAAATAGTAATTTAAAAACTTTAGTCACCATTTGGATATTATTTATTACTTTAAACCATACATAAGAAAGTAATAAAGAAATATTGAATAGTAACAGTAACCATGCAAAAAGGTTACTCATGATAGTGCCATATTTTGTTAACTAGGGAAACTCTGGCCAAGTGGAAACCTTAGTGGGGATGATATCCACTAGATAATATACTTATATATAAGTTCCTTGTTAGAGGATGGACCTTGTTAGGAATCAATGAGAAAATTCAATATAGAGAGTCCTTATTAAGAGACTTTAAATCCCTATTAGGAGATTCCAACACTGTTAGGAGTTGTGCCAACCTTTTTAAGAGTTGTAGTATAGTAGATGCAAGATGAGCCCACTACCCAAATATGCACTTCCAATTACAAGAAGGACTCACTACCCAAACAAGTAATTATAATTTTGGAATATAGGTAATATAACTTCTTTCTTGATTGTTCTTTGATCTTTAGCTCAACCTCAGATCATAAAATAGCTTTACAAAACTTCACATATATTTCTTTCACAAAAGTTTGCATACAACTGTTCAACACAAAAACTACACAATAACACACTTCTTATCACAAGATTCCCTTTTTATAAATACCATGCCTTTACACAAATTTTTTCTAGGTTAGCTAAGACCATAATACACTTTTCCAACGTAGAGTAAACATCTAGGATGTTGGTCCTAATTGGACAAGTAATTATCTTGTAAACAAAATAGTTCATTTCTTTTAATTCCGTTGTCTTGTTACATTGGTAAAACATGAATATCTCTTTTCCATACAATCTGTACATACTTTTGAGGTTATACACATCATCATCAACATCTATACTATCTCCATCTAACTTCACTAGTCATAATATGACATCAAAAACAAGTTACAAACAAAAAAATACACTGTTGTCTACCAAATTCATACTTGGATAATTTTCTAAGAACGAAAAGCTAAGTATCTTTATTTCCAAGGTTTCCTATAAGCATGTACATCATGTGGTGCCATAAATGGCAACAGTTGCATTTCCTCATTAGCCAATTGTCAACACTTTCCTTATGTCGAATGGATTTAAAGTATTTCCTTATGCCTATTGGATTTATGGGTCAACTTATTTATGGACTATTAATGTTATTCTAAAGAAAAATTATAAGAGAGAATACTCTTACAAAATTCACTTCCTCCATGGTTGAAAGAGAAGTCCAAGATAACCATATAAACCAAACAATTTACTAAATGGAACAATAGTTATACATTAAAAATATTCCAAACTTTTTCTTTTAAATTATTATATCAAATTGAATTTTGGTGCTCAACAAATGTTTAGATAAGTTTTATTTATAATTTTTCAAATAATATGTAGAACCTTGGATCAATTAACCAAACTTTGAGTTTCACAAGTATATAGAAAATACTATAATGGAGTAACCTTCAATTTCTTTCATCCCTAAATTCTTTACGAAATCATTTCTTATCTCTCCTGGGAGTGACTACCAAAATTAGAAAGGGCCATTATTGTATAGATATAGGCTTGTCCTTGTAGTGGAGATAGTAGTTAGATAAATACTAAAGCTATGAGGAAAATTTTAGAGTTCTATTTTATATTTATGTTTTTGTAGGAAAAAAATTATTTTACTCCATCAAAATTGATACCAACTAATAAGAATTTAAAATTGTTGCACAGAAATATATTTAACATTTTTTTTGAAAAAATAATAAATAGAATCTACTAAAAACATTGGATCTAATTAAATGAATATAGGCACACCTTAAAATAGCTTTTAAAGCTAAAAATTATCTCTATGGAGACTGTTAGACAAACCAAATAAGTTTTTCAATACAAAACTAAGGAAGTAACAACACTAGTTGTGTGTAGATTGACTATTTTGTCAGTGCAATATCACATAACTAAAGGAGGAGAGATGCAAGATCTGTTTAATAGATAAGATAAGATGAGGAACATATTACAAACTTTTCTTAGTCAGTAGAAAAGATATAAAAAAATGAATTTGGGTAGTCCTCGAGAGGGAATCATAAAGTCACCTTTATATCTGTAGAACCTTGATATCTGTAACAAAAGTTGAAAATAGTGATTCAACATATTAATGGGTATAGACTTAACATAAGCTCTGGATAATTGTTAATGCTATGGTCAAGGCTGATAGTAATTTCCATTAAGTAGTGGCATGAAAAATCTTATTACTTATGTATATTACTAGTGGGAACTCTCATTTCTTAACATATTTAGAAATCAAAACGGAGAAAGAAGACTATAATACACACTTTGTGTGATAAAAAATTACATTCTTATTCACTAATTGAAGATTAAAATATCTTCATTAATTAAATCATTAAAATCACCAGCTTTGTACATATACCTTTGAGTAATTTAATCTTGGCATATAATAGGACATTCACCCAAAATTAATGAATGCAAATAAAATTTGTCTCTAGTGGTTTTGGTTGTAAGAAAATTATTTTGATCTTATATTGAAATTGAAACTAGGGTCATTACATGATCATATAGTTTGGTCATAGATTTAAATTTTCTTTTCCCTTGGGATAGAATTTATGAATTTCAACATTTAAGAAACTCCAGATTTTGTGCAACCATTAATCATTTCAAATTAGAATAAAACATATACACCATGTAAAAACTTATTCACTACACAACCATAGCTAAAGGAGATAAACCACAATGATGAAATCAATTAAACTAACTTTCATGAAGTGAAAAGATCTCTCCACATAGGCAACCATAAGATTGAGTAATCAAAGGAACTATAGATAATAATTGCTAAACATGTGCATTCAGTTCTAGATTGCAAACTATGAAGCAAAATAGTTTTAGTTGATAATATAAAACTTCAAAGAAAAAAATATTATATGGATAATTCTTAAGAATCATGGGCAATAGGACCTGGTGTAGTAATTTTTTCTTGGCTACAAAGTTTCTTAATTTATGGACACACCTCATTACTAATGCTTTTTGCACATAATATGGTTCCATATATGCCCCTTGTGCATTGGAGTAGGGTTTGTACAATGCCTACAAAAAACTACTATATTGTAGTGGTTAAAAGTTCAAATAAAATCTAACTATGAAATAGAGAAATCTTGAAATCCATAGACAAACCTTAATATTGAGAGAATTTCATTTCATTTGATCCTTCACATTTTAGGAATGCAAGCAAAACACCAAACTAAGTTTTACGTAGAAAATACTAAAAGGAAAGAGTGATTGATCAACTTAACTTAAGAGAAATAACATATGAATAATCATGACATTTGTCATCTCTAATTATTGCCTCCTAATAGAACCTATCATCTTTAATAATATTCTACTAGAAGCGCATGGAAATCACCACACCATCAAGGAGAAGGTTTTGATAACGATGTCAAAAATTATAATATTTTTCTCCTCTAAAATTCAAAAATACTACTAGGAAAAACTGAAATGACCAATCAGAAAAAGGTTAAAAATTATGAAAAATTGATAAAATGTTATTTAATGTATTAATATATACCAAACATAAGATAGCCATGGGATATATTATCAAATGCACAATTTTTCAAGACTAGACTAATTGAGAAGAGCCACCCAATAACTTTAGTCTCACCTTATGATAGGGACTAATAAGTTGTGTTGGCTCCTAATTTAAAAATGTTTAAACAACCAAGTATGGAAGGCAAGAATGCATCTATGGGCAGCTATCTCCAATAATGGACACACTTTACCAAGAACCTATGCCAAATATAAGGTTACACTCCTTCAGCACTTCAGACTCTGCAAAACTTAGGTGGGTTAACCTATAGATTCTTTATATGGTACTAGTTATCAAAGCATACACTAAATCTAATGTGAAGTAGATAAAAACCCCTAAATCTTCTATACTTAACCAGGAATTGAAAGCATGAAATAGCTAAGAACATAACTCATGAAACGGGCAAGCTATGTATTTTTTAACATTGAATAACTTTCAAGATAAAAGGGAAAATTGATTTAATATGTTGATAATAGCAAGACCCAAGTATAAGAAACAAAACTTAATGATCCTATCTCTGATCAGTGCCTTATCTATTGGGAAATTAAATGAATTATAACCATACATCCTCTGGAAATCTCAGATGTATCTCTACATCAAGACCGTTGATCTATCCTTCACTTTGTGAACTGACATCTGCTACAAAATGAATCTCATACTTAGAACATCCTATCATGAAATTTGCAAACCCTATGACAAACATCAAGCAATTGCATGGCTCTTTGTTCCATCTACAAGATATTTCAATCACATACATTACTAAATGAAATGCAAACTAATCTATGCTCCTTAATCACAAACTGGAAAAGATTACAGATCCATAAACAAGAGAGAAGATTCAAATTGAATTTGAAACTATTGTTGCTCTTTATTTTCTTTCCTTGAAACCAAATACATGAAATGTACAAAAATGACTCGTGAAATCACCTAACTAGTAAGGACTATCTGCATAAAACATAATTATTGTTCAATACAATAGAGAAATGTTAGGTGTGTAGCTTTCACAGCCTGAGCAGAGCTCCAAGAACTATAAATAGAAAACCAACCAACAACTATTTTAGAAAAGAAGAAAGAATATGTATGAAGAGGGCAATTCTCAGATTGAATTTGCAGTCGACAAGTGTCCCTTCAAAATTCCCCTTCAAGAAGATGAAAAAACCTCTCTCTCCCTTCTCTCTACAATTGCACATCATATCTAATCCTCATCATTTGGCCTCTACCAGGCAGAAATATCTCAGAAATCTGATGATGAAAAGCATGTAACTGGTCCTGATGTAAAAGTGAACTCAAGGTAAAAGGTGAAAAACAGTTGAAATGGCCCTAAGAAAATTGATTAAAATTGATTTTCTTCACTTTTACATTTCACTAAGCCTTTGTATCTACATCATGACCAATTCTCATGATCAGTGACAAATTTTGGTCATTCTACTAAGAATGCCGCAAAATTCACAAATTGACTTATAGCTTGAACTGGTTAGTGTATATGAGCAATGCTAGTATGCTAATAGAAACCAAATTTAAATAAAGCTTCTACAAACTAAA
Source organism: Cupressus sempervirens (assembly GCA_028749045.1). Taxonomy (NCBI): domain Eukaryota; kingdom Viridiplantae; phylum Streptophyta; class Pinopsida; order Cupressales; family Cupressaceae; genus Cupressus; species Cupressus sempervirens. The sequence continues at coordinate 252,495,476 of CM053783.1, forward strand.
CAAAATTCATAAACTTCAAGATAGACTAAGATGAGCTCTAAATTGAGAATATGAGCCATTAATGGGCTCTCTCAATCAGAAGCTCTCTTGTTGAGTGGCTTTGTCTAAATAGATAAAATGTATGATCAAGCTTATGCTTCAAAAAGGGCTTCAAATGGAGTTGGAATTTGGGTGTGAGTGTATGGTTTTGATGTAAAATGGCTTCTTAAAATGGCATTATGACTTTACTTCATGGATTGTGTTGTTTTGCAAAGGGGAAGGATCCAATTTATAGGTAAGAGGCTTGAGGGATTGAGGGCTAAGATGCAAGGATGGGGAAAAGCTCATGGAGGGCTCAGATTGCATGAGAGGAGAGCACATGAATTGTGCTTCCTTACAGCCAATCAGGGAGTGACACATGTCACAGGGTGAGAGGATGGAGGAAAGGGGAAGGATGAGTCAACAAAGGAGGCTCAAGGGATAAAATCTTCATAAAGACCATCATAATTGCTTGCAAGAGCAATGAAAGGGCTTTGGAAGAGTCATTTATGGCCTAGTGGGCTTCATAAAATTTTATGGTTGGGATATTTTGAGGGAGATGAGAGGAATTTTAACTTGGGCTTGATTAGGAAGGTTTTAAGCTTGCTTAGGATTGTGCAAATGATTAGAGGATGGATTAGGATGGTTTAGGATTAGCTTAGGGATAGGCAAGTGGATGGCATTTAATGAGGGTGGGTGAAGGAGAAGATATTTGTTAACTTTGGCTTGGGTTAGTAAGTCTTAACCCATGTTTAGGGAATGTGACAAGGTTAGGAGGGGATTAGGATTAGGTTTAAAGACATCTTCTAGAAGAGTCTAGACTTTGGATGAGGATAAAGACTTTCTAGAATAGTCTAGAACTTCCTAGGATGACTTTCTAGAAGAGTCTGCAACTTCTTATGATGAGGATAAATTAGATTTTTAGGAAATAAATAAAGTTTTATTTATTTCAAGGGTTTGGGTTGAGGAGATATTTATTAAAACTTTTTTAATAAACATGAGGATTAATATTTAATCGTAATTAAATATTTTGAGTTGGGATTAGGGGTAAGAAATGATGGGATTAGCCTTTAATCAAAATTAAAGAAGGATTAGAAGATTTTGGAAGAGGTTAGTGGTTTTAAGGAAATTGGCCAAGTTTTGGACAAAAAATAAATTTTTAATTTATTTTAAGTTTTTTGGTCAATTTATTAATTAAATAATTAATAAATAAGGAAATAATGTTTAAATAAGATTTAAACATTTTTGAGAGGGATTCCTTAATTAAATATTTTTAATTAAGATAAAGGGATTTAATGGCATAAAAATAAATTAATTAATTAAATAATTAATTAATTAATAAATGATGATGTCATCAGGAATTTTTCAGAAAATAAAAATACTTTATTTTGTAAGGGATTTTAGGTGTCTACAGTTAGCAACTGTGCAAAAACTAACCTCAAATTTGAAAACTTTAGATCTTCCCAGTTTCAGTGGTATATTGGAGTAACTATTTTCGACAAAAAATGCCCCTGTTATGATATTTTGAAAATATGAGCCTCTGAACTCCATGGTTTGCATTAAAAACTTAGAATATTTGAAAAATTTAAAAGTTTACTATAGTTTGAACTATAGACTATTCCTTTTTTAAGAAATAGTCTGCCGGACTTTTTGAATTTTCTAGTCGCCTTCTTTTTATGCTGACATCATCATACCGTAGATTGAGCATTATTCCAAAATTTATGCTTTTGTCTACTCCAGCAGGTGCCCACATCACCAACTCGACTATGGGGGGCCCTCCTCCTACGCAGTTGCCTTTACAAAATACTCTTGTTTTTAAGACAGTTACAATCTTTAAAAAAAAGTATTTAAAAAGCTAATTTTCTTATAGCTTGAAAGATGTGGGATATAATCTTTTCACTGTCTCCCTGCACCTCTGCTCTACTCTTGTCTTGACGGCTTCTCTTCATACATTTTGTGTCTTGCCTAGAGCTCTTACTATGGTGCAATCCTCTATGGCTGTGGTTTTAATTTGTGAGCTAAAAAGCGTTGAATCTCCTCTTATTCACGCCTAGTGCTGCTCCCCTGCATTAAACTTTCCTTGATACATTTTCCTGCTGACTGGAATATTTTAGATTCCGCTCTTTATTATTCGCAACTTTCTCTTCTATCATCATTCCATCAATGGAATCACTCTTTTTCGCTGCTAGTCTTTACCTTTCAACGACAGATTTGATCCTTCTCTATGTGTTGAGTGTTTGGTGTGGGGTTTTCTATTTCTTATGTCTCTAGCTTCTTGCGTGGATTGCATCTTTTACATTGAAATGGCATGTGCTGGTCCTATTTTTGAACTAACTTCTTTTCCTTTTGATGCATCCTCCCTGTTAGGCAATGGCTTCAAATGCTGTAGTCTCTCCTCTTTATTTGGCGTGTTGTGTGCTCTGCACCTTCTTGTGCTACTTGGCAATTTGTTTCTCATAAAATGCATGGATGCCCTACTTCAATAGTTGCCTTAGCTCATGGATGCTTTACTTTGAAATGGCATGCGCTAGTCCTATTTTTGAACTAACTTCTTTGCCTTTTGATGCATCCTCCTTGTTAGGCAGTGGCTTAAAATGCTATAGTCTCTCCTCTTTATTTGGTGTGTTGTGTGCTCTGCACCTTCTTGTGCTACTTGGCAATTTGTTTCTCATAAAATGCATGGATGCCCTACTTCACCAGTTGTCTCAGCTCATGGATGCTTTATGTTGCTAAAAATGTGGAGCTCCATTCTTTGCATTGTGTGATCATAATTTCCTTAACAATTCCCCAAATGCCTTAACAAGCTCTCTCTTCATGCAGAAGGATATTCAAACTCCTCATGCCACCTTTTCTATTTTGTATTTATCACATTAGATCCACCATGTGCTCCCTTTTAAAAGATAACTTGATACCACCATGATTCTCGGTGTCAACTAACCCAATGCCCATGGTATCATTTTGCTTATCTACAGTATGGAAATTAATAGTTTTGTTTGACTTAATTTCACTCAAATGATTGCTACATTGAAAATTATCTTCAAGACCATTCGTGGAATTACCCAGACATGAATCCATTACATTTTTGGATTACATTTCATCCACCAACTTTGAGAAAAAAATTTATCAATACGTTTATTATTAATCAAATCTAGCACCATTTTTATTGATTTCAATGTCAATATCCAAGGCTAATTGACTATAGTGCTCCCACCATTGCCAATTATTGCACCTGAATTTCAATCATTTATCATCAGGTATATTCCATCATACATCCCTTTGATGTCACATGACAATATGCATATATCAAAACCTTATAAAATCAATGCCATCATAATCAGTCCTTTTAAAACATCATTAATCCTCTCAAGTGTTGTAAATATGGTGAAACTAGTCGGGCCCCAAAGTGGATCCGGCTAAAAAAAAATTCGTTTTCAAATACCAGAACTATCAAACTGATCAATTGAACACTTGACTCCAACTAGAAATAATCTATGTCATTAATTTGACTTTTTAAAACTCATTTGACATCATTCGGCAATTTTTTGACTTAGTGCCAGGAGGTCCTTCGATTGGCCTTAAAAATTGACCAAATCACTTAATCAAGCTCCGAAACTTAGGATCTCTGTTCTCTCTGACATGTTCAACAAGCCTGCCAGATCTCATTGCATGACGACATCAGGGTCAAAAGATATTGAACTCCGAAGTTACCAACTTAAATTCACCTATAGATAAACATGTTAGAAAATTGAAAAGTACGTTTGGTTTGAGCTCCAAAATTGGGCAAATGGGTAAGTGAGATTTTGAAAACTGGGGCATTGGTACTTTTTCATGCGGAGAATATGATTGTGTGATTTGGGCTCATGACGAATCACAAGTCAAATTTGGCAAGCATCTGAAGTTTGCTATCCAGATTTGCAGGACAATGGACAACAGTAAAATATCATTTTTTACGAATGGAATGACCCTGGAAAAGTGTGAAGACGGATTTTTCAGGACTTGAAAACTGACACACTTGTAGTATTTTTAGTGGACAACATAGGGGTATAATCCATTTGATCTTACCAATCACAGATTTCAAGTTATGACATCCCAAACAGGGGTACCGACAAATCTACAAATGCTAACACTAGTAAAAGGATAGAAATTGTGTTTGGAATCGTGTTTGAAAACTGATCAGACGGATTTTCCATAAGCTGAAACTTAAAACATAACAACTCTCTAACATCTATAATGCAACGCAAAAAGAATTTTAGCATTCATGTCAACTGGTCAAAAGTTATAACACGTCAAACAGGGCTACCCAAAATTATGAATTAATTGCAAAAGTATGAAAACAGTAACTGACCAACTTTGAGGGATTCAAAACCTAGTCAGACAGACTCAAAATGACTCAAAATATAAAACATAGCTTCTCGGGTATGGACACTAAACACTCCCAAAGTGGCAAGTCATGAAGCATTTCTGAGTGCGAGATATTCAATGGCAAACACAACCTCCTGTCACTATTTGACACTTAAGTAAAACATGAAGATTTGACATTTGCTCAAAACAAGACTTTGCTAAAACCTCATAATATCAATTTATCATTATGAAATGCTTAGGCATGCTAAATGAAAGGTGCTAGAAGCATTGAACACCTCTTAGGCCTTAAATGGGCAGTCGGGTACAAATGCACTTTAAAAATGTTTAAGGGCTTGATTTTTTCAAAGGTACTCAAAATTTGGGCTACATTTTTGAGCGCCAATAGTGGCTCTATCTAGGGATGCATGCTTCTTGCGAGAATGGCAAGATTTTACATCTCTGGGAGAAGAAAACCACACACCTGAACTTCAAAACTTCTCTCAAATAGCTTATTGAAAGCAAGGAAAAAGCTACACTACTATGTACAAATAGTACCCCTAGGCCACTTAACTTAGCAAAAACTTTTACCTCTGTCATATACTTGATTTTCATTTATGTCTTCATGAGGTAAACTATGATTCTCATTTTCCTTTGTTTCACCAATCAGATCAGCATTTTGAAACAAATTACTTGGCAAAACGAAACAACTTCCTTCATTCTCATAATGCATACATACATCAACATTAACCTCGACTTCATGTTCATTATAAGACAAATCATCAACATGCTTATAATTACATAAACTAAACTAACAATCAAAATCCAACAATGATTTATGCACACTGATCAGAAACACAAAGACTTCATATTCTACACCATTCACCAAGTTGCATCTATCAAAAAATTGCAACTCACCTTGTGTCTTCAGATATAAAGAATATGTGAAATCTAATTATTACCTACTTGCAACCCTGTTACTCATCGAATCAAATTTATCCTTTGCTAAAACCTCTTCACATTCCTCAAAAAATTGATTAGTTACCAAACATGAAAACTCATTCTGAAAGTGTTTATGTAAACTATGTTGATCACTATCATTTTCTTCCTCTAACTGAATGTCGGAATAAACCTTGAAATTATCTTTACAAGACTTATTAGCACATGAAGAAAATCTATAATCTGATTGAGAACCTTCATTGTTTTCCTCTTCATCACACGAAATATCAAAACTTATTGTAGCATAACTAGCATTAAAAGAATCTAAAACAACATTAAACTTCCCTTCACTAACATAATCAGCATTCAACAAATCCTCATGTGCAAAAAATGATTGAGGTTCTATTATATACACCTCCAAAGTCTAACAAAGATTGTTTAGATTCTACCTCTTTTTCCACATCAAACTTTGGGGAATTGATTTGACTGAATGAGAAAGTGTTATGAGAGAAAATATGAAGATGCTTAGAAATACTTACATGCTTTTCAAACTCATGAGCCAACAAGTCTGAGATTTCATCGGAGCTGAAGAAGATTGCCTCACAAATCTTCTCCCAGCTATCGTTATCATTTGGATAACATGAAGAACTTATAACAGTAGGATTCTTAGTGTAACAATATGGAAAATCAACATTATTACAACATTCTTTCTTATCATGGCAATCACTAGATCTACTGTTGTTACAAATTTCTTCAACTTCATATGTACTATAACAAAATTTATCTTCTCTTTTATATCCATCTTTTTCATGCTGATTGCTATTACTTGATTCATTAACATTTGAATCCACCTCTTCACATTCGAAAGACAAATTATCTTGCTCTATGGACTCATTGTATTCATTACTACCCTGACTTTCAGCACACTCATTATCATTAGAAGATATGTCATGAAATCTATAATCATCATTTTCCATCTCTCAATGAATCTTTCAATTTGTAAAAACCTTTGTAGTCTTATAGGTGCTGGCCAATTGACTAATTCAGGTACTAGAACCTCAAGGAAAAAACTAGGTAGGTAAGATTCTTCAGGTCTACAATGAAAAGGTATCTTACTGATTACTAATTTAAGTCTTAAATAATATTGTTTGGCACTTAAGCCTTGAGTAATTCCTACTTCAATTCTTATAAGATTGACAATCCTTTTGTAAACTAGTCTATTCAACAAAACAATGCTATTACTCACAGTTTCTAAACTCTCAGAATTTGGCAAACTAATCTCAAATCTGAGATCTGACTACATTATATAACAAATTTTTTACCTCTTCCTTCTAATGTTGAAAATCACTGAATGGAGGAAACCAATTTTAATGTTTGACTTCCATGAAAAGAAAACATGAAAACCAAAATACGTCAAGTGCTAATGCTGAACTTCGATATGCTGATTTGGCATAGGTGTAAGATTGAAAATCCTTTACACCACTGATCAAACTTTGTAGATTTGCCACCTCTTTTGCAAGAGGAATAAAATAATCACTGTTGTGATTCACTTTTTACACTCCAATTCCTTATAACAAGAGATTGAAAATAGCACTTTAAAACTTATCAAGAATTTGAGACTCCTTTCCAAGATCTATCAATAGTTTCAGATCTTCCCATACAATTGAAAGTCATTCAAAATTTTGCAATGAAATCAACTAGGAACAAACTGGTACAGAGATTTGAGAGTCACCACTCACACTTTGTGAGAAATAAAACATAATTTGTCACTTGACAAATTTGAACCAGACCTTCAATAACTGGTAGATCATTATCATCTTGAAAAGAATTTACACTTTATAAATCAATTCTTGACTCTAAAACTTTCTTAACAACATTTGCAAATTGAACTGATTGAAGATAGATCTATAACAGTCATAGCACACAATTTTCATCCACTTTCACAACATATTGTTGTCCATGAATAAAGCTCAACTAGGGTGCATGATAATCGAGTAAGAAAATTGGAAAACACATCAGATAACCTAGTACTGCAACTTTTTATGCACTTCTTTTGCTATATTGAATCTCCTTTAAAATTCCCACGGTTTGTCTATCACATTGATTCAATATGTTCCCCAGCAAAGTTGCCATTTTGTTGGCTACTCGGATGGGCAAAACCCAACTAAAAATAGGACTAAAATTGTCAATGAACACCAGAGACTCTTGTCCTTTCAACAAAATCGATTGCCATCTTATTTCTCCAGAAGAGTCACCATTTTGTTGGCTCCTGATTTAACAGTGTTTAAACACCCAAGTATGCAAGGAAAGAATGTGTTTATGGGTAGCTATCTCCAATAATAGACACACTTCACCAAGAACCTGGGCCAACTATAAGGCTACACTCCTTTTGCACTTTAGGCTCTGCAAAACCTAGGTGGGTATACATATAAGTTCTTTATATGGTACCAGTTATCAAAGCATACACTAAATCTAATGTGAAATAGATAAAAACCCCTAAATCTTCTATACTTAACTAGGAATCACAAACATGAAATAGCTAAGAGCATAACTCATGAAACTAGCAAGCTAAGTGTAGGTTAACATTGAATAACTTTCAACATAAAAGGAAAAATTGATTTAATATGTTGATAACAGCAAGACCCAAGTATAAGCAATAGAACTTAATGATCCTATCTCTGACCAGTGTCTTATCCATTAGGCAATTAAATGAATTATAACCATACATCCTCTGAAAATCTCTGACAAATCTCTACATCAAGATCCCTGATCTATCCTTCACTTTGTGAACTGACATCTACTACAAAATGAATCTCATACTTAGACCATCCTATCATAAAATCTATAAACCCTGTGACAAACATCAAGCAATTATATGGCTCTTTGTTCTATTTGCAAGATATTTCAATCACATACATTACTAAATGAAATGCAACCTAATCTATGCTCCTTGATCACAAACTAGAAAATATTACAGATCCATAAACAGGAGACAAGATTCAAACTGAATTTGAAACCATTGTTGCTCTTTATTTGCTTTCCTTGAAACCAAATACATGAATTGTACAAAAATGACTCATGAAATCACCTAACTAGTAAGGACTATCTTCATAAAACATAATTGTTGTTCAATACAACAAAGAAATGCTAGCTGTGTGGCTTTCACACCCTGAGCAGAGCTCCAAGAACTAGAACTAGAAAACCAACCAACAACTATTTCAAAAAGGAAGAAAGAATATGTATGAAGAGGGCGATTCTCGGATTGAATTTGCAGTCGACAAGTATCCCTTCAAAATTCCCCTTCAAGAAGATGAAAAATCCTCTCTCTCCCTTCTCTCTACAACTGCATATCATATCTAATCCTCATCATTTGGCCTCTACCAGGCAGAAATATCTCAGAAATCTAATGATGAAAAGCATGTAACTGGTCCTGATGTAAAAGTGAACTCAAGGTAAAAGGTGAAAAATAGTTGAAATGACCCTAAGAAAACTAATTAAAATCGATTTTCTTCACTTTTACATTTCATTAAGCCTTTGTATCTGCATTATGACCAATTTTGATGATCAGTGACAAATTTTGGTCATTTTGTTGAGAATGCCCCAAAATTCACAAATTAACTTATAGCTCGAACTGGTGAGCACCTGTACAAAAACTAACCTCAAATTTAAAAAAATTAGATCTTCTCGGTTCTGGTGGTATATTAGAGTGACTATTTTCAACAAAAAATTCCCCTGTTATGCTTGTTTGAAAATCTGAGCCTCTGAACTCAATGGTTTGCATTAAAAACTTAGAATATTTGAAAAATTAAAAAATTTACTATAGTCTAAACTATAAACTATTCCTTTTCAAAGAAAAATACTTTCAAATTTTGAATTGAACATGAGATATCATTATTTCAATTAAATTAATCATTCTCCCATGATGCCATGTGTCACTCCATGATAGGCCCTTGATAATTTGGTGGGACCCACACCTCATCTGGCTACCACATGTCATCAGCACCTATGTGTCCATTCATTGCCACCTAAGTGCCACCCAGCTCCACATGTCATTGCCACCTCAGCGTTGCCACCTTGCTATGGTTATCTCGTGAGCATCTTCTCTTGGCAAGGTAGTGATGGCCACATGATCGAGACATGTGTCACAATCTCGTTGCAACTGGTCTAAACTCGCCATATCACCTCCTACTCGCTACCACTTGGTGTGATCTGATTCATTGCTCATACTCACTTAGCATTTTGAATCTCGCCAAATTTTAGAGTTTTTCGATGACCTTGCTATGTCGCTAGCCAAACTTTTCGAGATTTTTCGGCAAGCGAAGTAGCGAGATGCTGGACTTTTTGAATTTTTCGGTTGCCTTCTTCTTATGCTAATGTCATCATACCTTGAACTATGCATTAGTTCAAAATTTATGCCTTTGTTTGCTCCAGCTGGTGCCCACATCACCAAGTTGACTACAGGGCCCCACCTCCTATGTAGTTGCCTTTACAAAAGGCCTTTATCTTTAATATAGTAGATAATGTGTAAAGAATAGTATTGAAAATGCTTATTTTCTTATAGCGTGATAGATGTGGGATATTACATTTTCACTATCTCGTTGTGCCTCTACTCTACTCTTCTCTTGGCGGCTTCTCTTCATACGTTTTTTTGTCTTTCCTAGAGCTCTTACTCTGGTGTGATCCATTATGGCTGTGGTTTTAATGTGTGAGTTGAAAAGCATTGAATCTCCTCTTGTTCACACCTACTGCTGCTCCCCTATGTTAAAATTGCCTTGATGCATTTTCCTACTGACTAGAATATTTTAGATTCCCCTCTTTATTATTCGGAACTTTCTCTTCTATCATATTTCCATCAATGGAATCACTCTTTGTCACTGCTAGTCTTTACCTTTCAATTGCAGATTTGATCCTTCTTTGTGCATTGAGTGTTTGGTGTGGGGTTTTCCCTTTCTGATGTCTCCAGCTTCTTGTGTGGATTGCATCTTTTACTCTGAAATGGCATGCGTTGGTTCTATTTTTGAATTAACTTCTTTGCCTTTTGATCCATCCTCCTTGTTAGGCAGCGGCTTCAAATGTTGTAGTCTCTCCTCTTTATTTGGCATGTTGTGTGCTTTGCACCTTCTTGCACTACGTGGTAATTTTTTTCTCATAAAATGCGTGGATGCCCTACTTCGCCAATTGCCTCAGCTCATGGATGCTTTATGTTGCTAAAAATGTGGAGCTCCATTCTTTACATTGTGTGATCATAATTTCCTTAACAATTCCTCAAATGCCTTAGCAAGCTCTCTCTTCATGCACAAGGATATTCGAACTCCTCATGCCACCTTTTTTGTTTTGTATTTATCACATGAGATCCACCATGTACTCCTTTTTAAAAGATAACTTGATACCACCATGATTCTCCATGTCAACTGACCCAATGCCCATGGTATCATTTTGCTTATCTACAGTATGGAAATTAATAGCTTTGTTTGACTTAATTTCACTCAAATGATTGCTACATTGAAAATTATCTTCAAGACCATTGGTGGAATTACCTAGACATGAATCCATTATATTTCTGGATTACATTTCATCCACCAACTTTGAGAACAAAATTTATTAATACGTTTATTCTTAATCAAATCTAACACCATTTTTATTGATTCCAATGTCAATATCCAAGGCTAATTGACTATAGTGCTCCAACCATTGCCAACTATTGCACCTAAATTTCAATCATTTATCATCAGGTATATTCCATCATACATCCCTTTGATGTCGCATGACAATGTGCATATATCAAAACCTTATAAAATCAATACCATCATAATCAGTCCTTTTAAAACATTATTGATCCTCTCAAGTGTCATAAATATGGTGAAACTAGTCGGGCCCCAAAGTGGGTCCGGCTAAAAAAAAAAAATATTTTCAAACACTAGAACTATCAAACTGATCAATGGAACACTTGACTCCAACTGGAAATAATTTGTGTCATTAATTTGACTTTTTAAAACTCATTTGACATCATTCTACAATTTGTCGACTTAGTGCCAGGAGGTCCATCGTCTGGCCTTAAAAATTGATTAAATCACTTGATCAATCTTTGAAACTCAAGATCTCTATTCTCTCTGACATGTTCAATAGGCCTTCCAAATCTTATTGCATGATGACATCAGGTTCAAAAGATATTGACCTCTAAAATTGCCAACTTAAATTCCACTGTAGATAAACATGGTAGAAAATGGAGAAGTACGTTTGGTTTGAGCTCCGAAACTTGGAAAATGGGTAAGTGAGATTTTGAAAACTGGAGCATTGGTACTTTGTCATGAGGAGAATATGATTGTGTGATTTTGGATCATGATGAATCACAGGTTGAATTTGGAAAGCATCTGAAGTTGGCTATTTGGATTTGTAGGATAGTGGACACCAGTAAAATATCATTTTTTACAAATGGAATGACCCTAGAAAAGTGTGAAGACGGATTTGTCAGAACTTGAAAATTGACACACTTGTAGCATTTTTAGAGGACAACATAGGGGTGTAATCCATTTGATCTTACCGATCACGGATCTCAAGTGATGACGTCCCAAATAGGGGTACCAACAAATCTACAAATGCTAACAGCAGTAAAAGGATAGAAATTGTGTTTGGAATTGCATTTGAAAATTGGTCAATTGAACTCGTCATAAACTAAAACTTAAAATATAACAAGTCTCTGACAGCTAAAATGTAACGCAAAAGGAATTTTAGCATTCAGGTCAACTGGTCAAAAGTTATAACATGTCAAATAGGGCTACCTAGAATTAGGAATTAATTGCAAAAGTATGAAAACAATAACTGACCAACTTTGAGGGATTCAAAACCTAGTCGAACGGACTTGAAATGACTCAAAATCTAAAACATAGGTTCTCAAGTATGGACATTAAACACTCCTAAAGTGGCAAGTCATGATGCATTTTTGGGTGCGAGATACTCAATGGCAAACACAACCTCCTATCACTATTTGACACTAATGTAAAAAATGCAGATTTGACATTTGCTCAAAACAAGACTTTGCTAAAACCTAGGAATATCAATTTATCAATATGAAATTATTAGGCATGCTGAATGAAATGTGCTAGAAGCATTTAACACCACTTAGGCCTCAAATGGGCAGCCAGGTACAAATGCACTTTAAAAATGTTTAAGGGCTTGATTTTTTCAAACGTGCTCAAAATTTGGGCTACAATTTTGAGCACCAACAAGTTGATCGATAAATCCAAGAAACACAAGAAAAGACTTTTGATCCATCAGACATAAGGAAGGACTTTAGAATAAAAATAATCACATATAAGGAAGTGAATGCCCACTCATGTCTCAACGAGTTCTTTGGAAAAGTGAGCAAGATGAATGCCTATTTTAGCTTAGCTAGGGCCAAATTCTCATACATGGTACAAAAGACTTAAGTATGATTTGTCCCTTCATTGTGGATCTGAATAGGCTTAAGTATGAGTTTCATCTTCATTGTAGATCAAAACTATTGTTGCTATTTTAAATGGGCATAAGGTCTATATAGTCTGTTCATTAGTGATTACTCTTACAAAATATTTTTAATTCAATAACTTTGATTTTTCCCAATAGAGAAAAAAGTTGGCATACCCTCTTTAGGCCTTCTTAAAGTTCCACTAGTTTCCTCTATTACATATTAGAATATTTACATCCTCCCAATGCACATACTACCAATCTTCTATAACTAAAACTAGCATCCTATAATATTTTGCAGTGTAGTGGAACTCTTATTTTAAGGATAAATATCTTTCCTATGACTTGCATTCACCTCATAAGACTACTCGTTGGTTTTGTATTCTATTGAGCATACCATTTGTATTGAAACAAAAATGATAAACAAATAAATAGAGTTAAAATTTGGCTTGAGAACATGTGAAGCATTTGCAAAAAAAATCATTTGCCCATTTCTCATGGGTAGAACCATAGAGAGAATATATTCATGTTGAAGTAAATCCCAAAGACCAATTTTATGAGCCTTTTTTACTATGTTTTCACTTACTCATGTAGCATTCTAAATCTATTTATAATTAATTTGGGTGCATGTTGACAAATTTATTATTGATTTGCATGTGGGGTGTGCCACACATCTTCTATAGTGCAATGCAAAAGCTATTTAACTGAAGAAAGGCTTATAAATCATAATTTTGTTAGCATCAATGCTACATGTACTATAACGAGTGCTTTTCTATATTTGTTGACATTTATCAAACAACTTCACCATTCTTTTTGGTGGAAATAATGTAATTTCTTTTATAAAAATTATAACGAACAATGTGCATGAAGTTTAGGCTCTCTATAATGAATCTCCACCTTATATCTATTTAATTTAGTTTATCATATAATTAATAATAAAATAAATCCATATTTAAAAAAAATTGAAGCAATATATGATAATGAGCATTTCAAATTATGATTAAATTGTGTAAGATTCAAAGATAAAAATCAAATATTTCCATATATTTATTAATTTAAGCTTTGAAAATTGATACAAAATATATGAAATTATTAGAATTGAAACTAAATGGAGCTAAGATTCATTGATACCAAAAAAAATGGATTGGCCAGAGGTTCTATGTCCTCCCATCGCAACCATATGGGAAGCTAACATTAGTAGCTATAAACTTAACCTTAATATGTTTTCTATATGTATACTTTTGGAGTCAAAGTTACCTTAGATTCAAGAATATGTGCTTTCCCATCATAGGAAGGGATTCAAGCTATTTGTAGAACCCTTGTTTGTCCTACTAATGTTATTGTAAAGAAAAAATTTTATGCTATAAATGTTATTGTAAAGAAAAACTACAAGATAGAATACTCTTACAAACTTCACTTCTTCCATGGTTGGATGAGAAGTCTAAGATAACCATATAAACCAAATAATTTACTAAATGAAACAATAATTATACATTAAAAATCTCCCAATTATTATTTCTTAATTATTATATTAAATTGAATTTTGGTGCTCAACAATTGTTTAAACAAGTTTTATTTATGAGTTTTTTAAAATATTATGTAGAACATTAGCTTAATTAACCAAACTTTTAGTTTTACAAGTTTATAGAAAATAATATAGTGGAGTAACCTTCAACATCTTTCATCCCTAAATCCTTTACTAAATAATTTCTTATCTCTTATAGGAGAGACTACCAAAATTAGAAAGAGCCATCATTGTATAGATGTAGTTTGGTCCTTGCAGTGGAGATAATAGTTAGGGATATGTTAGAGCTATGAGGAAGATTTTAGAGTTCTATTTTATATTTAAATTTTTGTAGGAAATTTTTTATTTTACTCCATCAAAATTAATACCAATTAATAAGAAATTAAAATTGTTGCATAGAAATACATTTAACATTTAAGAAAAAAACTAATAATAGAATCTACTAAAAAAATTGGATCTAATTAAATGAATGTAGCTGCACTTTAAAATTAGCTTCAAATCTAAAAATTATTTTGATGGAAACTGCTAGGCATACAAAATAAGTTTGCAAATACATAACTAAGGAAGTAACAACATTGGCTATGAGTAGTTTGACTATTTTGCAAGTGTCATATAACAATACTAAAGGAGGAGAGATGCAAGAACTATTTAATAGGTAAGATAAGAGGAGGAACATATTACAAACTTTTCTTTCTCAGGAGAAAAGATAGAAACATTTGAATTTGGGCAGTCCTCAAGAGGGAATCATAGAGTCAGCTTCATATTTGTAGAACCTTGATATCTATAATAGGAATTAAAGATATTGATTCAACATATTAATGGGCCTAGACTTAGCATAATCTTTGGATAATTATCAATGCTATGGTTAAGGCAATTGATAGTAATTTTAATTTAATGGTAGCATGGAAAAACTTATTATCTGTGTATATATGCTTACTAGTGAGAACTCTCATTTCTCAACATATTCACAAATCAAAAAGGAGAAAGAAGACTATAATACACACCTTCATATGATAAAAAAATTCATTCTTATTAACTAGTTGAAGATTATAGTATATTAATTAATTAAATCATTAAAATCACCAACTTTGTACATATACCTTTGAGTAATTTAATCTGGGCATATAATTAGACATTCATCTAAAATTGTTGGATGCAAACAAAATTGGTTTCTAGTGGTTTTGGTTGTAACAAAATTGTTTCGATCTTCCATTGAAATATAAAGGAGGGACATTACATGATCATATAGTTTAATCATATTTAAAAATAAATAAAAAATCCCTTGGGATAGAATTTATGGTTTTCAACGTTTAAGCAACACCATATCCTATGCAACCATTAATCATTTCAAATCAAAATAAAACATATACACCATCTAAAAACTCAATCACTACATAACCATAGCCAAAGTAGGTGAAGCACAACAATAAAATCTATTAAAATAACTTTCATGAAATGAAAGGATCTCTCCACACAACCAGACATAAGATTGAATACTCAAAAGAACTATAAATAATGATTGTTAAACATGTAATTTGGGCTATAGATTGCAAATTATGAATCAACATAGTTTTAGTTAAAAATATAAAACTTCAAAGGAAAAAAATATAATATGCATAACTCTTGAGAATCATGGGTAGAAGGATCCACTGTAGTAATTTGTTCTTTGCTGCAAAGTTTCTTAATTTATGGACACTCCTTATTACTAATGCTTGCTGAACACAGTATGGTTCCATCTATTCCCTTTGTGCATTGGAGAAGTAGGGTTTGTACAATGCATGCAAAATGCTACTATATCACAGTGGTTAAAAATTTGAAGAAATTTAACTATGCAATAGAGAAATCTTAAAATCCATAGACAAACCTTCAAATTGAGAAGATTTCATTTCATTTGATCCTTCACATTTTGGGAATGCAAGTAAAAGACCAAACTAAGTTTCAAGCAGAAAATACGATAAGGAAAGAGTGACTGATCAACATAAGTTAATAGAAATCACATTTGCAAAATCATGACATTTGTTATCTCTAATTATTTCCTCCTAGTAGCACATGCTTAATACCTACCGTCTTTAATAATATTCTACTAGAAGCACATATAGATCACCACATCATGAAGGAGAAGGTCTTGATAAGGATGTCATAAATTATGCTATTTTTCTCCTCTAAAATTCAAAAAGACTACTGGGAAAAAATTAAATGACAAATAAAAAAAAAATTAAAACTATGAAAAATTGATAAAATATTATTTAGTGTATTAATCGATGCCAAACATAAGATAACCATGGGAAATCTTATCAAGTGCACAATTTTCCAAGACTAGACTAATTGACAAGAGCTACTCGATAACTTTAGTCTCCTGCCTTACAATAGGGACTAAAAGTGTGAGGATTAGAAAGAGAGGTTCTTTAAAATCCCTCCATTGAGTTTTTTGTCATTTTAAGAAATCAATATTTGATGTGTCTTTAATTAGTTGGCATGTAAGAAATTTGATTTAGTAATATTTCAAAAATTCATTTGAAGAGGGTAAACAATAAAGGTTGATAGCCACAATGAACTATTATAGAGATATCAATAATGAAATAAATTCCTAAATCTAATAAATTAGAACAAATGATAACATATAAAAGAAAACCATATGTCAAAGGGAATATAATAATGACTTCAATGTACTATTCTCTTAGAAAAACCATTACCCTACCCATTGAATTCTTCAACTCGCACCAATTGATTGCTCACCTCAAAACATAGGAATCATAAACCATTTAACACGTTGATGATTCTATAATGTGGTTAATCATGATGCCCTTATCAACTTTTCCAATGTTATTTATTGGCTTGTAATGAATGAATTTACCCCATACATTTTTAAAATCACATTTAATACCAATCCTTCTATAAGATTAACAGTCTCATATTCAAAAATTGATTTCCATCTCTAGACTTTTTTACCATATCAACATTTCAATGTAAAAAAATTCAAGTCTAGAAATGGGAGCTATAAGGGAAATAAAATTCAATGTGTTATTCATGATCCATATTGCCAAGGTTTTAATATCTAATGAAATTAAGAAAAATAGTTATCATAATATAGCCTCTTAACTACTATTTTATAAATAAATGTAAAATATAATGATCCAAGGAAATAACGATGCATAAAAATTTATATTTCTTTATAGCATTCAATGTCACACACTTATAACATTAACAAGCAAGACATAGAGTATTTTTTTCTATAAATTATAAGTGACATGATCCAATATTTACAAAACTAATATGTTATCATGGTGTCACAAAAATTAATGATAATGAGTCTCTCAAATTGTATCCTTTCACAATTTTTTTATAATCTATTTGGCACTAACTTTAGTATGCTTTCCCCTATGTCATTTTATTCCTATCTTTGTCATGTTCCATTTTCAAACCCCATTGATTATCGTATAACTTATCATCATAAAGTGATAATTATTTAGATTTAGACATATAAATATTTTTTTAATGTTGTTTCTCCTTTTAGTGGATTTGGATACCAACAACCTAGTCTAGCTTAATGGGGCATAAAGTTAAATGTGTAAGTGTTATCTCCAACTATTCAAGGTCTGACCTCACTATTTCATTTTACTATTAGTTTTTGGAATAAATTTTTAAATGAATTTACAAATCCATATTAAGAATAAATTCTTTAATTCATAATGCCCAAAAGGTCCAAGTGATTCCAATTTCTCAAGGAAGTATTATAATTCTATTGTATCATCATATTAAGTAATGGACTATAAGTATTCAACATTAATGCACAATTTTTTGTTTCTTATGAGAGGTATTTATTGTTGGAAACTAAAATTGGATTAAAGTTAATGTTGTCATTAAAGTCAAATGTATTGGTAAATTTCAAAACTATTGGTAAGATAGAGTGTCAAACCTACTAGAGAGAAATTTACTAACAACGTAGAGTTTCATATAGCTTAACTAATGAAGAGGATTTGAAAAGAAGAGAACATAACATGTACTAGTGAAAGGTTGAGTTGATATGCGCTAAGTATCATAGAATTAGAATGATCACTTGGTAAGTTAGTCCTTGACATAATAATGTGTTGTTCAATCTATTATGCTTATAGCTAGAATATTTGTCAATCAGTGCCAAAACACTTAGTCATTTGGTTGGTTGCAATGCCACTGAGCATTACCTATAGAAATTGATGAAAGCCAACTTCATAGTGTGCCAAGATCACCTACATGCAAATAACTTGCTGAAGAGAAACTAAAGAAGGAAGGAACAAGAGCTTGAAGCAACAAATAGAAATTATATTGCAAAAATGTGAAAATTAAATATGATATAAAATTACAATAGGAGAACCTATTTATAAAGGCCTCTAAGAAGCTTGTAGAACAAGCTAGAAAGTGTTAAGAGATAAGGTTAATAACTAAGCATACATCAACGATCAAGATGAGAAGATAAGTATGATTGAGTAGGAACAAACTCCCATTTTGTCAAAAACTCTTAGACTACAACTAATAAATAAATACATCTAAGTAAGTAAAATTAAGTAAATACACTTAAGCTTACAAAAGCTAAGATGATATACAAAATGGGTCCCAACAACTAGGCCATGTTAGGTACCCATGTACAAATGCAAAGAAATGAAACCTTTGAAAATGGGAAAAGAGGGAAAACCTCATAGGAAAAACCTTCCTCCAAAAAGAGGTAACTAAAAACCTAGTGAAGGACTGAAGTAGCCTCCAACTAGAGGAATGTCCTAGAAAATAGGAACAAAGAGAAGATCATGAAGAGCATCACTACAGCATGAAGAAGCTGCAAAATTTTTCAAATAGAAATTATTGATCTTAAGATCCTACATGGAAATAGAAAGCATGAACTAAGAGTTTCTATATGGTAGACGATCCATCTCACCAAAATACATAGGTAGCTAGCTATTGCAATCACCTAGTATATAGGATCAAATACTAAATACATATCTCACACTATCGAACCATTGAACCAAGTAAGCATTAGAAACAATAGAATAACCCCCCTTAATGTATACAAGGTGAGGTGATAGGTGTTGGTCTAATTTTTCACATTTGCAGAAATTATGAAAATTTCTAGTGAAAAATCATTTGAGTCTTTAAATTTTGCAAATTAAGGTTTGTATTTCAAGTGATTCTGAAAGTTTTTAGGTTGCCCTAGTTGTGCCCTATTTCATGTGCTGTTAGATTCTATTAAACTCTTAGGGTTTATCCCTTAGTGCAACCATAAAATTATCCTAAGTCTGAAAACCCTAGGTTTCCTTTCAATTTTTCAAAAAGGATTTGTAAAGTGCTTAAATTTTGTTCTTTATAGCCTTACGGTGTAGGGTTCCACGTATGAACAGAGTACCATATTCCTTTTGTTTCCAGGGTCACATTTCAAAGTGCAGCATAGTAGTGTAAGGGATTTCATGTTCTACAGGAGTTACGCTTTTGTTTCTCGTAATAGTGAAATGGTGTGTCAAGAGGCCTCCCAATCACACATATGGTTTCATAAGCAGAAAAGCATAAAGGTCTGTTGCACTTTGGAAATTTTTGTTATGAGGTTACGAGTAAGCAGTTTAAGCGAAGGGGCAGAGAAGTATTAAGATATGATCTACACATATACGTTTCATTGGATAAGCATAAAAGCGTAATACCCTAGCGTAGTGTAAAGTTTGATTTGAGAGGGTGCATGAAAGATCTTACCATTCTACGGGTAAAAGGATTCCATAAGAATGAAAGTATGATTCAATTGTGTTTATGAGCATACATTCTTAGGTTCGTGGACAACCGTAAAGCCCTGTTCTAGCAGTAAAGGTGTTGAGTGGGACCTATAGAATTATCGAATGGGCCCTAGTGCCAGTGAATCAGATGAAGACATGACATCCACATCAAATGGGCTCAGCCTGCATGGCATATGACTTAAAGTATGAATTTTGCATGTGCACAAAATCAATGGTGATGTTATTTTTAAATTCTTGTGATCAAATCTAGGTCACTGATTTTTTTTTTTTAAAAGGGGGCAATTTTGCCATTATGCCCTTACATTTGCAAGATAAACGTAGCAATGAAAGGCTATTTTATCCTTTCTCTGTGATTGCAATTTTAGTGACAACATATAAGCATAGAATGGTAAATAGAAGAAAATGAAGGGCTTTACATTTCTACAAGGAAGGATAAACATAAGAGCGGGATGTCAGTTGAGAAGGCTCTTCGAGCATACGAGGTAATAATAAATTGTGAAGATGTAAAGGATTTATAAGGGGGAGCTAAAGGGTTCTTCGATGCTATAGGTGAAGCTAAGACCGTATGAGCAAAAGATAAATTTTGAAGCCTTACAGTAACCTTGGTAATGAAGTAAGTGGAGCAACATAGAGGATTTTTTCAGAGTTTCCTCTCATACGTGGAGTGACTCAGCGTAAAGATGGGAGTATCAAGTGAAAGGGTTTAAGGTCATATGGGGTAAAGGGCATCATAAGAATGTAAAAGGAATTTTCAACACAGTGCCAAGATATTATTACATTCTTACGATTAGGGTATGTTGAAGCATCTCCGAGAGAATGTAGAGATCCATCAAGAGCATTTTCGGTGTTACGAAGATTGAAGGTTTGACTCAGTGTAAGAGTGGGAGACTATCATTTGAAAGAAAACAATTGATGTGTCATGCTAGGTGAGAAAAAAGGACAAAAATGCCATAGCCAAGTAATATAAAGCACTAAAAAATACACCCAAATCAGAATTTGCGCTTGATATACCTTGCTGACAACTTGTATTAATTGTTTTAAAGCTTGTGCATGCTGAATTTTTTAAAAAGCTGGTAGATATATGATTAAAACATCAAGGATTTGATTGAATGTCAGCGTCAAGAAGTTTGTTTTCTATTTTGTTCTGAAATTTGAAAATTACAGAGCTCTATGTATCCTGTGCTATTGCAAAAGAATTCGAACTATAGTTTGAAGAGAACATGGCTAACAAAGAGGTTTAAGAGATGCACAAAGAAGAAGTTGAAGTTGAAGACGAGGGTGATGATGTTGTAGAGGTTACACCAAAAGGAAAAAGGAAAAAATCTGCTGCTAAGATAGGAAAGAAGAAAAGGGTTAGAAAACCCAACAAGCATGTGGAAGAATGGTTGAAACTCCTTTCAGGGTCATCAAATGCTATTTTTGCAAATGATCATATTTTCAAAGACCCTTTTGTTTTTGTTCGAGATGTTGAATGCCCTAGAATCACTAGTTATGATCTTTTCATGTACTTTTATCAGAATAGAACAGAGAATGTGCCAGTATGTAACCCATGGAATAGAAATATGGGCAAAATTAATATTTCCAGAAGTGTTCATTGATGTTGATTTGTCGAAGGCCCTAATAAATTCATACAATCCAAAAACCAAGACTTTCCATAGACATAATGGGAGTATATTGTGCACATTGGATAGAACTTCTTTTGTTGAGACCTTTGGATTAATGGGAAAAATGGATGTACCTATTGATATTACAGATTTGCAAGGAAAGTTTGAGAGGAACAAAACCTACTTTGTGAAAAATGTTATGCTACCACATATTCCTTTCAGGGTAAAAAAGGCAGGGTTAATTCCAAAAAAGGTGGGAGACTTTCTACCTTTGAGTAGGTTCAAGAATTATTTCAAAAATACAGTTTATGGGTTGCACAAAGTACTGGGAAGTGATGGTGCAAAGGATTGTGTGTATGGTTCTCTTTTTCTAATGACATGTGATATACAAGACCCTTCCACCATAAGGAATATGATTATGTGGCCTTCATCATTGACAATATGCACATGTAGATTTGTAATGCTAAGAAAGGAGAGATTAAAGACTTCAAATTCCACCATTATTCATTACCGATGCACCTTATCCTATATAACAACATTGGATACATTAGTGGGGACTTCATTGATTAGACTTTTGATGAATTTGGTGAGTTACCTATGAAACTTTGGACTCGTATTTGGCATAAGAATTTCTATTATTCAAATGCCCTTGTGTTTTTCAATTTATTCAATATTGTTATCATGAGGCAATTAGATCATACTTTCTTTAGGGCACCTAATGTTCTAAAAACTTTGCTTAGGCCCTCTTTCTTAGATGAAAAAACCAATTTAGATCATAATTGGGGAAGTATCTTTTTGTTCAAAGAGTTTACATTAATTAGAATATTTGCATGCCCACAGTCCCCTCATCTACTACCTAAATATCCACCCCCTAGTTTGGTCATTATTGAATTCTTTTGGCAATTTTTATTGATGAATAAAGAAATGATACCTCCCTCTTTGCATAAGCCTACTTTTGTATGTAGAACCTTTAAAGTAGGATATTTTGAAATAGGCAAGAATGCATTTGAGGAATTAAGTGTATATTTAGGTTAGTAAAAGTTTGCTACTGAGCCCTATAGGATGTATGACCCTAACAATTACATTACCAATGAGGTCAAGACCATTAGGGGTTACATTATGCCTCCTAGCAAGCCAATCCCTGTAGAGGATTTAATTGCTAACATAGTAGCACCAAGAGAGGTTGATGGGTTATTGAGAAAATATGAAGAGACAAGGAGAGTGGAGGAGGCTTTGAAAAGGACCAACCCTAACTTTAAGGGTTTCTATATAGAGATTCCATATCCTAATAATTTGAATAAAATGGTTGATAATTTTGACCACATTATGTCATAAATGCCTCAAGAGATATAGGAAGAGGAAGCCATTGTAAATAGAGGATCCCCTGAGCTAGATACATAATTAGAAATTGAGTTAGAAGAGGAGAAACCATCAACTTCGACCTGGGTACCACAAGGAAATAAGAGACAAAAGGCAATGCACATCCCTGAAAAGGTGGTAAGTAGAGCCATACAAGTAATGCCTGGAAGTAGTGAATATTTTTATGATATTAGGAAAAATCATTTTCACCAAAGGGCTACAAAAGTAGGGAAGGCCTCTACTGATCTACAAGTTTTAGCATCAAGATTGGATTACAGGTTCATTCAATTTGAAAAGTTCATGGAGGATAATGATTTCATCAAATCATCAAAGTTTAAAATTTTTCTTTATAAAATTAAACAAAATGAGTTCACATTGAGTCTCATGCCAAGAAAGGATCCAGAGAAGAATAAATAATTAGTTGAAAAATTATTGGCTTATGATCCTGAGAGTGAAACAATGACTATTACAGAAGCTAGAGAATTGGTGCATAGGAGTGGTACGATCCTAATACGACATTGGGATATTGAGACGGCTTTTGTTTTGGATCAAATGTGAAGACAAGATAAGACCATTAGTTATGAAGCCACTAGTAGTGAAGGTTTTAAAAGAGGATCAGGTTTTAATGTAGACACAAAAGCCCTAGTAGTATGGAGTATAGCACCTAACACTAAGAAGCCCAAAATGATGGATATAGAGGAGACTGCATAGGGCAATATGATTGTATGGACATTGGAGAGCTCTATGGGGAAGGAGATCTCCAGCTTGGTTAAACATTTTGCTCTTATGAATGAAGAGAAGGTAGATGAAATAGAGGATAAGTTAGATGCAATGTGCAATGAGTGCCTGGATATTAGGAAAATGTATGAAGAGGACCTCAAAATGAGCCATGTACAGAAACAAAGAATAGAAGAGTTGGAAGAGAAAATTAAAAGTCTAGAGATAGAAATAATATCCCTCAAGGAACAACTCAAGGTAGTAGTGGAAGCAAAACATGCACCAAGGCAAGAGGAAGAAAGAAGGCACAGTGTAGAAGCAGGGGCCCAAATAGAAGAAATACCTATAGGGGTAATAGCGCCAATGCTTGTGATTAGTGTGGAAATAGAAGTTTCCCAACTTGATAGTAACACCAAGAAAAATTCTTTGATAAATGTATTAAATCATAGAATAAGTATTCTGAAAAGAATATCTCAAGATGGTTATAATACATTCATCAATCTACAATCTGCACAACAAGTATGCCAAGATGCAGTTAGATGGCTTGAGCCTATTTTTCAATAATGTGGACCATATATGCAATTTTTTGATATGTTGATACCCTTGTTAGCCAAGAAGCCAGATCTCCCAGATAAAGTTATTACTATAAAGGAGGGTATGGATAAAGTGAAAGACTTATTGCAAACCTTCATAGGGAAGCTAGAAATAATCCAAAGTATAATGAAAGTATTAACAAATGGTTTTTATTCTTTAATTCTTTCTGTTATTAGTCTTGGTGACAAGCTAAAAGATTTCAATGAATGGTCTAGTTCTTTTGATCATATTATAGACTTGCCACTGGTGGCATCTATTTTCTCAAGTGATATTGATGAATGTATTTTCAACAAACTAATTGATACCTTTTTTAAAGTTGAAACTGAAATGAATCAGTTTATTATAGAATATTCCAGGAATATTTGTAAATTCAAGGAGAATAACGACCAGATCTACTGGTAAGGGATGCATAATTTTGAGAACATTAAAAGAAGTGAAGTAAACTGCTCATGTGTTAATAGGAAATAGATGAGAATCAAAATGAAAGTAAAAGATTTTATACACAACACTATGCATTAAAATTATCCCTAGGTACACCCACCTTGGTTTAGCAGAGCCAAAAGAGTAGGAAACCAGCCTTTGGTTTTGTTGAAGTTGGGTCATGGTGATTCATTCATATAGTTGCTGTGGGAATTAGCCAATCCTTAGATTGTATGAGTTATTTCACTGTGATATTGAGTATTTTGTTGCTTAATAGTTTTAGCAGTTTGAAACACCAACAATAGGTAACTGAAAAAATGGGAAAAAATCCTCTACAGAAAGAACTAAGAACAACGAGAGAGAGAAAGAGGTACAAACACCTATAAAGGCACATGCCACTGACGCATCATGGGGCTAATGTCATGGAAGGGACACTCACTTGAAAAAGCAAGAGGGCAAAAAAATGACAACAACTAACCCCCCCATCATGCATCATAAAATAGTGTGAGTAAAACTGTCTCAAAACAACATTCATGGACCTAAAATGCAAGAGTGGCACTTTATCTCAGTGTGTTTGCATAATGATGCTTACAAATGATATCAACAGTGATTAAAAAGGGAAAAAAACTAATACAAAAGATAGTACAACTTAAAACAAAAGATCCCATGCCATGAAAATGATCCTTGAACCTAGAATTCCCAAGATATCCACCATAGAACAAAAATGCCAAAAATAATGATAGAAAGAGCATAGTGTAGAATCTAAAGGAAATTACAACATTTCTAAAAAGTAGACAAAACCAACTTTCCAAAAATATAATGTTTTTAAGAAATGGAGATGGGATGGAAAAGATATGCTTGCCAAAGTGAAAAAAAAAATCTAACTTTGACTACAAAAAATAGGCAAGAAAATTGCATCAAAACCAAAAAATACCTATAACGATGTCTCCATCTTAGAACCAGCTTTTTTGACA
Source organism: Cupressus sempervirens (assembly GCA_028749045.1). Lineage (NCBI taxonomy): Eukaryota > Viridiplantae > Streptophyta > Pinopsida > Cupressales > Cupressaceae > Cupressus > Cupressus sempervirens. The sequence goes on from CM053783.1 coordinate 252,521,154, forward strand.
CTTCTTTCAGATGAGAAAAATACCTCTATATGCCAAAGTTATGCTAAAAAATTGTGAGTAGGTCAGAAAGGGACCTAAAGACCTTGCAAGAGTGTTGGTCTAGTGCTAACATCATGTTAACATCAGCAATTTATGCCATTAAATTTGACAGCTTGATAGTCATCATGGAAGAAAAAGATTGCCACTTGGCATCCACATGGTAGTATGGCTGCTGATTGGACATGACATGGCATGAGCCATTTCTCACTTGTAGAATGTGCCAAGTGTCTATTGTAGGTTGGTGCCTATGGGGCCAACATAGAGGAGGGCACCACTAGTAGAGCTACAAAAAATGACAGCACCACAGTGGAGGGTGGAGGGCCGACTATGCTACGGTGGTCATGGAGCAGCACGTTGGTGGTGACTGGGAGTCAACGGTGCTATAGCTGTGCGGCTAGCTACAAAAAAACCTAGGTTGACTGCAAACAGTGTGGTGGTGGTGTCTTAGTGCCTACTACATAGTGCAATGATGGTGCGGCTCTGCACAATTTTTTTTTGCCAAAATCTGTCCATACACATTGTAAAGCCCTCGTAGGAGGCCAACAAATTTTTGCTAAACACTACAAGAGCCAAAAACGGAAAATTTTATATGATTCTTTACTATAATGGGCCTTGTGAACTTAGTGTTAGCATTCATTTAGGCCCAAAGTGCTCCAAAAAAATGTTCTTCCTCCCAATTGAAGAAAAAATCACAAAAAAACTAGAGTTTGTGTCTCAAAATTGTGGCTTCAAAAATTTTTCAGCCAGGAAGTAGTAGGGAGCCTTTGATACTATGTAGAAGTTGATGAAAGCCAACTTCATAGTGAACCAAGATCACTTGCATGGAAATAACCTATTGAAGAGAAATTGAAGAAGGAAGGAACAAGAGCTTGAAGCAACAAAGAGAACTTACATTGTAACAATGTGAAAATGAAATGTGATATGAAATTACAATAGGAGAGCCTAGTTATAAATGTCTCTAAGAAGGTTGTAGAACAAGCTAGAATGTGCTAGGAGATAAGGTTGATAACTAAGCATATATCCACAAAAGGTGGGATATCTTCAATCAAGGTGAGAAGATAAGTATGACTAAGTAGGAACAAACTCTCACGTTGTTAAAAACTCCTAGACTAAAACTAATAAATAAATGCATTTAACTAAGTCAACTTAAGTAAAAGGGTAAATAATAATTATTTACTCTAACATTACCTAGTAAACCTTGCAAAAAGTTTCAACCAAGCATGGAGTGTTAACTAAGCAGAGTAGATAGTAATGTTGACCAAGATGCAATATTAACCAGGTTGTTGCAGTATCAACTAAGATTTTCAATAGTTTCTAATTCATTAGGGTTAACCAAGTTCATGCCAAATCCTGAGTGATCAATGTGGACCACACACCAGTGTTGACTGCACACCAAATTTTTTTGAGTTCACTGTGTTTTTGAGTATCAATATTGTTGGTATTTTTAAACTATTGAATAACAATGGTTCAATAACAAGATAATAATACTCAAAAATCTAACAATTAGCTATGTCCTATTAACAATTATGCTTGTGTATTATCTGGAACCAACTTCAACAAAACAAAGACTAGATTTTTACTCTTTAGGCTCTGCAAAACCAAGGTGGGTATACCTAAGGGATAATTCAAAATGAATGATGTTATATGAGAATTTTATTAGTTTCATTCTGATTCCCATATTATATCTTTGACATATATATAGCTTATCAGTTTCTTGCCACTTTCATCCCTTATAAGTAGATTTGGTCACAATTCTTCTTAGATTTGCAAGTATTTCTAACCATGGAAACTAACTAAAGCTAAAATGTTAAATGCAAACAAGTGCTAACCATCTTTGATGCTCTTCAAACAATAAAATAAAGGTGATTTTTTTAGACTTGATGCGCATTCATGATCTACCTATCTACAGACTAGACTAATTGATTAGTCCCTATTCCACTGGGATTCAAAGTCTACTCCAATTTATAGGTCTAATTTGTTGCATTAGAACAAATATTATCAATAATTCTTACTCGACTTCATTCTTATAGGAATCCTTTCTATTACCATAGCAATCCCATCAAATTCACTAAAGCCTTTACTTAATTCATTGAATTAATATCAATAATGAATTGACATATAATCTAAGTGAATTACATTCAATTGGACAAGCTTTACTCACACAATATTAGAATAACTAGGAAATAACAAGGGAGACAAAATTCAACAAGAACAGATATGGGGATAGCTCAATTTTGTATTAATTTTCCTTGAAAATTGAATGCAATTGTAGTAAAACTTAGAATGAATCTAAAAAAGACACAAGGATCATATGATATTAATGTATTCTTATATAAATTTATAAAGAAGATACATCATGAAATTTGCTACCTTAACTACATTGAAACATACTTAGTGTAAAACTAAAATTGTATCAGAAATCAAACCCTTTCTCTAGCCTTGGAATCTCACTTATATAGTTTTAGATGCAACAAGATTTAGGCATAGAGAACTAATAGATGTCCTTTTACAAAAGGTATTTACATTTTGCAAATAGTCACAAAAGTACAAAAACTTTGTGTAATAGAAAGTTAATACACCAAGTAATTCTCTGGTGCATTCCATTTCTATTACATCTTCATAAGCTTTTGATTCTTTGGTTGCCCACTCCTATTCTGAATCTTCGACATGCAACTACTATAGTGGCCAATGATGAATCTTTTTGTAGTACTTGCACATCAATTTCTACTTGAGGGTTTTCACTATTTTCACTATGAACTGACAAAACTACTTTTACTTTTGTTTGTTCTTTTCTCATGTCCACATCCTAGGCCTCTAAACCTATAAGTAAAATTGATTCCTGGCCTTTATCTTTGTCCTCTTTCTGATTTGGTGTTGTTACATAAACAATCTGCATTTCATCATCCTGCACCTCATGAGCATTTGTTTCAGCTTCTTCCAACTATTCATTAGAAGAAATATCTACCATCCACTTGTCAAAAAGAGTATCATATGGCCAATCAAATTTTAGAATATCATGTTGCTTGTTGATAACATATTCATCTTCTTTTCCAATTTCAACAAAATCTTGTTTCAAAGTATCAAAGAATATTTGGGCTTTCACCATTTCTTCTATTGTGGTGGCCCACCATGCATGTCCTATTTCATTGATTATTTTATTCATTCTTCAACAAAATAAATCATCTAATTCATTAGCCTATTCATCTTCATTCTTTGATTTATTATTTCTATCTAGGGTACGAGGGAATAAATCAAATTGCTAGCTCTTATATTTATTCAAATAGCCAACTATCCTTCTTTGTAGGTGGACTCTTTTATTATCAAAATTTGGAAGATCATTAACAATATCATAGATTTTTTTAATTTGATCATGTGAAGACCTTATGATAGAGTAGCACAAGCATATCATTTCCTTCCTCCTCTTTACCAACTTATTCACAATAGGTTTCAAGGCCTCATCATTGACTTTCATTTCATTCCAAATGTTTATTGTTCTTGCTAGCTAATCATAAAATAGTGTCCATTCAATTTTATCTCCCAAATACATGAGAGCTTGTCTCAATTTTTCTTCATATTGCACATTTAACTCTAGATGCAAAACCCACAATTATCTCTTTTCTTCTTCAAAATCTTCAGCTATGTAATACTATGGCCGTTGTGGGCTGTTTGGCATCTCTGTGAGAGGAGTGGATTTAAAAGGTTCCACTAGAGGGTGGGAATATGTGATTCTTGGCCTGGAAGACCTCTTAATTACTTTAATTTCAAATTCAATTCTTCTTTGAACTTCTTTATAATAAGCCTCCAAAACACTCTCATACTTACTCTACAATTCAAACATTGGTTTTTCTTCCTTTTTTGTAGTTGCCAAAACAAACTAAGATGTCCCAACACCCATGTGAGCTGCTTGCACATGGTAGGTATCTACTACTCCTCTTACAATGATATTTCCCATCAATCTTGAGTCATCTAGTTGTGATGAAACAACCCTAGATACTTTCCTTAGTGACCATATAACCAGAGTAGCTCGGTCCTTGCTAAAAGTAGTACCTATGAATTCTTTCTTTCTTGGATCTTGTAGGTCCAATTTATTTGAAATAGAATTAAAAATTAAGGCATCTGCTATATCCCAATTGGGTAGTAGTAAAATGTTTGATGCTTTTACCATCTATCTTCCCTCTTTAGGAGTTATGCTTTGGAATTCTTCCATCATCTTATCTTTTATCTGATTCTACAAGGCTGCCTCCTCTAGCTTTTGTGCTTTGTTCTAGATTTATTACATCTTTCTTCAAATTTCCCAATGTTAGTTCTCCATGTGAAATGGTGGAAAGCACTAGACTAAACAAAACTATCATCTAACAAAAATTGTTGACTAGCTTGTTCTATTATAGGCTCTAATTCCCTTCCTCTAAAATTTGCTACTCTCAACTCTAAACTTGGCATAGGAGGCTCTTGGGGGTTTCCTTCATCTATTTTATCTTGATTAGTAAAAAATCTTCCTTGGGACCCCAGTTGTTCAATTTTCTCCCTAGTAAGCTATTCCCCTTTAATCCTCAATGGGGTCTATGAAGGTGAATGCTACTCAACGTGAGGATCTTGTTCCCTTATTATTTTTCACCTCTTAGGAGAGGGCTCAAGAGATCTCTATTCCTAGATAGCACAAGTGGATCCAATTACTTATTTTCCTTTGTCCACAGTGGTCCTCTTATCCTAAATGATGGTATAACATGACCATTTTTTGATAATCAATTGACTTGCCCCTAGATTTGGAGTGAATCCCAGTCTCCTCATCACCTCCTTGGCCTTAAATGGAAAATAATTACTAAAAATTTGCTTCTTCTCATTCATAGCTTCCATTAATTCAGGAAAAGTAAGCATGAGTTGATTTATTCTATCACCCTTTGTAATGGTATTACCTAGACAACTATAATTTGCATCAGAACAATGAATGAAATCCAAAAATCTTGAGAATCCTCTCCATTTTTCCATCTTAGTTTGTTGCTTTTGCAAGAAGTATTCATTTCTTAATATGTCTTTAGGATAATAAAATTCATGGTCAATTTTGCAAAGCTTAATTTTGTGTCTAAAAGCTAAGTTGTAAAATCCCTTAGTGTCACAAAAATGAGGATGAGAAAAAACCATCTTATACTGATCTAATATTTTGTGTAGAGAAAGTCAACCTCCTTTGGTGATTACAAATTGATGGGCTACAGTGCAAGTGGAGAATATTGACCCTCTTGACCTTTTCAACAAATAAGTTTCCTCTAATCCTCCCAGCTCCCACAAAAAGTCAGTTACTCCTACCTCTAGAGGCACTTGGTAAGGTAACACATGCGGAGTACCTCTGAAACCATAAATCCTAATGATAATTGAGACTAAATATGGGATAATGTCTCCCCAATTATGTTAAATTTTCAAACCAATAGGATTTTCAAGGGGCCTAATAAGACTTCCCAATGCTTTGGGTACTCTAGGATTGTCACTTAATATTAGGCACATCAACTTTGAAGCAAAATACCTATCAAACCTAACAAGACTAGACTTTTTTGCTTCCCATGTCATATCTGCACTCCATAATTGGATTGGCAGTACTTCCCCATCCTATTCCTTATTCAATTTCATCTCTTTACCAAAATACATTAATGCCTTTAACAAAAACATATGCATTAACAAAGAAAAGTGACCAAAAATCTTCTCCACCTTGCCTTTCACAATCCCAACCAAGACATTCTGAATTTCTTCTACTAAATAGGAGGAAAAATCAAACATAATATCTACACCAAAAGAGGAGATCTGAGTGATCATGCACATAAAACCTACGAGCATAAACTCCTCTTCATCTTCTCCAAAAGCTCTACATAGAGTCTTGTATGCATGTATAGCCCTGGTTTTGAAATATGCCCCTTTGAAGGGTTCCCTGGAGGATATTGTTATTGTTGGAAGAAATCCAATTTTGCCTATATGTGCCCTCAATGCATCTTGCCTGACTACATTCTTCTCTGACAAGTATTCCTTTTCTAATTCCTTCAGGTGAATAAGCACATGATAGTCAGTGAGAGGCCCTAAACCAAATACCTATTGAATTTCCTCTAAGCTGATTGTGATTAGGATTTCACAATCAATTCTCCTCACCACTCTAATTCCTTGGTCATAATTTTTTGAAATAGATTCGAGTAGATCATAATCCATAAAAGCACTTGGAACAACAAACTTTCCTAAGTCAAAATTCCAAATATTGGCATGTGGGGCAAATAAATTTATCTCTAAAAACTATTTCTTAAATATAAATAGACCAATTTTAGAAGTTTTGGCATCTCAAACCCAATTTCCCTTATCATATAATCCATTAGTGATTTTAAGCCTAGGGTTTAATGAAGTTAATTTTTTAACTTGCACAGTTTCACTGGTAGACTTAGGGAGCAATTCAATCAAGTCATCATGAATGTTTCTCGACAAATAATCCTCTTTCCTAGAGAAAACCTTCTTTGGAGGCATGTTGACTATAATTTACAGAAACTAAAATACTACAGAGAAAATAGGACATGAGAACTTACTTGACATTTACCTATCTTTATCTATAACTCTGCAATGTCTTACAAACAAAGGTGAAATTGCTTCACACTGTTGATCAGGGTCAACACTAATTCTCAATAATTTTTCTTGTTTGGAAAGCTTTAAATCTTGTTTGCATAAGATGAAAATGGTGAGATCTTTTGCAATATACTCTATTTTTTCTTATATGAAAAGCTTTCAATCCTCACAAATGAACTATAAGAGAAACAGAGTGGCACCACCTTCTACATTTGAATACAGACCATTGATCTTAGAAAATCCTATGATCCAGCAGTGAAAACAAGAATAACTCATCTTCCACTTGTCATGCTAGTAGTTAAACCAATGAACATTCTCCATCTGTAGTTTTCCTTCAGCATTGGCACTTCAAACTAGACCCACTAATTCTTGAGGACACGTGTCATCTAGTCGCTATCTTTCTATACATAAAGAGTGACCATATTGCCATAGCAAGGAAGTGACAACCATTGATTTCATCTCAATTTGAAGTTAAAGATTTTAATGTATTTTTTAATATCAGAGTGGTGGGCCCCTCCTTCATTTAGCTTATTCGCTATGTCACTATACATAAAACTTGATCAAATTCCCATGATGACAAAGTGATAATCATTGATTCCAGATTGATCAAGTAAAGGACATTTGATGCATCACTTAGTAAAAATATGGTGGGCCCCTTTTCCATTTTCTTTACTCTCTATGTCATAATCTTTAACATTTCAGCAACTCACCATAGCAATAAAGCAATAGCTATAGATCTAAGCTTAATCTAAGGGTGAGAAAATTGCATGACATATAGATAACTATGGTGGTTCCCCTAGTCACCATGTTGCATTGGGTAAACGGTGCACAATTTCTCATAGTAGCTTGGTGATGATTGTTGATCTAAACTTGTTCCAATGATCATAATTTTTCATCTAAGTTCTCACTTGGGCATGGGTCCATGTTATTGGTGACATGAGAATAGCTTGTCAAGTTGGCCTATAAATCAATATTTTAATCCTAGCTACATCACCATGTGACTTAGGTCCCACCATATGCACATTTTTAGTCTAGGTGCTATGTCACTACTAACATGGCACAAAGATTTCCTGATTACAACATAGTGACCTCCTTAAGGCTTTAGAGATTTTGGTGTCGAGAAATTTTTTTAGTTCCACCATGATTACTACAATAAATGCTACTGACAAAGAAATAAAGTCATATGACCAATATTAATGATAAGAATTTTAGTGCCCATCCATTTTATAATCTCCCATGGTCCTCACTTTTTGGCTAGGTGCTATGTTACTAACAATTGGATGCAAACTTTTTCTGACTGCGACATAGTGGCTCATCAAAAAAATTAGATTCTAGTGATGCCATTTGGATTTCATTACATTTGGTTTCTTTTCTAGTTGTGGTAGCTCTAACATGAAATACATGACTAAAACATTCTGAACAATTTACTTTATGGTCATCGTGCCTCCATTTCATGACACTACTAGTCAATTTCACGACATCATAAACATTGAAGAATCTTTCCATGATCACACAACAATGGGTTTGTCATAGCATCTCCCCTTGTAAATTTGACTTTCTTGACCTTACACCTATCGTAGCATTTTACAACTCAATCTCAACCTCCCCAATCTCATGCCAAGTGACTTTGTAGCATCATAGGTCACTTTTTCCTAACCCACAATCATACAACTATGGCTAGGCTCACCTTTTTGTGAAATCACCAATGATCCCATTTTCCTTTATGATCCTATACAAAATTTGAAACCTCCATATCATATCATTGACAAATTTTTAATTTTCTTGTGTGATTCTATGCTCATGCCCTAATCGTTAGGTCAGAGACCATAATTTTCTACCCAACTTAAACCTTTTTTGGTCCACTAGTTTTGACATCAAACATACCTAAAACTCATACACTTGCCTTGTCCAATCAGCAAGCATTCACTTGTCTAATAGCTCATCTCATTATTTTCCTTTAATATCTTTTATGATATTATGATAACATAGTATCGTGTCATCGTAATACCTTTATATTTCTTTTATGATCCCATGATGAACACTTGGTTGCAAGATTATACATGCGCTTCTAATTTCTCTTGACACCACATCAAAGCTTTCATCATAACAATAGAGAGGACAATAATGCAAATCACTCAAAATGTTATACGATCATATGATACAAAGGATATTGTATGATTGGGAGAACTCAAAATTCTATGTACAATAACATGACACAACAACAATCATGAGATCAAAAAAGGCTACAACCCTTGTTTATGATATTCTGTTAACCCTCCATCATAACCTCATGAGAAACAATGTGCTTGAGAAAATAAAAATGTACTCACTTATTTGGCCTAGGGTTAGGGATCAAAAATAATGGAGACAATGCAAATTTTCTAGGGTTAAACTATTAATGGGAACAATATAAACATAACCCTATCAAATAATTTAAATATTTTCACTACAAAATTTAAAATTATATCATTAGTGGAAATAGGAGCTATCAATGGCTTTTTCTGGGGATGATGGATAACCTGTATCCATATAAGGATCTAGAATTTCTAGTCAGAGTAGACCACTAACCTTAAAAACTGACAAAACTGAGAGAGCAATAGAAACAGGGGTAAGACTATGTACAAGAAGCTACATAAAGACCAAATAATTTACAAATGTACAGAAAAACTCTAGACTACTATTCATGGAAGAAACAAGTATTTTTTAGGAAAAATACCTCTTCAAGAACTATCCATGAACTGATAGTTCAAAAATATTGTTTGACAAATCTTTGAGAATATAGGAGTCTTCTCCCCATGTATTTTCAATCAAATAGGGACCTAACCATATAGGATCAAACTTACCATATTTTCCTTTATCCTCAATCCTGGCATTTCACATGAGGACTACATCTCCATCTTCAAATTTTTTTCTTACTATCCTTTTGTCATATAATGTCTTGACTTGTAGTTGCAACTTTTGGTTCCTTAGATATGCTTCTTTCCTTGTTTCTACTAGTCTTGCAAGCTCATCCATCATTTCTTGCATGTCATCAATGATATCTTCATCATACATTTGAATGTAATTACACAAGCTCATTAGGTTATTTTGAGGCATCCTTGTCTGAATTCCATATACCATATCAAATTAGGCTACACATTTGGCTTTCTTCATAGTCACCTTGTCAGCCATATTGCTAGCTGCAACTTGGAATCCCATGCCTTCTTGTTATCATCTAAGGTCCTCTTAATGACTTTTAATAAGATTTTATTTATGGATTTAGCATGTCCATTTCCTTATGGATGATAAGGTGAGGATGTTGATCTTTTAATTCCATATTTGTCACAAAATTTTATGAATTTCTTAGACCTGAAACACATTGCATTATCTGTTACAATTCTCTAAGGACAACCAAATCTAGAAATAATGTTATTCAACAAGAAATTGCTAACAACTTTACTAGTTGCATTTCTTATAGGGACTACCTCCATCCACTTTGTGAAATAATTAGTAGCAACTAAAATCCATGAATAGCCAATGCTAGATTTAGGAGAAATCCCACCTATGAAATCAATGCCCCATTTCTAAAATGGTGGTTGAACCTCAACTAGCTTTAATGGAGTATTACCAAATAATTTTAATTTTCCTGTGAACCTTTGACAAGAATTGCATTTCCTAACCATGATCTAAGAATCCTTAAAAAATAATGGCCACTAGAATTTAGCTCTCATTACTTTGTGTGCAGTGGTCTTGGCATCTAATGTCCTCCACAAACTCTAACATGCATTTCATTCAAGATTTCTTTTGTCTTTTCTTGATCAACACATTTCAGTAACACTCCCTCAAAATTTCTCTGCCATAAACTTTCCTTGACAATTATGCACCTGATGGCTTGTAACTTAGTGCTTCTCTTCTCATTTTTAGTCAAATGTGAAGGAGCTTCCATGTGTTGTAGATTATGGATAACATTAGTATACCACTCACAGTGATCCATTCCACATAAATCTAATATGAGGTCATCTACTACCATAGTTATCTGATTAGCATCCAAATTAGATTGAGCCATAAGTTAAGCTAGTCTTGGACCTCTTACCAATTTTTTTATTTGTATTTAAATGTTAAATTCTTGGATCTTGTTAATCCAAGCCTACATCTTGTACCTAATACTTCTTAGTCAGAGAAAATGTCCCTTACAGCTGCACTTGGTACAAATGCAATGATAATGGCACCTATCAAATAATATCTAAAAGACTTAATAGCTTTTACCAAAGCATATGCTTGTTTCTCATTTATCTCATATTTCAATTTAGTAGGCTATAATGACTTACTAAACAATGCAATTGGTTTTTTTATACCCTTCCTTATTCTTTTGCAATAAGACTACAATTATAGTATGGAAAGATGCAAAAGAGAATATGTGCATTGGTTTTGTGTAATCTAGGGTCCTAAGGACTATAACATTCTTTATAGTAGTTTTAATATCTTGAAATTCTTGTGAAGGTTCACCATCCTAGTTGATAGTAGCTCCTTTCTTGAGCATTTTGGAAATGGGTCTACTAATCTTAGCAAAGTTTGTATCTAATCTCCTTAGAAAGTTAACTTTCCCAAAGAAAGATTGTATTCCTTTCACACTCTTGAACTTAGGGACCTTATCAATGGCTACTACCCTTTTTGGATCTATCTTTACTCCATCCTTTGATACTATATGTCCCAATAATTTTCCTTCATTTACCCCAAATGTACACTTCTTAGGGTTTAATGATACTCCATATTCCAATGCTATGATAAAACTATTCTCTAGATGCCTACTATGGTCTTCGGCCTTCTTGGAATAAGCTATAAGGTCATCTTGATATACAACCATAAACTTATTGATATACTCATGGAAAGCTACATCCATAGCCCTTTGAAAAGTCGCACCAACATTAATCAAACCAAATGGCATCCTCACATATACATCATTTCCCCAGGGAGTTGTAAATGCTATTTTAAACTACTCTTCTTCTTTCACTAGGACTTGGCTATACCATGAGAACCCATCCATCATGAATATAAGCTTAGACCCAGTTACTTGCTACAACGTAGCTTCCATGTTTGGCAACCCATAATTATCTTCTAGAGAAGCAATGTTTAGATTTTTGAAATCCACACACAATCTAATATCTCCATTCTTTTTCCTAACAAGAACTAGATTTGAGATCCAAGTAGAATGTCTAATAGGTTTAATTATCCCCCCATCCCTTAAATTCATCAATTCCTCTTGCATTTTAGAGGCTAGAGTGGGATTGACTAGTATCTAATTTTTCCTTAAAGGTTTTACATAGTCCTTCAATGGTATGACATTTTGAAAAAGATCTTATATATAAGCCTTTAGGTCATCATATGACCATGCAAAAAAATTTCTATATTTCCTCAGTAAGTCAATCAAATAATTTCTAATTTGAGTTGACAAATTTTGACCAATATAAACTTTCTTAGGGGCCTCATTAGTACCTAGATTTATCTCTACTAGCTCTTGAGGTTTACAATCTTTAGCCCCAAGCTTCACCCTATCCTTGTTATCAAACATGTTCTCCAAAATAACCAAACCTTTGGGTACTTTATTAGTCTTTAATTGTATAATCTTTTGACCAAAGATTGTTTCCTTCCCATCTATGGTTTCAATCAAATCACTACAAACCAACTCTTGACCATGGTATTTATCTTCATTTAGTAAGAAATCAACAATATCTTTGCCATCTTCAAATACTTACCAATGTTTAATATTATCAAGTATTCAGAGTCTATTCTAGACCTCAATATGTGAAACCCCTGCAAATGATACCTTCTTTGGTTTAATTGCTACATTTGATAATAAGTCAACCATCTTATTTTGAGTCTTATCTCTCCATGAAATACCATATGCATGAAAGAATTCTATTTGATCCCAGAAAACATTCCTATACTATTTCAATCTTTTATTTTTAGATTTATACACCTCCTTTATCTATGAAATAACCAATTCTAAATCGCCTATAACATGCAAATTTTTCATTGCATGGTGGCTAGCAACTTTCAATTTGAATAGTAGGGCTTCATATTCAGCTATATTGTTGGTGCATGAAAATTTTTGGGTAAAGGAGTATCTAAAAGTATTCTTTTCAAGAGAAACAAATATTATCTCTACCCCTGCACCTTCTTTAGAACTAGCCCCATCAAATAACATGGTCCATAATAATGGTGAATCTGTACAACACTCAACTTCATGTTTGATCTTGGTAGGAAACTTCTCAACTTCTTGGACAATTAACTCAGCTCTAAAAGCATTTACACCCATGTCTAAAAAGCAAGTAGAATTTTTGTCAATTTCTTCCCCAAAAATATGACTAACCCTTGGCTCTCTATTTACTTTAAAAACCTTTTCTCCTATGTGAAAAGTTGCATACATTGGGTCACATTGTAAGCTACCTCCCATAGTAGCACTCCATTTCCTATAGAGCCACATTCCATAATGTGGAGGGATATCAACTACAAGGATTGACGTGGTCAATTCTACCTCAAGGTATGCAACTAGCCTAAATGGTAAAGCATTTATAATACCTATAACTAGGACTTCTCTAGCATCCATACCTCTACATCTACTTTGCTTAGTATCTACTTTCAACCCTAGGGCTTCCATTACTTTGAAAGACATGATGGTGTTAGAAGCTCTTGAATCTATCATGCAATTTTTGAGGGTTTTCCCCTTTATAATCAGCTTGAGAAAGAATGGTTCAATGTCTTCTATATATGCTATTGATGAATAATCCAAGAACATTTGAGGAATTTGAGACATAATACTACTACCTTCTACTACTAATGGGGTTTGTTGAGTGACATTTTCTTCTACATTGTTGTTATTATTTCCTATCCCTTCTAACCATGACAAGGCTTTTCTCTTATGCTCTTCAATTCTAAATAGTTTAGATAAAGGTACTTTAACAGTAATTCATGACAACATGGATATCATGTCAATAGGATTAAATATAGTGGGTTTCAGAACCATACCTAGAGTAGGAAGCTTTTGAGCAACAATAACTATTATTTTCTTGATAGTATTAGATCCTAATCCCTTTTCTTGCATAATTGCTTTTGATGTCTCATTTGTTTGAAATTGAACTTTCTTCTTGGGTTCCCACTTCTTGGTTTTGATATCTTTAACTTTAACTGTCTCCACATCAGCCTTCGTGTTTTGATCCTTCATCTTGTGTGTAATATCCTTAATGAATATACCAGAAGGTTTCCCAATATCATTGTTAACTATTTGGTTTCTCAAATTATAATTGCTATGTACTTGGGAAATCATCTTTGTAGTGATCCTATCAATTTCCTCTTTAGAAGGCATTCTCAAATTCACATGACCAACTTTAGAAGATGTAGCACATACCTAATCTTCATCATACCCTTCATTGTCTAGAAATAGTTGTTGATGATGTAGATGATAGGAAATTCTCTTATTTTCAAGATCACTCTCATTCTCTTCCAAATCACAATCCACACAATCACTACACATGCTCACCATGTTACAACTTACATCATCATGGCTCTTTTCTTCTTCTTCCTCCTCATTTTGTGCACTATGACCTAACATAAATGATTGAGAAAATGGACAATACTTTGAAGAGTAAGGTGATTGACAAATATTACACCATGCTACATCATCATTCATATTAATAGAACTTTTTTTGTAAAAGATCTGGTGTACTCTTGTCTTTTACATTTTGGGTTTGGCTAGGAATTGGCTTACCATCCTTCCACTGTGTTGTATAAGGGTAATTCTACATGCTAGGTTGTCCACTGAAGTTGTTATTGTTCACTAGGGAAATCTCACCAAAATTTGGCTTATATGTATTGAAAATAGTTGGGTTCATATTTTTTAACAATTCCAATACCTAATCTATTATGACTTCTTCAATTTTCTTACTTGTAGGAGTTTTGTGAACTTCTTTCTTATTGTTACCTTTTGGATTGAACAACTTTGGATCATCTCTCCTACCTAGCTTGCTAGATGCTTTCCTATTATTTTCAATATTCACTACAATCTTATAAGAATCCCTCAAAGTTTTAAGATATTTATCCTTCAACTAGTAAGCCATCTTGCTATCAAAAGCATTAAAATAAGTTGTAAGGCAAACGTCCTCACTCAACCTCATAACTTGGAACAATTTGCACATATTTTTTTGGAATCTCACATTGAAATCAAATGTAGATTCATTAGGATTCTTGATGTTATTGAATTCATTTAATATGAACCTAGCATTAGTATTATCTCCATATTCTTCTTTGAACAACTTCTCTAGATCACTCCATGAACTAATGTTATCATCAAGTAACCTTTTGAACCAATCCCTTGCATCCTTAGTCAATGATTGAACAAATAACTTCATCACCGTATCATCATATTCAAATTCATAGTCATTTAGCATATCTATGAAAACTATTAAGTGCTCTTCACCAGTAACAACATTATTTCTAGAGAACTTTACCACTTTATCTCTTAAATAAAAAGATGTGGGATGTGGAGCACTAGGGATACCTATAGATGACATTTGTTTGTATGTTTCCATGTGGATAGGTTTGTTCTAATAACTAACAACATTTGAGATGCTTGGTACATTGGCTTGGTTGAGAACATTATTTTAAGATTTTTGAGGTTGGACAAAGGGGGCTTGAGTACTAATGGTGGATGATGAAGTAGGGGAAAATTGAGATATTCCTTGAGTTGGAATTAGTGGACCACTAGCTAGTACAAAAGTTGCAACTAGGGTAGACAAGTTTGGCCATGAAGCTAATGCAGAATTAGACTTAATGAACTAGATTTTCCTCCTAGTTTCTGCAACTTGGGATTCATTCTCAACCTTTCCAAGTTCTTTTGCAAGATCTTCTTTCTCTTTCCTATCCTTTTCCATAACTAGATCTAGTTTTGACATTGGGGTGTTACTAGATTTACTAGTTGCTGCTTGAGGCTCATTTATCTAGATTCCTCTAACTTTTCCTTTTCCTTTATCTATCTTCTTGATAGTGGGATCTACTTAGTTACTCTAGAAAGGCTTGTAGGGTTGAACTTGGGAAATAATAGGTTCTTGTTTTTGTCTTAGGAGTTTTTTTTGTGGTTGAACTTTAGCTCTCAAGATATCTACATCTCCAAAATCATCAACATGAAGGACTAAAGTTCTTTCTTCTAACTTCTTGTTTTGTTCTTTTAAGGTAGCCATTTTCCCAAGTAGATTATCTCTTTCAACAATAGCCTCTAGGGTGGGTTTCTCTTTTTATTTTTCTAGATGAGCATGTTTGGCCTCTTCCTCGGCACCCATTTCTTCAATACTACTATCTCTAATTGTACTTCTTTAGGATATGCAAAAGTGGCTTCTAAATTAGAAGGATCATCTAGGTCTATGAGATTTTTTTCCATGTATGGGATAGCTCTAGGATTAAAAGGATCCCTAGATGAACTTCTGAGTCCTAGCCTATGGTTCATCTCATATATAAGATCTAGCCTAGGGGATACATTCCCTACTAGTGACCTATCCTTCTCTTGATTTGTTCTTTCAACTGGCAATGGGGTACTAATTAGTCCTCCTAAAAGCCTTGTGGTTTTTGATTGAGAGCTAGGTGAAGAGGACTCTCTCCCTACCACTGGTTGGTATTAAGAATTGATTGAGACACTACCTCTCGGTTTCCAAGTTGGGTTTGGTTTTTCCTTTTTCTTATTTAGGTTCTTACCACATTGGGGTAACTCAGTATACATTGGTGCATCAAGATTAGCTCTTGTGTAAGCTCTTGTTTTTTTTCTCCTATCAACTATATATGTTATTTATCAAATAAGCACTACCTTCAAAACCTTGTCTGAGTCACCACCTTATTCTAGGGAAATATAACAACAAAAAGTGCTTTTGACTTTAAGGAAAGAACACAAGACAATATGAAAATATCTGAAATACAGATGAACCAATCAATGAGATCATAAGAATGCAACTCTTTCTTAATAGATAAGACACTTGGAAGGGTTGTATACATTGGTGTGCATCTATGGCATTTCTTTTTCTTTTTCCCTTTTTACATTCTCAAGGTTTGTCACTAAAACACGTCCACTATGACCATGAGTTGTACCAAAGGATCTGACAAACATATACACAACAAGACTAAAGACACTACCATACTTTTTACACTTGTGTTGGAAAACTCCCCAATAGAGTCACCGTTTTGTTGGTGACTTGGATGGACAAAACCATACTCAAAAATAGGACTGAAGTATTCAATTCACACCAAAGGTTCTTGTCCTTTTAACAAGATGTATTGCCATCTTATCTCCCTAATAGAGTTTCCATTTTGTTGGTGTTTTTCAACTATTGAATAACAAATGTTCAATACTAAGATAAGAATACTCACAAATCTTAGGATTAGGTACATCCTATTAATAATTATGCTTGCATTTTATTTGGAACCAACTTCAACAAAACCAAGGCTGAGCATTCTACTCTTTAGGCTCTACAAAACCAAGGTGCATATACCTATTGGATAATTCAGAATGAATGCTATTATATGAGAATTTTATTAGTTTCATTCTGATTCTCATCTTATATCTCTAACATATATATGGCTTATTAGTTTCTTGCCACTTTCATCCCTTATAAGTAGATTTGGTCACAATTCTTCTCAGATTTGCAAGTATTTCTAACCACAGTAGCTAACTAGAGCTAAAATGTTACATGCAAACAAGTGTTGACCATCTTTGAAGCTCTTCAAATAGTAAAATAAAGGTGATTTTTATTTTTATACTTGATGCTCATTCATGATCTACCTATCTGTAGACTAGACTAATTAGATTATTGCCTATTCCATTGGGATTTAGAGTCTACTCCAATTTATAGATCTGATTTGTTGCATTACAAAAAATATTATCAACAATTCTTACTAGACTTCATTCTTATATGCATCCTTTCTATTACTATAGCAATCCCATCAATTAACTAAAGCCTTTAGTTTTTTCATTGAATTAATAGCAATAATGAATTGACATACAATCTAAGTGAATTTCATTCAATCGGAAAAGCTTTACTCACACAATATTAGAATAACTAGGAAATAAAAAATGAGACAAAATTTAGCAAGAACATATATGGGGATAGCTCAATTTTGTATTAATTTTCCTTGAGAATTGAATATAATTGTAGTAAAACTCAAAATGACTCTAAAAAAGACAAAAGGATCATATGATATTAATGTATTCTTAGAGAATTTATAGAGAAGATACATCATGAAATTTGCTACCATAACTAGACCAAAACATACTTAGTGTAAAACTAAAATTGTATCGAAAATTAGACCCTTTCTCTAGCCTTGGAATCTCACTTATATAATGTGAGATGCAACAAGCTTCAGGCATAGATAATTTATAGGTGTCCTTTTACAAAAGATATTTACATTTTGCAAACAGTCACAAAAGGAAAAAAAAAAAGTGTAACAAAAAGTTAATACATCAAGTAATTCTTTGGTGGGTCCCATTTCTGTTACATCTTCATAAGCTTTTAATTCTTTGTTTGCCTAGTCCTATTTTGAATCTTTAGCATATACAACTACTATAGTGGCCAATGATGAATCTTGTTGTAGAACTTGCAAATCAATTTCTACTTGAGAGTTTTCACATTTTTTTAAACCCTGAACTGAAAAAACTAATTTTACTTTTGTTTGTTCCTCTATCATATCCACAATTCGGCCTCTAAGCCTATAACTGAAATTGATTTTTGACTTTTATCTTTGTCCTCTTTTTCAACAAAATCTTATTTCAAATAATCAAAGAATATTTGGGCTTTCACCATTTATTCTATTATGGTGGCCCACCATGCATGTCCTATTTCATTGATGATTTTATTCATTCTTAGAAAAAATAAATCATCTAATTTTTTAGCCTATACATCTTTGTTCTTTAATTTATTCTTTCTATCTAGGGCACGAGGGAATAAATCAAATTTTTGGGCTCTTATATCTATTCAACTAGCCAACTATCCTTCTTTGTAGGTGGACTCTTTTATTATCAAATTCTTGAAGATCATTAACAATATCATAGGTTTTTTCAATTTAATCATGTGAAGACCTGATGATAGAGTAGCACAAGAATAACATTTCCTTCCCCCTCTTTACCCACTTATTCACAATAGGCTTCAAGGCCTCATCATTGGATTTCATTTCATCCTATATGTTTATTGTTCTTGCTAGCTGATCATAAAGTAGTGACCATTCAATTTTATCTCCCAAATACATGAGAGCTTTTCTCAAATTGTCTTCATAATGCACATTTAACTCCACACACAAAGCCAACAATTCGCTCTTTTCTTCTTCAAAATTAGTTGTGTAATACTATGGCCTTTGTGGGGTTCTTGGCATCTCTATGAGAGGAGTGGATTTAAAAGGTTCCATTGGAGGGTAGGGATATGTGATTGTTGGCCTGGAAGACCTCCCCATTAATTTATTTTCAAGTTCAAGTCTTCTTTAAACTTTTTTATTATAAGCCTCCAAAACACTCTCATACTTACTCTACAATTCAAACATTATTTATTCTTCCTGTTTTGTAGTGGCTAAAACAAACTAAGATGTCCCAACAACCATGTGAGCTACTTTGACATGTGAGGTATCTACTATTCTTCTTACAATGATATTTCCCATCAATCTCTAGTCATCTGGCTATGATGAAAGAACCCTAGACCCTTTCCTTAGTGACCATATAACCAAAGCAACCTAATCCTCACTAAAAGCATTACTTGTGAATTCTTTCTTGCTTGGATCTTCCAGGTCCAATTTATTTGAAACATAATTAAAAATTAAGGTATCTATATATCGCAATTGGGTAGATGTAAAATGTTTGATGCTTTTACCATTTGTCTTCCCTCTTCATGAGTTATACTTTGGAATTCTTGCATCATCTTTTCTTTTATCTAATTTTGCAAGGCTTCCTCCTCTAGCTCTAGATGCTCTATTCTCAACTTATTACATCTTTCTTCAAATTTTCGAATGTTAGTTCTCCATGCAAATTGATGGAAAGCTTTGGACTGAACAAAACTATCATCTAACAAAAATTGTTGACTAACTTGTTCTATTACAAGGTCTAATTGTCTTCCTTTAAAATTTTCTATTGTTAACTTTAAACTTGGAATAGGAGGGTCCTGGGGGTTTCCTTCATCTATCTCAGCTTGAGTAATGAAAAATCCTCCTTGGGACCCTAATTGTTTAGTTTTCTCTCGAGTAAGTTATTCCTCTTCAATCTTCAGTAGGTTCTATGAAAGTGAATGCTCCTTAACATGAGGATCTTGTTCCCTTAATATTTTTTGCCTCTTAGTAGAGGGCTTAGGAGGTCTCTCTTCCCAAGCAACACTAGTGGATCTAATTACTTGTTTTCCATCTTCCATAATGGTCTTCTTATCCTAAATGTTAGTATAACTTGGCCTTTTCTAGACAGTCAATTGACCTTCCCCTAGATTTGTAGTGAATCCTAGTCTCCCCATCACCTCCTTGGCCTTATCTGGAAAAGAATTAACTAAAAATTTCTTCTTTTCATTGATAGTTTCCATTGTTTTAGGAAAAGTAATCATGAGTTTATTTATTCTATTAGCCTCTGTAATACTATTACCTAGAGGACTATAATCTGCATCAAAACAATGAATGAAATCCAAAACTCTTGAGAATACTCTCCATTTTCCCTTCTTAGTTTCCTACTCTTGCAAGGAGTATTCATTTCATACTATGTCTTCAAGAAAATAAAATTCATGGTCACTTTTGTGAAGCTTAATTTTGTGTCTAAAAGTTAAGTTGTAAAATCCCTCAGTGTCAAAAAAATGAGGATGAAAAACAACCATCTTGTACTCATCTAATATTTTGTGTAGAGAAAGCCAACCACCTTTGGTGATTACAAATTGATGGGCTATAGTGGAAGTGGGGAATATTGACCCTCTTGACCTTTTCAACAAATAAGTTTCCTCTAATCCTCCCATATGCTACAAAAATTCAGCTACTTCTACCTTTAATGGCACTTGGTAAGGTAACACATGGGGAGTGCCTTTGAAACCATAAATCCTAATGACAGTTGAGACTAAATATGGGATGATGTCTCCCAAATTATGTGAAACTTTCAAACCAATATGATTTTCAAGGGGCCTAATAAGGCTTGCCAATGCTTTGAGTATTGTAGGATTGTCACTTAATAATAGCCACCTCAACTTTGAAGCAAAATACCTATCAAAACTGACAAAACTATCCTTTTCTACTTCCCAAGTCATATCTACACTCCATAATGTGATTGGCGATACTTCTCCATCCTATTCCCTATTCAATTTAATCTCTTTACCAAAATCTATTACTCCCTTGAACAAAAAAATATGCATTATCAAAGAAAAGTGTCCAAAAGTATTCTCTACCTTGCCTTTCACAATCCCAACCAAGTCATTATGAATTTCTTCTGCTAAATAGGAGGAAAATTCAAAGATTATATTCACACCAAAAGAGGAGATCTAAGTGATCATGTACATAAGACCTACAAGAATATACTCCTCTTCATCTTCTCTAAAAGTTCTACATAGAGTCTTGTATGCCTCCATAGCTCTCGTATTGAAATATAACCTTTTGAAGGGTTCCCTAGAGGATGTTGTTATTGCCAGTAGAGTTCCAATTTCATTTATATGTGCCCTCAGTACACCTTGCATGACTACATCCTTCTTTGACATATATTTCTTTTCTGATTCCTTCAGGTCAATAGGCACATGATACTTAGTAAGAGGCCCTAAACAAAATACCTATCAAATTTCCTCTGGGCTAATTGTGATCAAAATTTCACCATAAATTCTCCTCACCACTCTAATTGCTTGCTCATCATTTTTTGCAATGAAGATCATAATCCATCAAAGCTCTTGGAACAAATAGCTTTTCTAAGTCAAAATTCCAAATATTGGCATGTGGGGCAAATAAATTTCTCTTTGAAAACCATTTCTTAAATAGAGATAGACTAGTTTGAGAAGTTTTGGCATCCTAGACCTAGTTTCCCTTATCATATAATCCATCCATGATTTTAAGCCTAGGGTTTGATGAAGTTAATTTTTTAACTTGCACAATTTTAGTCATAGACTCAGGGACCAATTCAAGCAAGTAATCATGAATGTTTCTAGCTAAATAATCCTCTTGCCTAGAGAACACCTTCTTTAGAGGCATATTGACTATAATTTATAGAAACAAAAATGTTGCAGAGAAAATAGGACATAGAAACTTACTTGACCTTTGTCTGTCTTTCTTTGTAACTCTACAATGTCTCCCAAATAAAGTTGAAACATCTTCATGCTCTTGATCAGACTCAACATAAATTATTGCTAATTTTTCTTATTTAAAAAGCTTGAAATCTTGTTTGTGTAAGATGAAAATGGAGAGATCTTTTGCAATATACTCTATTTTTTCTTGCACACGAAGCTTTTAATCCTCATAAATAAACTATAAGGGTAATAGAGTGGCACCACCTTCTACATTTGAATATAGACCATTGATCTCAGAAAATCCTATGATCCAAGTGTGAAAATAGGAATAACTCATCTTCCACTTGACATGCTAGCAGTCAAACCAATGGAGATTCTCCACGTGTACTTTTCTTTCACTACCTGCACTTCAAACTAGACCCACTAATTCTTGAGGACATGTGTCATCTAGTCACTATCTTGCTATACATAAGGAGTGAGCATGTTGCCATAGTGACAAAGTGACAACCATTGATTTCATCTCAATTTGAATGTAGAGATTTTAATGCACTTTTTAATATCAAAATGGTGGGCCCCTCCTTTATTTACCTTGTTTGCTATGTCACTATACATAAAACCTGAGCAACTTTTGATCTGGGGGATATTTTCATCAAAAATTGAAGTATCTCCAAAACTCCAATAATCAATACTAGTTTAAAGTTCTCAAAATCTTGGATCCAACACAATTCGAATGGATGAAAAATGAGTTCATACGCAAAAGTTATAGCCAGTCAAAGTTTGGTCAAACCAGGTACAGAGGTCATCAAAAGGTGAAAATAAAATCATCTCAAAAGTGGTCAACAATGGAATTCAAATTGAAGATCTCATCAAGAGCTTTCCAGCGACATTTATTTCATCAAAAATGGAGCTCGTGTGCAAAAGATATGTTCGATTGAAGTTTGAGGTGGTAAATTTTTTTTTAAAAAATGAAAAAAATGAAATAATAAATATTTGGTAGCGGCACCAAGTTTTGAACCCATGACCACCAGCTCCTAAACTCTGGCCGGTGGCCGTTACACCACCGACGACTGTTTGAAACATATGCCACTGATCTTTGTTTTATTGTTTTGAATGCCACTAAATTGGGCTAAAAGCTAAAGGCCGGTGTGGTGGTTGGAACCACCGACCTCCCTCATGCATGCACATCCTCAAAATGCTTACTACCATTGCACCACATGAGTGGCTTGTGATATTTTTAGTGCAGATTTTATTTAAAGTGTATCAAGCCTGATTCCCTCTTGCCTAAATAAAGGCAATTATTAAATAAGGAAAATTTTCAAAAATAGGAATGAGTCTTATTTCGAAGATAGACTATTGTAAGGTTCTAAATATGTAAAATCTTGTTTTGCCCAATTACTAGGCAAATATTTTGTATAAAAAGAGGGTTTAGGGGCCTTTTGAAGGCATGCAAGTTAAGGGAGAAATTATGCAAATGGTGAGAGAGATTTTATGTATTTGGAGACTTAGTGATTTTTCCTGCACATAGAGGAATTTTTTTGTGTGTGCTTGAAGGGAATTGTCACAAATCATTTGTATTGATTTATTGGAGTTAATTGAATTGGTCCCCCTATTGGAGCTGGACCCGGAGACGTAGTCCTTCTCGGATGAACTCCGAAATCAATTGTGTTGTGTCTCTATCTCTCTTTCTATCATCTCATCTTGTGTTTTCTTATTTACAATTATGTTAATTTTTCTTTATTAAAGCTTTAAAATTAACTTTATGTAATTGGTTAACATTATTTGTAATAGTCCTAGATCCTATAAATTAGATCAAATTTGGTATTAGAGCTTTGTTGGACTAGTATTGCAGATTTGAATGTTACCAAGATCCAAGTTGAATCAAGGCAAAGGTGATCTTGAAGAATATAATCCTGAGATCGGAAAATGAAGAGCTAATCCACCATTTCAGATGGAAGATAAAGGTAGTGGACAAGGTTCAAAAGATCAAAATATCCAGAAGACTCTCCAGAGTTTGCAAACAATGGTAGAAGTTTTGTTACAAGAAAGAGAAGAGAAGATGCAAAGGCTTGCAACTCGTGATGACAAAGGGAAAAAGAAAGGTGTTGATCGTGATCCTGATCATGAGCCCCCATCTCCTCCCTCATCTCCCTCATCTCCTTCTTCCCCTTCTTCTCCTTCTTCTACACATTCTGAGTCTTCTAATATTTTTAAAGGCGGACATAAGCCTTGAATTAAGTTGAGTGTAAAATTTGACTTGCCAAAATATTGTGGGGAGTTAAATGCTAAGAAGTTAGGTGACTGGATTCAGCAAGTAGAAGTCTACTATAGAGTCCAAAACCTTGTAGATGATGTTGATAGAATTTAGTTAGCCACTCTTCAGTTAGGTGGTGTAGCTCTAACTTGGTGGGAGAGTAGGATCCATCATGAAACTTCAAAACATGGCAAGTTAAATATGTCTTGGTCAAAATTTATTAGTGCTTTAAAGAAGCAATTCTACCCCCTAGGCCATATGCAACAGTTAAAGATGAGCTGGCAACATTTTAGGCAAGGGAAAGGCCAAAATGTCCAAGAGTACACCCATGAGTTTTGTAAAAGGGCTATTTTGTTAAATGTCCCATTGTATACCCAGGGCACTTTACTCAAGTATATAGGTGGTCTTCATTCTTACCTAAGGAACTCTATTCTCATCCTAAATCCTTGTAATTTGGATGAAGTATGTATCCAGGCAACACATTTAGAATCAAGAGGTAAGGGTACCTTCATTGATAAGTCTAAGAAAAAGTCCAAAGGAAAAGGGAAGGATAAAAATATAGCTACAGTAAAGAAAGAGGGTGAGAAACCCACATGCTCACATTGCAAGAAAGAAGGGCATGATGATTCTAAGTGCTAGAAGCTACATCCTGAAAAGAGGCCGAAGCGATTTGGTGGAAATAAAGGCAAACAAAAGACTACTGCTGTAGCTCAATAGGATCTTGGATTTGACTTCAGAGATGAAACAAAGATCATTGCTACCAGGATCCAAGGTAAAGGAAAAGGTATTTCTCTTTCATCAGCTACCAGTTCTTCTAGCATAAGTGCAAGTACAAGTGAAGATTCTTCTCCTAAGAATGATAAGAAAAGGAATGAATTATTCCACATGCGAGTTGTCATCAAGAAAAGTAAGGTTGATACATTATTTGATACGGGTTCTCAAGTTAATTTGATATATGAGGAAATTGTTAAAAAGCTCAATCTGACTACAACATCTCATCCAAAGCCATATCCTCTTGGATGGGTTTACAATGATGTGCAATTATAGGTAACCAAGAAATCTAAGTTAAGATTTTCTATCACTACAAACTTTGTAGATGAGGTAGAAGCTGATGTAGTCCCTCTAGATATTTGTGGTCTTGTACTTGGGAGTCCTAATTTATATGATTGAAAAGCTATCTTCTATAGGGGGGAAAATAAGTATCATCTTTTTAAAGATAAAATTGAATACATTGTACGAGAACATATGGTTAAGACTAATCTAGCACTAGTTAATTCTGGTTAGATGAAAAGGTTAGTCAAATCTAGTAAGAATTTTGTGCTGATGATTGTAAAAGCCAAAGAAGATGAAAAATTTGAGGCATTTAAGGGATGTGATCCAAAACATAAAGATGAAATTGTCAAAGTTGTTTCTACCTATGATGACTTGTTTCAGGAACTGAAGGGATTGCCTCCAAAAAGAGAGATACAACATGAAATTCAGTTGCAACTAGAAGCACCACTTCCTAATATCAGCATGTACCGCTTATCAGTCTTGCAGAATGAGGAAATCAAGAAGCAAGTTCAAGAGCTCATGGAGAAAGGAGTTATTCGTCCTAGTACTTCTCCTTGTGGTTCTCGTATTGTGTTGGTTCCAAAGAAAGATGGGACTTGGAGAATGTGCATTGACTACAGGGATTTGAATAAGATAACGGTCAAGAACAGGTACCCTCTTCCCAGAATTGATGATTTGCTTGATCAGTTGAAACATGCAATTTATTTCACTAAGCTAGACTTATGTAGTGGATATCATCAAATATGAATTGCAGAAAGTGATATTTGGAAAATTGCTTTTAAGAAAAAACATGGACTTTATGAATGGTTGGTTATGCCATTTGGGCTTTGTAATGCACCAGCTACATTCATGAGAGTCATGAATGATGTCTTTCATCCTTTTATTGATGATTTTGTCATTGTATATCTAGATGATTTTCTTGTATTTAGTAAGTCTTGGGATGATCATCTAATTCATGTAAAGAAAGTTGTTGATGTATTGAGAAAAGAAAAACTCTATGTAAAGATGTCAAAATGTGAATTTGCAAAGACATCCTTAGTGTACTTAGGCTATGTTGTAGGAAATGGTCAATTGAAAGTAGACGCTGCGAAGGTCGAATGTACTGTAAAATGGCCTAAGCCAAGTACAGTTATAGAAGTCAAGAGCTTTTTAGGTGCAGTTCAGTACTGAAGAAAGTTCATTGCAAACTTCTCTTATATTGCATCACCGATGCATGCATTGATCAGTACCAAGGCAACTTTTCAATAGGGAGGTCCACAACAGAAGGCTTTTGACACTTTGAAGAAAAAGTTGAGCACCGCACTAGTTCTAGCTTTACCAGATTTACATCAACCATTTGAGATTGAGATAGATGCAAGCGGGTTTGCCATGGGAGTTGTACTCATGCAAGGAGGTAAACTAGTCTGCTACCACTTTGAAACTTTTTCAAGAGCAGTAAGTAACTATCCTACTTATGATAAGGAACTTTATGCTTTAGTTCAGAGTGTTAAAAAATTGAAGCAGTACTTAATGGGAAAGGAAACTATAATCCACACTGATCACCAACCCCTACAATATTTGCACTCACAATCTAAGTTGCAACAGAGTAGGCATTTTAGGTAGATGGGTTTTCTACAATAGTTTCATTTGGTAATTAAGTATAAAAAGGGTTCCCATAACAAAGTAGGAAATATGCTCTCTAGGCCTCCTGTTAAGAATGCTTTGATAATCCTTTAGAATAGTTCTATGGTTCATGAAAATTTTCAAGAACAATATTCTAATGATGAGGACTTTAAGGATATCTATACAGCTTTAATCCAGGGTAAACATGTGGAAGAGAAAGATTACCATGTGTAGGATAATTTTTTGTACCACTTGGGCAAACTATGCATTCCTAAAGCTGAACAAGAACATGTAATCCATGCAACACACACCTCTTTGATTGCAAGACGTTTCAGGGTAAGTAAGACATTAGCTCAATTGCAAAAATATTGTTACTGGCCTCATATTCAGGAAACTATCACCAAGTATATAAAAGGACGTGTAATGTGTGCAACTAGTAAGCTAAGTAATAGAAAATTTGGTTTGCACACACCATTAATTGTACCATCCTATCCATGGAAAAGTGTTTCTATGTCTAGGAAGGGTCATGATTATTTGTATGTAGTAGTTGATTAGTTTAGTAAAATGTGTATTTTAATGCCTTGTAAAAAGCAAGGCACTGCTGAACTGATTGCTCATATGTACTTTCAAAAAGTATGGGTTCATTTTGGGTTACCCACTTCCATTGTATCAGATCGAGATTCTCAATTCTTAGGGGAATTTTGGTGTTCTTTGTGGGGACTCATGGATACCAAGCTAAAGAAGAGTATAGCCTTCCATCCACAGACTAATAGATAGAAAGAGGTAGTCAATAGGACAGTGGTTCATCTACTTAGAGGTTACTGTAGTAAGCATCCTAAGTTGTGGGATGAAAGTCTTCACTATGTGCAACACGCTTACAACCATGCAACACACTCTTCTACAAAGAGGTCTCCTTTTGAGACTTGCTTTGATATTTTCCAAAAACACCAATGGATTTTTCTTTTGGAAATGACAATATCCAGAAGGTCCAAGCAATCCATTAGGTAGTAGAAGCATAGTTGGAGCAGAGCCAAGAAAAATAAAAGGCTCACCATGATAAGCATCGCATTGATCATCAGTTCCACGCTGGTGATAGAGTTTGGTTACATATTAGTAAGGAAAGAATGCAAGGTGAAGGAAGGAAGCTCAAGCCTATCAGGTATGGTCCTTTTGAAATCTTAGAAAAGATTGGTACTAATGCCTTCCACCTAAATCTTCCTCCATACATGCAAATTTACTTAGTTGTCAATGTTGAGAATCTGAAGTTGTATGAGCCTCCAATGATCTTGGATGAAGACATCAGTGTTTAGGTTCCATCAGTTGATGATATTTCACTAGAGTATATGACAAAATTGCCAAAAGATGTCATCCTTGATAGGAATGTTAGAACTTCAAGAAGAGAACCAGTTGAATACCTCTGAGTGGGATTGAAGGGGATGCATCCAAGCAAAGCAAGATGGATGGAGATAGGTAAAGTGAGGGAGAAATACCCTCACCTATTTTTTGAGTAATCAAACTTTTGGTAGTCTGAAAGCTTCTCAGTGGGGAGGCTTGATCTGGGGGATATTTTCATCAAAAATTGAAGTATCTCCAAAACTCCATTAATCAATACTAGTTTAAAGTTCTCAAAATCTTGGATCCAACAAAATTCAAATAGATGAAAAAGGAGATCATATGCAAATGTTATAGCCAGTCAAAGTTTGGTTAAACCAGGTACAAAGGTCATCAAAAGGTGAAAATAAAATCATCTCAAAAGTGGTCAACAATGGATTTCAAATTGAAGATCTTGTCAAGAGCTTTCCAGCAACATTCGTTTCATCAAAAATGGAGCTCGTATGCAAAAGATATGTTCAATTGAAGTTTGAGGTGGTAAAATTTTTTTTTAAAAACAAAAGAAAAATAATAATAAATATTTTGTAGCGGTGCCAGGTTTTGAACCCATGACCACCGGCCGGTAAAATCTGACTGGTGGCCTTTACACCACCGATGACTGTTTGAAACATATGCCACCAATGTTTTTATTATTATTTTGAGCGCCGCTAAATTGGGCTAAAAGCTAAAGGCCGGTGTGGTGGTTGGAACCACCAACCTCCCTGTTGCATGCACCTCGTTAAAATGCTCACTACCATTGTGCCATGTGAGCGGATTATGATATTTTTAGCATAGATTTTATTTAAAGTGTATCAAGTCCGATTCCCTCTTGCCTAAATAAAGGCAATTATTAAATAAGGACAATTTTCAAAAATAGGAATGAGTCTTATTTCGAAGATAGACTATTGTAAGGGTCTAAATATGTAAAATCTTGTTTTTCCCTATTATTAGGCAAATATTTTGTATAAAAAGAGGGTTTAGGGGCCTTTTGAAGACATGAAAGTTAAGGGAGAAATTATGCAAATGGTGAGAGAGATTTTATGTATTTGGAGACTTAGTGATTTTCCTGCACATAGAGGAATTTTGCTGCGTGTGCTTGAAGGGAATTGTCACAAATCATTTGTATTGATTTATTGGAGTTAATCGAATTGGTCCCCCTATTGGAGCTAGACCCGAGACGTAGTCCTTCCCGGATGAACTTTGAAATCAAATGTGTTGTGTCTCTATCTCTCTTTCTATCATCTCATCTTATGTTTTCTTATTTGCAATTACGTTAATTTTGCTTTATTAAAGCTTTAAAATTGACTTTATCTAATTGGTTAACATTATCTGTAATAGTCCTAGATCCTAGAAATCTGATCAACTTCCCATGGCGACAGAGTGAAAATCATTGATTCCATCTTTAGTGAGTGGAGGACATTTGATGTATCACTTAGTAAAAATATGGTGGGGCCCCTTTCCATTTCCTTTACTTTCTATTTCACTATCCTTAACATTCAAGAAACTCTCCATAGCGATAAAGTGACTGCAGTAGATTTGACCTTAATCTAAGGGCAAGGAAACTACATGACATACAAATAACTATGGTGGTTCCCCTGGTTGCCATGTCACATTGGGTAAATAGTACAAACTTTCTCATAGTAACTTGGTGATGATTGCTAATCTAAACTTGATCCAACAATCAAATTTTTTTATCTAAATTCTGACTTTGGTGTGGGTCCACTTTACTACTGATGTGAGAATATCCTTTCAAGCTATCCTATAAATCAATATTTTAATCCTAGCTACATGACCACATGACTTAGGTCCCACCATATGCACATTTTCAAGCTAGGTGTTATGTCGCTACTAGCAAGGCACAAAGATTTCTCGACCATGACATAGTGACCTCCTTAAGGCTTTAGAGATTTTGGTGTTGAGAAAATTTTTAATTTCCACCATCATTATTGCAATCAATGCTGGTGACCAAGAAATAAAGTCACATGACCAATATTAATGATAGGAAATTTGGGCCCATCCATTTCATAATCTCTCATTTTCCTCACTTTCTAGCTAGCTGCTAGGTGGGATGTAAACTTTTTTCAACTATGACATAGTGACTCATAAAAAAAACTAGATTCTGGTGACACCATTTACATTTCATTATATTTGGTTTCTTTTCTAGTTTTGATAGCTCTGACATGAAACATGTGATTGGAACCTTCTGAACAATGTATTTCCAGTCATCGCACCTCCATTTCATGACACCACTAGTCAATTTTGCAACATTGTAAACATTTAAGAATCCTTCCATGATCACACAAAAATAGGTTTTTCATAGCATCTCCACCTTCAAACTTGACTTTCCTGACCTTATGCTAGTTGTAGCATCTTACAACTCAATATCAACTTCCCTGATCTCATGGTAAGCAGCTTCATAGTATTGCGGGTCACTTTTTCCTAACCTACAATCATACGATTGTAGCTAGGCTCATCCTTTTGTAACATTGCTAATGATCCTCTATTCCTTTACAATTGTAAGCCAAACTTGAAACCTCCATATCATATCATCAGTGGTTTATTAATTTTCTTTTGTGATTCTATGATCATGCCCTAATCATAAGATTGAAGATCCTTCTTCATAACTTTGAGATCTCATGGTAAAGGATTCATCATAAGATCAGAGACCATACTTTGCTACCCAATGTAAACCTTTTCTAGTCCACTAACTCTGACATCAAAAACACCTAGCACTCATACACTTTCTCTATCCAATCAGGAAGCACTCACTTGTCTAATAGCTCATTTTATCGTTCACCTTTAATATCTTTTATGATCCTATGATAACATTGTATTGTGTCATCATAATGCCTTCATATTTCTTTTATGATCCCATGATGAACACCTTGTTGCTGAATCATAGATGCCCCTTTAACTACTCCCAATACCAAATTAAACCTTTCATCATAACATGGGAGAAGACAATAGTGCAAGTCACTCAAAATGTTATATGATCATATGATACAAAGGATATTGTATGATCGGGGGAACTCAAAATTTTGTCTATGATAACATGATACAACAACAATTATGAGATTGGAAAAGGCTACAACCCTTGTTTATGATATTCCACTAATCCTCCATCATAACATTGTGAGAAACAATGTGCTTGAGAAAATAAAAACCCATTCACTTATAGGGCCTAGGGTTAGGGATCAAAAATATGGAGACCATGCAAATTTTCTAGAGTTAAACTATGAATGGGAACAATATAAACATAACCCTATCAAATAGTTTAAATATTTTCACCACAAAATTAAATTTTTTTTCATCAATGGAAAAAGGAGCTATCAAGTATATCACCTGAGTGGACTTTTGAACTTCAGTATCAACACTGAGTCGACAAGGTGAAGATTGTTTAATATGATATTGTAGCCAACTTCAAAAGGTAATTATTTGGATTGGTATAAATTAGAGATATCTTGTCATATCCAAATGAGTATGAAATTAACCATAAGTATGAAGAACATGCATGTTTGAAGGATACAAGTAGTATTTAAGGAAAAATAGAGTCTCATCCACCACATTAAGGTTATTTTTCTAGAATAGAAGAATCTCATTCAGAAAACCAAGTTACAAAGAATATATCAACTTCTAATTCATCCTAAGAGGCACATTAGTCAAATCCTCTAACAAGGTGTACTTAAAAATCTTATGAAGAATCTCCTAATTGAGTAAATACTTCATTATATTGTATAAATATATTCAACAAGGTGGACTTAATAGTCCTTATTACTCATAATAGGGTAGATCACTAGAATTTATCATTGTTGAGATAATGGGTATTCCACACATTGCATAATATTGTTATATTGTATTATTTTATTTTATTATGTAATGTTGCACGTAGACGAACATGCAAAATAAAAAGATTCCCATGGGATATACTTGATGAGTTGTATTGTAACATTGTGATAATATTTGATGTAATTATTTAATATTGGAGAAAATAATTAAATTTTCAATATTAAATGTGGGGTCAATGGGTTAGGTAGCACCAAGTTTATGTAATACTACTTGGTGGTTTTGTGGGACTTGCTACTATATAAGTAGCCACAAGGGTAGTTGTTGGTGTGAGAAGATAGAAGGGAAAAAGGAAAGAGTCGAGTGGGATAAGGCTTGATAGATTTGCCAAGGGAGCATTTGTGAAGGTTGGAAGCATGGCATGGGATGTGTGGATTCATGCTTGTTCGTATATATTGCTCAATTGCGGCTATGGCTTTGAAGGCTTCCATAGTTGTGTTGCAATGTTATTTTTCATTGAATAATGCATAGTGATGAATGCTTTTGGAGGCTAGGTTTTTCGCTCAATAAGGGTTTCCTAGGGTATATCTTGTGTTACATTTTTGTGGGTATGTTGTCTATTCTCTTGCATGTGTATTTTAATGACATATTTATTTTAGATCTATTATGGGCTATTTGGAAATGATTATATATTTTGTTGCAAGTTTTCTTACAAGTGGTATTAGAGCCAAGCTTTATTATTGTAACCCTAGATTGAGTTCATGGGAATGCATGAAAGGATAAAAGAAAGGGCAAGATATATGAGTTGTTTTTTGTAGATTTGAGGGTTTTAGGTTTGTTGTTACGATGGTATGTTGGTAGATTTTGTGCATGTGAAATTGTTGGACAAAAGGATTTTTTTGGATGTTTCATTTAAATAATATTTTTAAGGGGGAACTTGCAAAAATGACCTCCTAGGTAATAGCAGACCTCACCATTGGATCTGGGTCGATGTTTCCATCAATTTTGATATATAATATGCCCTAGTTTTGGCCATGTTTGGAGGAAATGAAGAAGTTTTTTTGTTTCAACCCATGATGGCCATCAAATTTAATCCCATTGGAATTTTCATCAAAAAAAAATTGCAATGAAAATGGTAAAAAGACTTTCTTAGTAAAATGACCATAACTTTCTCTCAAGATATCGGATTTTAGAATTATTATAGCCATTAGAAAGATAATTTAGAGCACTACAACTTGGTGTAGGTTTGGTTATATAATTTTGAAATTTTGTTAGGTTTTAAAAGTTTGAAAGTTAGATGTTGTTTATTTTGAGCACAAATTAGGGCATAACTTGGGCATATGGAGTCAGATTTTGTACTTTGAGTAGTCAATTAAAAGCTCTTGGAGAGCTCTACACACTGATTTAGATTTGGTGTAGGTTTGGCATGGTTTATTTGGTGATATATTAATCTGAATGGTTTATTATATATATTGACTATGGTAACATTGTGAGTTTATGACATTGTACATTTTGGAAATTTCATATTTGATGCCATTGTATACTTAGTTCATATTTTAAATTGGTCTCATGATGATATGGCTATTAGTGTTTGATTTAGATATGTATGATGACTTGTTGGATCTACAAGTTGTGCAATGTTGTAAGTGTTTTATACTTACAGGTTACATTTATGGCTTAGTTATGAGTTGGCTTTGCCCATTGAACTTTCATTATCGATGCATATTCAAATTGGTGGTTTGGATTTCAGTTGTCTATGCCCTAAGCCATAAGATTTGCTAATTTTTATTCATGTAGAAAGGATGATATTTTGTTACTAGGTATAGTCATGGAAAAGGATTGTGGTGGACTATTTTATGTTGACAAGTTAGACACATTGAGAGTTAGTTTCTTGGTTCATGGATGTGATCAAGGTACTATGGATTTTGGCATGACATGATTGGATATATAGGTACATCCTTGATGTTCATTCATCTAGACTCCTAATTTGGTTATGGTGGTATATCTTCTTGGTTGAGGATCACGATAATTTAGTTTCTTTTGAGGAGGTCATGATGTGTACTTTGAGTTTTTTGATGGTTGACACCTTTGATAATTCTCATGGTTAGAGAATGGGTTTTTTCTCATCATGATGTTATGTATATCTTGGATAAATAGTTTTTGACAATTGGCTAATAGTGATATGTACTTGTTTTCATTTATGGCAACACATAATGTACATGATCATAGGAAAACTCAAAAATAAAGATACCTAGTGTTTGGTAATCAGAAAAATGTCTAAGTATAGAATTTGGTTTACAACTATGTATTATTTTGTATATAACATGTTGCAGATGTCATATTATGACTAGTGAAGTTACATGGAGATAGTATACATGTTGGTGATGATGTGTATAACCTCAGAAGTTTGTATGAACTGTATACAATAGAGATAATAATGTTTTGATGAAGTATAACATGGAATTGAAGGAAAGAATTATTTTGTTTACAATATAATTACTTGTTCAATTAGGGTCAACATCCTAGATGTTTACTCTAACTTGGAAAAGTGAATTTTGGTCTTAGCTGAGCTAGCAATAATTTATGTAAAGGCATGGTATTTATCGAAAGGACTTCTTGTGATGACAAGGTGTGCGATTGTGTTTGTATGTGTTATCTATTAAGATTGAAATGTCAAATTTTTTTTGTCAAAGTGATATATGTAAAGTTTTATATGAGCTATTTGGTAATTTGAGATCAAGCAGAAGATCAAAGATCAGTCAAGGAAGGAAAATAATAGTAAATTACTTGTTCAAGAAGTGAGATCTTCTTGTAGTTGAAATTTCATGTTTGGGCAATGCATCTTCTTGTATACATTATACCACAACTCCTAACAAGGTTGGAATCTCCTAACAAGGATTCAAATTCTCCTAACAGGGACTACTTATACTAAATTTTCTCATTGACTCCTAATAGGGTCCATCCTCTAATAAGGAACTTATATGTTAGTATATTATCTAGTGGTTATCATCCCCACTAGGGTTTTTCCTTGTCCATGGTTTTCCTAGTTAACAAAACATGGTGTTATGAGTTATCTTAGTGCATTGCCATTGTTACTATTCAACATTACTTTATTACTTTTTTATGCATGGTTAAAATAAGTAATAATATCCACTTGGTGACTAAATTTTGTAGATTATTGATTCACCTCCACTCCCTCTCATTAATCCCCATTTCTAAAAATTGGTATTAGAGCTTAGTCATAGGTTTGAATCTTGTAGGCCATAGTGTGTGAAACTGGGAGGGGGATTGTTGGTAGTGGGCCAATAGCCCTCACAGGGTTCACAACATGGCTTAATAACTTGTTGTGGTTCTATAAGACTATTGGTTGTATTGTACATTGATAGGTCGATCTTTTGGTGCAATGGCAACTCTAGCTTTTCTAACGTAGTTTAGCAAGAGCTTACGACAGTGATGAGGTTGGTATTGTAGTATTAGTTCTTGGTTTGGTTTGTATCCTCTTGGTTAAATATATTGGTTTTACTAGATACTGAAACTTTGGCTGTGCGAGTATAGACCTAGAGGATCTTCATGAAGTAGATGGATTTTATGATGCCATGGATGATTTCGTACCATGGTTGAGTTAGATTTTTTGGCATTGATATATTTATTGAGTATTTATAGATGTTGGAGGTTTTTCTTAAATCTTGTTGTTGTAGAAGAATCTTTAACATTTATATGGTGTACTTGTTATCTTCATGTTGTGTGAAGGTGGTTAGATCTAGAAGACATATAGGGTTCTTGGATATCTTCAGGGTATGTTGCTTAATGGTTCTTCATGGTATGTGGAGATTGTCTTCTTCATGGTGTATGGAGATGGTTTCATCTTGAGGACTAATGAGGTTCTTGGTAAAGGTGTAGCTTATGCTTTCATTTGACATGTTATCCTTGGTGTGAGGATGGTTTCATTTTTATTTCATGATATACTTTTGATATGCATTTATAGTTTTGACATTTTATAGTATGTTCATATGGAGAATGTTATCACTTTGGTTGAGATGCTTCAGATCATGTTGTCATGTTTATGTTCCTAAAGCCATGGTTGAAACTTTGACATTGATCTTGGTTTAGTTTCTTGGTATTGAGTACATTGATCATAAGTTGGATACTTCATGATATTGCTATGTTGCATTTGGAGTTGGCATGGATTGATTGGTTATAGGTACTCATGGATACTTAGAGATAGTGGTGATGCTGATTTCTCTTGGATTAGAGAAGTATTTTTTAGGATAGTTGATGATTTTAGTAGGAGAGTCCAAGGGGTATTCACCTGATATGGACTTTAGAGGAGATTGTTCTTAGATGAATCTCAGTTGGAGACTTCATTATCTTGATGAGCATTCTCATTCCCCATTCTTGGTCTACTTGGTAATTTTTCTAGTTGAGAGGTATAGCCCATTATTTTCTCTTAGGTGCATTATGTTTATGCTTGTCTTTCATGGATATGGATATTGATCTACTATAAATGAGTTAGTTCTAGAGGGATCATTGGTGAGATGGTTTAGCATTGGTTATCACCATTTTCATATGTTTTTATGTTGGTTGAGTTTGGGAGATAGTTTTATATTGGGCATATTCCTTGGATTAGGAATACTTTATGAGTTTGATCTTTTTGTGAGAGGCTTACATCCATGATTATCTATATGGTATGGTTTGAGTGTTGTTGAGGCTTCTTGTTGAGGTTTTATGGAGGAGATCATACTTGTATAGTTTACATCTAGAGGTGTGTGTAGAAGGATATGATATAGGTTATGATTTGCATGGTTTCTCTTTGGTCTTGGTTATCTTCCTAGATATTTAGTTTTTCTTATATTGGATTTGAGATTGGTTATAGATTGTGATGATTGGTTTGTGATCACTTTTGTCATATGAGAGATGAGAGAACTTCAGAGAGTTTTGGAGATTTTTTATGAGAGTTGTTTTTATAGATTATTGGTTTATGTGTTTTGGATGTCCTTAATACTACATGGACTCACTTCTTTGAGATGTTGTGAGTGGATTGGTTATATATTTGAGATTATCTTTTGTAGTGGGAGCTTATTGGTATATATGTGACAAGTATTTCTCTTGAGGCTTGTGATTGTAGGTTACAGATTGGATATTTTGATGCTATGAGATTTGATTGCTATACCTTTGGAGGTATGGATAGCTAGATGGGTTTGGTACTCACTGTGGGTGCTATTTCAACTATGGATATTTTGGCAACTAGAAATACTTGTGATTACCTTTGGATCATGTTTTTGTGCTTCAAATTTCAATTGGTATAGGATTTTATGATCTTTTCATGTGACAAGTTGGGTGGCTTTCTCTTTGGATGGGTTCTATGTATGTCTAGTGGCAGTGGCATAATAGGAGGTGAGATCATTCATGTTTGAGATGTTGGATACTTTGATTTTGTTATGGGTACTAGGATAGAGCACTTCATGTACTTTGATCTATGATGGTGGATTTGCTAGGAGTGATTAACTCCTTATTCATTTATGTGGCTATAAATTGACCCTATGCAATATATACAACAAGTGGGAGATTGTTCAAATAATGGGTATTGCACACATTACATAATATTGTTATATTATATTATTTTATTTTATTATGCAATGTTAAACCTAGATAAACATGCCCCATAGGAAATACTTGATGGGTTGTATTGTAACATTATGCTAATATTTGATGTAATTATTTAGGAATTAAATTTCTAATATTGAATGTGGGGTCAATGGGTTAGGTAGCACATGATTTATGTAAAACCACATGGTGGTTTTGTGGGGCTTGCTACTATATAAGCAACCACAAGGGTAATTGTTGGTATGAGAAGATAGAAGGGAAAAAGGAAAGAGTCAAGTGTGACAAGGCTTGATAGGTTATCCAAGGGATCATTTGCAAAGGTTGAAAGCATGACATGAGATATGTGGATTCATGCTTATTCACATAGATTACTCAGTTATGGCTATGGATTCAAAGGCTTGTGTGGTTGTACTGTAATGGTATTTTTTTCTTAATAATACATAGTGATGGATTCTTTTGGAGGCTAGCTTTTTCCCTCAATGAGGGTTTCCCAAGGTATATCTTGTGTCATATTTTTGTGGGTATGTTGTCTATTCTCTTACATGTGGATGTTAATTACATATTTATTTTAGATATATTATGGGTTATATGAAAATAGTTATCTATTTTGTCGCAAGTTTCCTTACAATTATTTGTAAGCCTTAATGGGCCAAATTTATACTATAGTACTAAAGCTTTTGGCTATCATCCCCATCCCTATTTTCCTTTATATTTGGAAGGTTTCTAGGTTATCAAATATTTTATCAAGTTTTTTGAATGTTCTATTACATTTAGTCTTTCATGGATGCGATTGGATCAAATTATTTTATGAAATTTTAATTGGTGAATCGAAGTAAAAGTTTTATTGGTTCTTGATTCACCCCCCCTCTCAATCACCTAGCCTTCTCTACATTTCCAATAATTGGTATAAGAAAATTTGGCTCTCATATAAGAATTTTTACAACTTGAGAAAGGATTAGAGGCAATGGAAGTGTAGAGACTAGAGAAAACCATTCAAAATGAAAAGTTGGACCTATACATGGCCATAGATTAATTCAAGAAATTGAAGAAACAACTCTCAAAATCCTTGCAAAGAAGGAACAAACTAGTAGCATAGATCAATGATAATCTCTATGAAGAAGAAAAAATTGAAGACATTTTTCAAGAAATAAATTATATGAAGTTGATTCAGCAATTAAAGACTTACTTGAAAAGAATATAAATCTACATGAAGAAGTCATAAAACTTAAAAGAGAAAAAGAAATTTAGTTAGTCAAAAAGTGTGAAGACATGGAAAAAAAGACATACCAAAAGAAGAGAAAATATTTCTAACTGGAAAGATAGAAGAAAAAAAAATGGAATTCAACACCTATCTCTTCAACAAGAAAATATGATAAATCATATCAATTATGAAAATCAATAGCTTATCATCTTGAGGATAGATAATGCAAGATTGCAAAATGATATCAGCATAGAAAGGAAACCAATGAAAGGATAATGAATTCTAGAGAAATAA
This sequence comes from Cupressus sempervirens, assembly GCA_028749045.1. Lineage (NCBI taxonomy): Eukaryota > Viridiplantae > Streptophyta > Pinopsida > Cupressales > Cupressaceae > Cupressus > Cupressus sempervirens. Next base: position 252,560,167 of record CM053783.1, read on the forward strand.
TGAATCAATTGGACAAGAAAACTCAATTCAGACACAAAGGAAAAGCTAGATTAGGATATATAGATGCAGTTGAATCATCACAACAAGGAAGTCAAAAGAACAAAAGGCCTACATGAAATAATTGTGGAAAGAAAAGGTATATGTAAAACAAGTGTTGAAGCAATGGTAAATCAAAATTTAGTGGAAAGAGTTATAGCTACAAGAAGAAAGGTCACAAAGAAAGTGATTGCACAAAGAAAACAAAGGTTGAAGGAAAATGTTTCAAATGCAACAAACAAGGGCACAAATATTTAGAATGCAAAAATAAGAAATAGAATCCAAGAGAACAAATTGTGAAAGTTATCTTTAGTTGGGATTATAACACATGGTTCCTATGTTACTTGTGTGGTGAGCATGGACACATTGGTGAAAATTGCATACAAACTCATATGAAGAAGAGAGACCCTACAAAGAGATGTTTTGTATGCAAAGAATTTGGTCATCTAGCCAAGAATTGTATGAACCAAGCTATAGTTGAAGATGAAAAGAAGGAAAATGTTGAAAATATCATAAATCAAATGAGGTAGTAATGGGTAAAGAAATCTCTGTAGAATGCAAGTCAAAGTCATGAGAGTGTTGACACCCAAGTCAATGCATTGGGTGATTCAACCATTTCAAGCTAATTATCCATGGAGAACATTGTAACTATAATTCAAAGAAACATCTTATATCAGTTCTATTCAATAAGAAAGAAGAACTAAATATCATTTCAAATGTAATGGGATCATCAAGTTTCATGTTAGACCTTATTGAGAAAAGCTGGGTTGCATGACATAACCAACAGAAGTCTAGCACAAGTTAGTTCTAAATGATCTTTACAAAGTTTGAAGACCTAATAGAGCATGAATGTAGATGGTATTTAATGAGTTGAAGACCCAAGCTATAGACTAAAGTTTTTAGCCAAGCATGTCACATCTACAAAATTAAATAGGTCATCACCAAGATGTCAGTTGTATGATGCATTTATGGTGACCTAAAGATAAATTTTAAATAAAAGGAAGAATTCAATGATCTCATTCTTCACCATGAATTCAAGAGTGAATAGAGAATAATGAATTCAAGCCCCTGAGAAATTCAAATTGAATTCATTGAGGATTATCCTTCCATTATCAAGCATTATGGCATCCTCATCAAGCTCCAAGGTTAAGAATGGATTCAAGATGTTAGTAAGGAATGTTGTGCCTGTAGACCCAATGTTCAAGCTTCATCCTAGGATTGTAGAGGAATTGGACCTAGTTAGTGTACACTCACAAATTCTACCAAAGGTATTGTTAATTCATGATGTCACATCTTTTTATCATTGTTCATTTCAAGAATTAGGAACTCTAGAGTTTAATCAAGCTTATGAGGCCTTATTCATGATGTAAAATTCTAACTTGTTCAACCCATCAAGATCACGAAGAAAATGACTCATAGGTTACCAATTTCCCATGCTTGATAATGCCAAGATAACCAAAACCCTAGGTTAGGTTGAGCTAACAAAGAAGACTCTTATTGAGTGGGATGGAAAAGGAATGAAGATAAAAAGAGTAACTAACATGGAAATTAACTTTGGTACTCATGTGATTACACATAAGATATTTAGTTTGAGCTAAACAAATAGTGTTGCATGTGAAGCTGTAGAGTTGGCTTTCAAGGTAGTCAAGAACAATATTTCTCTTGACCTCATCAAAGTGCAACTAAACTAGTTGAGAAAAAAAAAGGAAAGTGTCTAGGTATCAAAGACAAATCCATGTAAATTTGGTTCACTTTGAGTCTTCTTATTCTTCTATGTTAAGATTTTTTTCCTTCCAAGGGTAATGTAGCATGGAAGAAGGACAACCCCATTATGTTTTAGATTAATGAGTTTATAACTAAAATGGGAGACAACTTTGAGGTTACAATGGATGCATATTTTTAAATTTTTAACGAAATGATGCAAAGCAGATTCATAATTCCTAAGCAAATAGTTGATGACTATAAAAAAGACATTTATTTCCTTGTAGACTATGATAATGTATATATTTAGGTGGTCAGACCTAGAGTTGCATGGGTTAGACCTCTTGGCTATCTAATAAATATTGAGGATACTAAGGACATTATTAAGGATATTTTTAGTAAGCTTGTGGAGCCTAAAGTACATTATTTTGGAACCTATGAAGAAGTTAAAACTAGGATTTCACCTGAAATCATTATTCCTCAAATTCTTAAGAGGAAAGAAGAAGGTAGAAAATATTAAGAAGCATAATGTGAAATATGGTTCCCCTCTTTTTCTCATAGAAGATAAGGGTGATGACATTGCAAAGGAAGATGAAATAGAGGAACTGATGAAGAAGAAGCAAAGGAACATGTAGAAGAAAAAATAGAAGAATAGCCACATAAGAAAAAGTGAAATTCTACATCAAGGAGAATCACAAGGTCAACCCCTACTTTTACCACAAACAAACCTACTAGATCAAGAAAGAAGCTCAAAATTGAAGCTAAATAAGAAGATTGAGAAGAACAGAAACATTTATCATGCAAAAGGTTAAGTGAAAAAATGTGTTAATATGAATGATAAATTTGTCACTTTCCCCTAGGACTAGCTCAACACATTTTTTCAAGATTAATTATTTGACAGACTCGCAAGCTGAGTTATTGAGAGAAGAGGAAAACATTATGGATATGCTATCAAAAATTTAGAGTTTGATAATTCCAAACATGGATGTAATGAAAAAATGCATTGTTCATGCAAGGACATTAATCCATGTTAGCATATTTTCTATTTCTCATCATATGATGGAGTTATTAGCTGAAGTTCAAACAAATTTGCATACTTCTAAAGTTTTGCAAGAAAATTGGGACAAAACCATGTCTTTAATTTTAAAGATACATAGTGATTTCCTCTCACATTTTGGTACTACCATGAAAATATGCATTTTTATCATTTGTATCAAAAGCAAGGGAGAAATATAGTTATATATAATATATAAGGAGTCTTTTTTACAAGGAAGAAAGAATCCATGTATATAGAGACCCTACAAAATAATTTTGAAAAATAAAAAACAGAGTCAACATCAACCAATTATCATCACAGTATTCAAAACTAAGCTATAGACCCAAGTATTTTGATAGGGGAGTTTTCATTCATCATTTTGAGTATTTAAAAAAAAAATTATGATAAGTGTTTTTGTTATTAATACCAAAGGTGTAGATTGTTGTCCTTATGGCCAAAATATATGTCAATCAATGTGAAAACACTCAGTCATTTGGTTGGTTACATTGTCATCGAGCAATAATAAGTAAACCTTGTAGACAATATCAATCAAGTAGATCATATAGTAATATTGACCAACCTACAATAGTAACCAAGTTGTTGTAGTATCAACTGAGGTCTTCAATGTTTTTCAAGTCATCAGTGTTAACCGAGTTCATGCCAACCCCTAAGTGATCAATGCAGACCAAGCACTAGTATTAACCAAGTGTTTGATATTTTTGAGTTTACTATATTGGAAAGTATTAGTAAATCATCTTAGTGGACTTCTAAACTCGAGTGTCAACACTGAGCTAACTAGGTGGAGATTGTTTAATATGATATTGTAGCTGACTTCAGAAGGTAATTATTTGGATTGGTATAAATGAGAGATATCTTGTCATATCTATATGAGTATTCAATTAACAATGAGTATAAATAAAATTAAAGTTTGAAGGCTACAAGAAGTACAAGGAAAAGAAGACCCTTATCCATCATATTAAGGTCATCTTTCTACATTAGAGGAATCTAATTCAAAAAGAAAAGTTGTAGAGTAGAGATCAGCTACTAGTTTGAATCCTAACATCAGTCAAATCCTCTAACAAGGTCAACTTAACAATCTTATAAATAATCTCATAACTAAGTGCATACTTCATTGTATTGTATAGTTCCTTTCGTAAGGTGGACTTAATAGTCCTCATTGCTCCTAATAGGGAAGATCACCAGAAGTGATCATTTGTAAGCCTTAGCAAGTAAACTTCATATTGCAATACTAAAGCTTTTGGTTATCATCACCACCCAAGTTTTAATTTCTATTTGGAAGGTTTCTGGGTTACCAAATATTATGTCAAGTGTTTTGAATGTTTTATTTCCTTCGTTCTATCATGAATGTAATTAGATTATATTAGTTTATGAAGGATTAATTGGTGAATTGAAGTAAAAGCTTTATTGGTTCTTGATTCACCCTACCCCCTCTTAGTCACCTATCCTTCTCGATATTTCCAAAATAATAAATACATGAAGTGTAGAATATAGTTAGACAAAGCTAAGAGTTGAAACAAGTCAAAAGATAATCTTGACCGAGTATTAGTATTACACAATTAATGGAGTTAAAGTAGATGATTAAGAAACTTAAGTAGAAGCCAAGAAAAATAGTTCAAGCTAGGTAGTTAGTTATTGTGAAGAAAATGTATGAAGAAGTGTAGGTATGACTAAGCATAGTAATGGATAAGAAATCATGTTGATATCAAGTGAGAAAGTATAATATGTGTTAAGTTGTGGAGTGATGACCAAGCTAAAAATTACAATGATTGTCAAGTGATAGAAAAAGTTACAATTTCAAAAAGATTTCATTTTGAGGCTAACTCAATTTCAAAATTTGAATTAGTCAAAGCATAAGGAAGATAAGGATTGATGAGTTGGAATATTTAATGCATAAGGAGAGTTTATTATACAATCAAAGGAAAGGATTTGATCAGAATTTTCTAGAAGAAGAAGGAGAAAAAAAGATGGAAGGATTTGATCAATCTAATCTAACCCTAAAATCAATGGTAATTTTTAAGTAGAAAAAGATTGAAATTACAAATTGAAGTAGGAATAACGAATGAATTTTAAGGTTTTTTCATGGTTGATTTCTGATGTTAAGGAGAAGATGTGAACAGGAGAACAATAAAGGTGGAGTGTAAAGAGTTCATGGAATATGATTTCTCGAGGATATGCCAAGTAGATCTTAGATGAAAATGTTAATCATAGATAGTCAATGAACCAATAGTTGAGAGAATGGAGATCTAAATTGTCTAAGTGAGTTATACTTTATAGATCAAAACTATTGTTACATTGTAACCATTGTATCAGTCTAAATTCCTTTAATCAAGGTTGACCTAACAATAATTTTGTAAATCCTTTAATCAAAGTGACATTCTAATGGAATTTTCTAAATTTTTGTAACATGACCACTCCTAATAGGGTGATTAAACCCTATAACATGGTTAAATTTAATCACGTGTTGTATAAATTTGAAGGAGATTGTATCTTAATAGAGCTCACTTTAGAAGAGTAAAATGTTGGTAGCATGTTACTTAATGGTTTTTTCCCAAAGGTTTCTACATTAAATACTAGTGTCAAACTATTTTTTTCATGTGTAGATTTTATGTTTGTTAGTATTTAGTATAGCTATGAAACCATGAGGAACTTTCATTAGGAAAAAATGAAACCCAAATTAAGAAGCTCAAGACTAGCACAATATGGACCAAATAATGTATCATCAAAATACCAATATGAGAATTAATATCTAATTATCTTTGGATATGAAACCATTTGATAATAGATAATTCATGTATCAATTCTATTTTTCATAGACTAGAAGTGCTTGTATATAAAGCCCTCTAGAATGACTAGGAGTTAGCAAAATGATAATCTTCAAAACTAAGCACATGTCCACCAAGAGTGGATTATCCTCCATTAAGCACAAGAGTTAGTGCAATGATGAGAGGATAAGCCTACATTTTTGTGCATATAAAATTATGTTGCAGACACCATGTGCTTAATTAGAGTGTGAACAACTATGTTATGTACATGACAACTTAGTTGATTATCCAAACTCCAGTGTTGTAGAGACCATGTGCTAGAATAGAGTTTATAACTCTTGTGTTGTCAACATGACAACTCATATGAGTATGCATACTCGTAGCTTTCTACCCAATAAATAATAAAAATAATGCATTTATCCTAAGTAAACTTAAGTAAAGTGTAAATAGTAATTATTTATGTTAACACCCCCCCTTAAGTGCAACTTAGGGAAATGCACTTAAGCTCACAAAAGCTATGAAAATGCATGATGGGTCCTTGCTACTAAGCATGTTAGGTACCCATGTACAATATAGTGAAATGCAAGGAAATATCTCTAAAAATGGAGAAAGAGGGAAAACCTCATGGGAAAAAGCCTCCCACAAAAAGAGAGATATATACAATAGAGAAAGATGCATGTATGGATTGAGTAATCAAGACCCCCCCATTATGACATACATCATGCATATACAATAGAGAATCCCTCCATGAAATCACCCCCTTATTGAAGGATCTCGTAATGATGAGTGCTTGAAGAAAAAAGAGAATCCAATGCCTACAAACAACATTTCTCCCTTTAGGAAGAAGATACACCAAGTATAGGTGGAAGTATGCTTCCCACCATGGATAGGAACATGGAAAAGGGATCCATATGTAGTATGTTGTGGATACTTCCTCTGAATTCTACTTATATGTCAACAAGTGTTTGATAAATGTAGATGCAACTAACCAATCTTGTGGATGCCCAAAAGAAGGTGGAAAAATAGGTAAAATGTCCATGTATGAAACTAAATCAGCCTACAAAGATAATAAAGCATCTTCTTAGGAAGATGTATGATAGAAGCTCCTTGATGACTGAAGAAGATGCAACATGAAAGTTGAATGATGTTTCTCATTGTAGGAAGAAGTGGTGCCATAGGTGTAGTAGAGAATTCTCCCCAACTAGTAGGAAGAGACCTTAGAAATATGATGTCTAAGGAAACCAAAATGTGATCTCCAAAGACTGATATGTCTCCTATAAAGTGAAAGAGTTCTCCTCCAACTATTGTAGAGAAATCTCCACAAGCAAGTAAATATCAAAATAAAGCTTAACTAGTTGAGGGTTAGAGTGTGCCCTCACAACAAGTGAAGAAGAATTCTCATCAGAAAAGAGAAGATGGATGTCATTAATGATGTCTCCCACATCTTCAATCTAAGACTCCCCAAACAACCCTACAATGTCTTGGAGGAAGTCATCCCATGAAATTGAAGTAGGAAGACATGGTACATCCTACTAAACTAAATCAAGAGCATTTGTGGTTGGAACTAGATCAGTTGAAGCAATAGGAGCACCAAAAGGTAGGATCTCATTTGGATTTGAAGATACCATAACTAGAGTGACTCAAAGTAGAATGTCCTCTATAAATGGAGAAAATGTTGGATTTCCATATGCTTTCCAAAGAGCCATCAAAATGTTACAAGGACCACTGATCTTCCTAATGAAATTAAAGCAATTAACATTGATACTGAAAAAAATGACATCTAAAATTATTTTAACAGGTCTCCAATCATTAGAGGGAAATTCTTTGGAACATAGATGAGGAAATACATCCTTATGCTCTCTTCTTAGATGATCAATTATCAAGGCACTCCATTTTTGATAGTTCCTTTTTGTCAACCTCGGTCTAACACCAGACTGGCATGTGAAACAAAACTTCATGAGATTAATATATGTATGCACCCCCAAAAATGCAAAAATAATCAATCAACCCCACCTAAGGTATGATTTGAAACTTTATACTTAGTGTGGTTATAATAGGTCACTTGTCAAAATGGAAGTGGACTTTTGATTTTTCTATTTACAACCTCCTCATGTAGTTCAAATGTAGAACTTTATGATGTAGCTTACTGATACAACAATTTTCAAGCAATACAATGCAAAATAGGACCTATTTCTAAAATTTTTATTTCTATCTTCACAAACCTATAATTTTATTGTAGACCTGGAAAGTAGATGAAAAATTATAGACTCACAAATAGAATGGAACCTAAAAATGTGTCCAGATGAGCCTATACTAAGCCTTTGAGGTTGCAAAAATCAAGATTTGTGATTTATAGAAAAATTTAGGAATAAAGATATCAAACATCCTACACCAATGTGTAGATCACAAAATTCAACCCCAAAACAAAAAAACAAACTCCTCAAAAAAAGGAGTCTGTATGAGGGAGATATTATTGTTTGAAAATTATCTCTGTAATTATTTTTCCTTAATCACCATCATCATGCTTCCAAAAATCAACTAACTCTAGATTTCACCTCAAATGTCTGATTTTGATGAAAAAAAGTCAATTTGGGGGTTTTTTTACCTTCTGAATATGATGCCAATATCTGATTTGCACCAGTAAGCTCTAGTCTTGTCCTACAAAATATCTCCCCTATATAGGCCTGATGGCCAAAAAAATTTCAAAAAAGATAGGAAAATTTCTTATCCGATAAATCAAATCCATAAATTCAAAAATATTTTAGAGAATGAGATAAAATAAACAAATACAAAAATTAAATTCAGAGATCTAAAATGACAATACCACTTCTACAAATCAGGCCTTTGGGCACCAGTTTGCAAAAATATTTTTCCTTAATTTTGACTATTTCCCAACATTGGCAAATATATAGTTAAAATTCACCAAATCAGCACTCCAAACACAATGGTGAGGTCCACTTTGGCTCTAGACACTTCCAATGACTGCATATTTTCCAGATTTAAATCGGTGGGTCTTTGAGAGGTGAAACAAGAATGGTCTCCAATGGCTATGAAATGACACTCCTATGGCTTTGATACCATATAAGACTTTCATATACCTATGATACCATGAATGATTTTCCTTGGGGAAAAATGAAGCCATGATCAAGAAGCACAAGACTAGTACAATCTGGACCAAAAAATTTATGATTAGAATAATATATGAGAATGAATATCTAATTATCTTTGGATATAAAACCATTTGATAATAGATAATTGATGTATCAATGGCATTGTTCATCTACTAGAAGTGCCTGTATATAAAGGCTTTTAGAATGACTAGGAGTTAGCAAAATGATAAGCCACACAACTAAGCACATGTTCACCAAGAGTGGATTATCTTCCATTAAGCATAGGAGTTAGTGTGATGATGAGAGGATAAGCTTACATATGTGTGTCATGTAAAATTATGTTATAGACACCATATGCTTAATTAGAGTTTTACCAACTATATTGTGTACATGACAACTAAGTTGATTATGCAAACTCCTATGTTGTAGACACCATGTGCTAATATAGAGTTGCTAACTCTTGTGTTGTCAACATGACAATTCTTATGAGTACACATACTCCTAGGTGTCTACCCAATAAATATTAAAATAATTTATTTATCATAAGTAAACTTAAGTAATGTGTAAAAAATAATTATTTGTGCTAACACCCCCCCTTAAGTGCAACTTAGAAGAATGCACTTAAGCTCACAAAATCTATGAAAATGCATGATGGGTCTTGGCTACTAAGCCATATTAGGTACCCATGTACAATACAATGAAATGTAAGGAAATCTCTCTGAAAATGGAGAAAGAGGGAAAACATGATGAGAAAAACCCTCCCCCAAAAAGAGAGATATATACAATAGAAAAAGATGCATGTATGGATGGAGTAACCAAGACCCCCCATTATGACATACATCATGCACATACAATAGAGAATCCCTCCATGAAATCCCTACTTAGTGAAGGATCTTGTAATGATGAGTGATTGAAGATAAAAGAGAATCCAATGACTACAAAAACCATTTCTCGCTATAGGAAGAAGACACACCAAGTACAGGTGCAAGGATGCTTCCCACTATGGATATGAAGATGGAAGAGGGATACATATGTAGTATGTTATGGATGCTGCCTTTGAAGTATGCTCATATGTTGACAAGTCCTTGATGAATGTAGATGCCACAAACCAATCTAGTGGATGCTCAAAAGAACGTGGCAAACAAGGTAACATGCCCATGTATGAAACTAAATGAACCTACAAAAATGATGAAGCATCCTATCAGGAATATTTAGGAAGAGAAGCAATGTTTCCTCCCCTCAATAATGTATGCATACATATAATAGAAGCTCCTTGATGACTAAAGAAGCTACACCATGAAACCTAAATGATGTTCCTCCTTGTAGGAAGAAGTGGTGTCTTAGGTGTAGTAGAGAATGATCCCCAATTGGTATGAATAATCCTTAGAAGATATGATGTCTAAGGAAACTCAAATATAATCTCCAAGGACTGATATGTCTCCTCTAAACTAAAAGAGTTCTCCTCCAATTGTTGTGAAGAAATGTCCACAATCAAGTTAGTCTTGAAAGAAAGATCAAGTGGTTGAGGGTTAGAATGAGCCCTCACAAAAACTACAGAAGAAGTCTCCTCAAAAAAGAGAAGATGGATGTCATCAATTATGTCTCCCACATCTTCAATGTAAGACTCCACAAAAAACCATACAATGTCTAGAAGGAAGGCATCCAATGAAGCCAAATAGGAAGACATGGTATATCTAGTTGCACTAAATCAAGAGCATCTATGGTTGGAACTAGATTAGTAGAAGCAATAGGAGCATTAGGTGGTAGAATCTCATCTAGAGTTGAAGGTACCATAATTGGAGGAACTGTTGGATCTCCATATGCTTTCCAAAGAGCCATCCAAATGTCATAAGGATCACTAAACTTCCTAATGACATCAAAGAAATCAACATTGATACTAAAAAAATGACATCTAAAATTATTTTAATAGGCTTTAAATCATTAGAGGGAAATTTTTTGGAACATAGATAAGGAAATATGTGCTTATGATCTCTTCTTAGAAAATCAATTATTAAGGCACTCCATTTTTGATAGTTCCTTTTTGTCAACCTCGGTCTAACACCAAACTAACATGTGAAACAAAAATTCATGAGATCAATATATGTATGGAACCCCCAAAAATGTAAAAATAATCGATGAACCCCACCAAATGTATGATTTGGAAAATTAGACTTAATGTGTTTATAATAGGCCATTTGTCAAAATGGATAAAAGCGGACTTCTAACTTTTTTGTTTACAACCTCCTTGTGTAGTTAAAATCTAGAAATTTACAATGTAGCTTAGAGATAAATTTTTTTTGAAGTAATACAATGCAAAAATAGAACCTATTTCTTAATCCACACAAGCCTATAATTTGATTTCCAATCTACAAAGTAGGGAAAAAATTTTACACTTTCAAAAAAAATGAAACTAAAAATGTGTCTTGATGAGCCCATACTATGCCTTTGAGTTTTCCAAAATTGGGAATTGTAATTTGCAAAAAAATTCAAGAAAAAAGATATCAAACATTGTACACCAATGTGTAGATCATCAAATTCTAGCCCAAAACAAACAAAAGTTTCTTGAAAAAAGAAGTTTGTATGAGGGAGATATCGTTATTTGAAAATCACCTCTATAATTATTTTTCCTGAATCACCATCATCGCACCTCCAAAAATCATTTGACACTAGATTTTATCTTAGTTGGCTTATTTTCATGAAACAAAAGTCAATTTGGGGGTTTCTTGATCTTCTAAATATGACGCCAATATCAAATTTGCACCGACAAGCTCCAGTCTTATATTGCAAAAAATCTCTCCTCTATAGGCTTGATGGCCTAATTCTTTTTTAACAAAATAGGAAAATTGCAGATCTGAAAATGCAAATTCAAAAATTCAAAAATATTTTAGAGAGTGAGATCAAAAAAATAGATCTAGAAATTAAATTCCAAGATCTGAAATGACCACACCACTTCTCCAAATCAAGTCTTTGGGTGCCAGTTTGCAAAAAAACATTTCTTCAATTTTGACTGTTTTCCATCACAAGCAAACTTATTGCAAAAATTCATCAAATTAGTGCTCCAAATGCAATAGTTAGGTCCACTTTGACTCTAGATTCTCCCAATGACTATAGATTTTTCAGATCTAAATCGATGGCTCTTTGAGAGGTGAAGCAAGTATGGTCTCTAATAGCTATGAAATGATGCTCCTATGGCTCTAATACCATATAAAAATTTGGTATCGCTATGATATCATGAAGAATTTTCCTTAGGGAAAAATGAAGCCAAGATAAAGAAGCACAAGACTAGCACAATATGGACCAAATAATGTATGATAAAAATAACAATATGAAAATGAATATCTAATTATCTTTGGATATCAAACCATTTGATAATAGATAATTGATGTATAGATATTGTTGTTTGTACAATAGAAGTGTCTATATATAAAGGCATATAGAATGACTAAGAGTTAGCAAAATGATAAGCGTCACAACTAAGCACATGTCAACCAAGAGTGGATTATCCTCAATTAAGCACAAGAGTTAGTGTGATGATGAGAGGATAAACCTACATAGGTGTGTCACATAAAATTATGTTGTAGACACTATGTGCTAAAATAGAGTTGCTAACTCTTGTGTTGTCAACATGACAACTCATATGAGTACGCATACTCCTAGGTGTCTACCCAATAAATAATTAAATAATTCATTTATCCTAAGTAAACTTAAGTAAAGTGTGAAAAATTATTATTTATGCTAACACCCCCCCTTAAGTGCAACTTAGGGAAATGCACTTAAGCTCACAAAATCTATGAGAATGCATGATGGGTCCCAACTACTAAGCAATGTTAGGCACCCATGTACAATAAAATGAAATGGAAAGAAATCTCTCTAAAAAATGAGAAAGAGGGAAAACCTCATGGGAAAAATTCTCCTCCAAAAAGAGAGATATATACAATAGAGGAAGATGCATATATGGATTGAGTAATTAGGACCAACCATTATGACATACATCATGAATATACAATAGAGAATCCCTCCATGAAATCCCCCCCTTAGTGGAGGATGTTGTAATGATGAGTGCTCGAAAAAAAGAGAGAATCCAATGACTACGAATGACATTTCTCCTTTTAGGAAGAGTATACACTGAGTATAGGTGGAAGTATGCTTCCCACTATGGATAGGAAGATGGAAAAGGGATCCTTATGTAGTATGTTGTGGATGCTACCTCTATAGTCTACTCATATGTTGATAGTCCTTTATGAATGTAGATGCCATGAACCAATATTTTAGATGCCCACAAGAAGGTGGCATACAACATAACATGTCCATGTATGAAACTGAATCAACCTCCAAAGATGATGAAGCATCCTATTAGGAAGATGTAGGAAGAGAAGCAATGTCACCTCCCCTCAATAATGTATGCACACCTATGATAGGAGCTCCTTGATGACTGAAGAAGCTGGACCATGAAAGCTGAATGATGCTCCTCTTTGTAGGAAGAAGTGGTGCCATAGGTGTAGTAGAGAATGCTCCCCAACTAGTAGAGATATGATTTCTGAGGAAATTGGAATATAATCTCCAAAGACTGATATGTCTCCTCTAAAGTGAGAGTCTTGTCCTTCAACTATTGTAAAGAAATCTCCACAATCAGGTTAGTCTCAAAGGAAAGCTCAAGTGGTTGAGGGTTAGAGCGTGCCCTCAAAACAAGTGAAGGATAAGTCTCCTCAAAAAAGACATGATAGATGTCATAAATGATGTCTCCCACATCTTCAATGTAAGACTCAACAAATAGCCATGCAAATTCTGTAAGGAAGTCATCCCATGAAGTTGAAGTAGGGAAGACATGGTATATCCTACAACACTAAATTAGAAGCATATGTGGTTGGAATTGGATCAGTGGAAACAATAATAGCAACAGGATGTAGAACCACATTTGTTGTTAAAGGTACCATAACTAGAATGATTGGAGGTAGAATGTCCTCTAGAAATAGAGGAACTATTAGATCTCCATATGCTTTCCAAAGAGCCATCCAAATCTCATAAGGATCACTATCCTTCCTAATGACATCAAAGCAATCAACATTGGTACTAAAAAAATGACATCTAAAATTATTTTAATAGGTGTTGACTCATTAGAGGACAATTCTTTGGAACATAGATAAGGAAATACTTCATTGTGCTCTCTTCTTAGATGATCAATTATCAAGGCACTCCATTTCTGATAGTTCCTTTTTGTCAACCTTGGTCTAACACCAAACTAACATGCGAAACAAAAGTCCATGAGATCAATATATGTATGCAATGCAAAAATAATCAATCAACCCCACCTAATGTATGATTTGGCACTTTATAATTAGTTTGGTTATAATAGGCCACTTGTCAAAATGGTCAAAAGTGTACTTCTAATTTTGTCGTTTACAACCTCCTCTTGTAGTTCAAATCTAGAAATTTGCAATGTATCTTAGAGATACAACAATTTTGAAGCAATACAACACTAAATTGGATGTATTACTAAAAGTGGTATATCTATCCACACAAGCCTATAATCTTAATGTAGATCTAGAAAGTAGACAACAAATTATACACTTCCAAAAAAGATGAAACATAAAAAATGTGTCCAAATGAGCCCGTACTAAGCCATTCACGTTGCAAAAAATGGGATTAATGATTTGCAAAAGAATTTAGGAACAAAGATATCAAACATCCTGAACCAATGTGTATATCACAAAATTCTATCTAAAAAAAAAAATCCACAAAAAAAAGAGTCTGTATGAGGGAGATATTGTTGTTTGAAAATTACCTCTGTAATTATTTTTCACAAATCACTATTGTTATGTCTCCAAAAATCAATTGATTCTAGACTTCGCCTTAGATGTCTAATTTTGATGAAACAAATTTTAATTTGGGAGTTTTTTGAATTTTTGAATATGATGCCAATATCTAATTTGCACTAGCAAGCTCTAGTCTTCTCCTCTAAAAAATGTCTCTTTTACAAGCCTAATGGCCAAAAAATTGTCAAATAAAATAGGGAAATTGCATATCCAAAAATGCAAATCTAAAAATTCAAAAATATTGTAGAGAATGAGATAAAATAAATAAATCTAAAAATGAAATTTAGAGATTTGAAATGACCATACCACTTCTACAAATCGAGTCTTCAAGTACCAATTTGCAAATTATTTTTTTTCTCAATTTTGACTATTGCCCAACATAGGAAATTTTATAGTCAAAATTCATTGAATTGACGCTTTGAACACAATTGTGAGGTCTGCTTTGCCCATAGATGCTCCCAATGACTGCAGATTTACTAGATCTAAATCAGTGGCTCTCCAAGAGGTGAAGCAAGAATGGTGTCCAATGGCTATGAAATGATGCTCCAATGGCTCTAATACTATATTATAATTTGGTATAGCTATGATACCATGGAGGATTTTCCTTAGGGAAAAATGAAGCTAAGATCAAGAAGCACAAGACTAGCACAATATGGATGAAATGATGTATGATCAAAATAACAATATGAGAATTAATATCTAATTATCTTTGGATATCAGACCATTTAATAATAGATAATTGATGTATCAATGTTGTTCATACACTAGAAGTGCCTATATATAAAGGCTTCTAGAATGACGAGGAGTTAGCAAAATGATAAGCCTCACAACTAAGCACATGTCCACCAAGACTGGACTATACTTCATTAAGCAATGAGTTAGTATGATGAAGAGAGGATAATCCTCCATAGATGCATCACGTAAAATTATGTTGTAGAGAAATTGTGTTTAATTAGAGTGTGAAAAAATATGTTGCCTACATGATAACTTAATTGATTATGTAAACTCCAATGATGTAGACACCACGTCCTAAAATAGAATTGCTAACTCTTGTGTTGTCAACATGACAACTCTTATGAGTATGCATATGCCTAGGTGCCTACCTAATAAATAATAAAATAATGTATTTATCCTAAGTAAACTTAATTAAAGTGTAAATAATAATTATTTATACTAATAATGTTACCATTCTTTACTTTAGATTAGTTAATTTATTGGCATATGAAATTCATAGAGGTAGAGAGTTAAGATATTGTATGAAATGTTGAATTACTAATGAGATGCTATATAGACTAAGTGTGTATTTGATTTTGATTAATCTATTTGAAAAGATCAAAAATTGAATAGGTAAATCTAGAACTAAGGATATTTGATTCATACCCCTTCTTATCTATTCTAAATCATTATAACATATATAAGCACATTACATATCAAGTTTTAGGTATGTGAAGGATTATTGTCAACCAAACTATGCCCCTAAGTGGCGATGAAAATTTAGCAAATCAGGGTTATGTCAACTTGACGTGCAATTTTAAACTTGTTATGTAATTTCAATCAAAATTTGTGAGAAAAGAATGTTAACCTCATAATGGATTTTGACACTTGAGTGCCAATAACACTTACCTACTCTATATTGGAGCCAAGTACACCATGCATGCCGAGCCACAACAAATGCCGAGTTAGGAAAGACTTCAAGTGCTGAGTGATCTTCATGTGCTGAGTAGTTTTCGGATGCCGAGTGAAGATCATATACTGAGTAAAGTGTAAGTGCCGAGCAACATAAGATGCCGAGTGTTAACAAGTGCCGAGCAACATAAGATGCTGAGTGTTAACAAGTGTCGAGTAACATAAGGTGCCGAGTGATACAATTTTGTTTAGGTGTTGAGCTATCCAAGAAATAGCATGTGCCGAGTATCAGCAATACTTCAAGAGCCGACTAACTCAGAATATCAGCATAAGAGTTTGTAATTGCACAAACTATGATGCAAATAGTTTTTGCAGCCGACATAAGGTAAATCTTGAAGTATTTGATGATAAGATCAAATCTTTTATTTTTCCCATGCAATCTACATGTAGCCAATAAGAAAAATGATGAAGGCATGCAACCAATAAAAGAAGTGCAAATAATAAGCGAAAAATGAAGATTGAATATGGATCGTAGATCCATACCTAACCCTAAATTCTCAAATGTCTTTATAAAGAAGATGAAATTTCATTGTAAATATAAGAGTGGACATACAAGGGTGCACAAGGAAATCTATTTTCAAAAGTGAGGGTTATCTGATCACAAAGGATCAAGATCAGACAAAGCGAAATAGGTGCCTGCATTCAACAATCAAGGATTGTAATCTATCAGGTTCATTATACCTAATACTTTCTAGCAATTGTATTAGAATGAAAATCCTATGGTGATAGGTTAGCTTAATAGCTACTTCGTAGATCCTTTAATTAGGTGATTAAATCCTTTAATAGGGTGACACCTCATGTTAAGTGTTTATAAATCCTCTAACTAGGTCACTATTAATATAGTGTAGAGCCTTTAACAGGGCATGCCTTTAACAGGGTAGACCATTAGAAGTGGTTGAACAATATTGCTGCAGTAATTTTTGTGGGTATCATCCCCACCCCAGTTTTACCTTCTTATTCCTGGAGGGTTTCTGGGTTACCAAATTCTAGTGTTATGAGTTGTTGAGGCATGTGTTTAGTTCCATGTTTACTTGATATATTTACATGTATGCAATTTACTTTCAGTTAAAAGTTTTATTTGATAAAGTGTGATACTTCTGATTCACACCCCCCCCCCCTCTCATAAGTACTCTTTCCATTATTTGAATATTCCAACAATTGGTATCAGAGTGAATCCAGGTTCTCATAAGGAAATGCCTAACAGCTTGGAGGAAAAGATCTAAAGATGGAAGCTTTCAAACTTGGAAAGATCATTGAATATCAGGTGATAGATGTGCAACTTGCTCTACATAGCTTGGAGGAATTTAGATACAAGTTGAGAAACTCATTAAAAAAAAGCGAGGATCTAGCCATAGCTGAAAATGATATACACTACAAGGAGATTGATACCACCAACATATTTTCCAACGGAGATACTAAAGAGTTTGATGCAGCAATAGCAGAACTGATGGAGAAAAATAAAATACAAGCAGATGAGATAAGATCTCTCAAGATGGAACATGAGTCATAGGCCATAATGATATGTGAAATCATTGAACATAAGAAAAGAGTAGTTGAAGATAAAGTTATGATGGAAAATGACAAAAGAAACCTTGCAATAGACTTGAAGAAAAATGTACTGAATTAACAAGGATCTCAAATATGCAGATGGATACACTTGCCCAAATGATGAACCTTCATCATGAACTCAATGTAAAAGATATTGAGATCTCTACTTTGAAGATACAGAATGAACAAATGTAGAATGAATTGAACAGAGAAAAAGAGGTAGTAGAGAATCTCAATAAGTCAAGTGAAGCCATCAAGTATTTTGAACAGTTGCTGAAATCCCCAAAATCTGCCCATGATACATCAGGACTAGGATACAATAGCACTGAAGTTGGGGAATCATCAAAGAATACTGAACAAAGAAGTGACAAAGGTAAGAATTCAAAACCCACTTGTCATTACTGTAATACGAAGGGGCATACAACAAATGTGTGCAGGAGTAGAAGATTAAATCAATCAAACACACCCAAAAATTAGAGTTTCTATCACAAGTGCAACATGCAAGGACATATGACACAAAATTGTAGATCCAATGTCACAAGGACTCAGAGATTTGATGGGCATTGTTATAATTGCAAAAAGTATGGACATAGGGCATTTGAATGCAGATCAAAACCTATGTGGACATTAAATCAACCAGCAAAAACAGAAGGGAATGAAAGTCATTATCATTGGGATTACAATACTGAATATAGCTGTCATTATTGTCAAGAATATGGACATATACCACAGAATTGCATAAGAACACATTTCAGAGGAAACTACAAAAGATGGTTGAATCAAACTACATGTTTCAGTTGTTTGAAAATTGGTCATATAAGCAAAAACTGTCCTACAAGATCAAAGGCACCCAAGACTGAAGAAAACAAAGGAAAACAAAAGATTGATGTCAAAAAGATAAGGGGGCAAATGAACAAGACTTGGAAAAAGAAAGATGAGTGCAACACATCAAGTGAAGGGATCACTTCACCAAATGGGTCAAGTGATCATACTTCATCAAACTAAGCACGGGAAGTACACAAGACTAATATACAAAGCTATATCACACATCAGCCCCAAGACAAAGAAGCTAAGAAAAGTATAAACCTACATGAAACAAGATGTCAAGATAAAAACTAAATGTTGTTGCTGAGCTATCTTTGGATACTGAGTTAAACTCCAACAGATGCCGAGCTCCCAACAGCGATCGAGCTGATAACTGATGCCGAGTTGGATAACTCCAATGGAAGCCGACCAAAGTGAAAATGTAGTGCAAGCCAAGTTAGGTTAAAATTTCTTTAGAAGCTGAGTTGGTAGTTGAGCATTTAATGCGACGAAAATAGGTATATTATCATGATTTCAATCAGTTTTACTCATCGCGATCAAGAAGCAAAGAAGAAGAAAGAGAGCTGAGCAACTTCATAGCAAGAATCCAGCACATCAAGCAGATTGTAACTGCATTCAACATGTTTTTCATTGATCTTGAGGTATTTTCATTTGTGTTGAGCTACGTAGTTTCGTATCCTTTTGTTGTGAAAACCCTAGTTTGCATAAATGGCATCAAGTTCGAAGAAAACCAAGGTAAAAGAATCTTTTGAAGTTTAGTTAGTTTCAAATGAGGTCAAGCAACCTGATTTCCATCCTATGCCTGAAGTTGCCTATAAAAATGACCTAGCTGGAGCTCTCTCCCAAATTCCCCCAAAAGTTGTAATGGTCCAAGACATGAGAAAATGTTACAATTGTAAGATAGGAGTCCTAGGAGACATGGAAATAAGACAAGCCTATGAGAAATTGTGTGTAGATGGAGTCTTGAAAGATGAATTCAAAATTGTTGAAAGAAAGGGTTTGACCCGAGTTTTAAGCTTTCCCACCCTATTCAAAATAGAATGGATTAGACTTGTGCTGAGCAGAATTCATGGTAGAAATTTGTGGTTAGAAGATATTCCCATCAAATTGACCAAAGAAATCATACACAGAGTAACAGGGTACCCAACCCTAGATCAGTACAAAAGCCTGAGAAGTGAATCAAAGGAGGTTATTGAAAATAACACTGGTGCCCAGTGGAACAAAAGAGGAATGACAATTCACACCATACAGGATCCTCTAGTTGAATTTTCTATTAGAGTCATTGCCCATAAATTCTACCAATCCAGTAGACTCAATAGTGTACCATGTATTGCAGTAGATGTAGGATACAAATTGGTGAAAAAGGATCATACTTATGATCTTGCAAAACTACAACTACAATAGATCAATGAAAACCTAGCTGCCATAAGAAGAACAAAGGGCACTCAATGCAAATTTGGAGCAATCCTAGTTTGCATATTCTTTTATGTTCAGAATGAGTTTCCTTCTTTCGAAAAAGTGGCATGGAGGAATGAAAGAACCATCATTGCCAAAATCAATGAATACATAGAACAAATGGGAGAAAATTTTGATACCTTGATGACAAGCTATTTTGAGGATTTCAAGAAATCCATGAAGCAAAGATTAAGGATACCAATTTCCTTAGTGGAAAAACATACTAATGATATATGTTTCTTAATTGACATTGATTTTACCTATATTCAAGCAGTAATACCAAGGGTAAGATGGCTAAGGCCATTTGGATATGAAATTAATATTGATGAGGTATTTGTAGCAATAACTGCATTATTGGCAGAAGAAATAGATAAAAGTGCTCCACATTTTGGCACTTATGATGTAGTAAGATCAAAGATAAACATGGAATTAAAAATTGCTTTCACATTAAAGAAGAAAGACAAATTATTATAGAAGATTAAGAAGAAATTTGGTAAAGAAATTGAGGCTAAAGTAGAAGAAGAAGAAGCTGATAGTGATGATGAAGATGAGCAACAACAAGGGCCAATGGAATTAACCCAAGGTCTTGGAGAAGACAAAGAGGAAGAAGAAGCCAAGGAAGCACCAACTAAAGCTGAGCCAAAGAAGAGAAAGGCAAAAAACCAGCCTTCAGCTAAGCCCAGATCAAAGAAAGTTGCCACACCATCACCTCAAAAGCTAACAACACGTGCCGCAGCAAGGACCTCCACTCAAAAGGCTAAAGAAGAAGTTACAAAGAAGGAACAAATCAAGGAAACATAGGAAGAGCCAAGGAAAAGAAGAAGATATGTGGCTCAACCTGATACTAATGAAGAAGACCAATCTGAAAAGGTAAGCCATTCTTCAATTGATACCTTATGTAAAAACATTGGAAATGGTGACTTAAGTAATTTAAATAAAGTTGATTTCATTAAATTTAATAAAGAAGAATAGAATAGAATAGAAGAAATAGTTTATGGAATGATGGCACAACTCAAGTACACTCCACTTGAATTAGATGGACAATTGCCAAAAGAATTGTCAAAAATTGTAGAAGACAGATAGCATTTCTGTTTGAAAATGGAGAAGGAGATGAGGGAATCAACCCTAGCAAGTGTATTGCTAGATTTGACTAGGGAATAAGTAAAGAATGTAGTCAAAAGGCATAATAATAGGTTTACACCTAAATACAGGGCATTCTTCATACTCCAAAATAGGATGGAAGAAATTGTTCAAAGAACAATGAAATCATGGAAAAACTTGTACAAAAAGATTGAAGATTTTCTTGAAGAAGAATACAAGGAAGAAGCAGGAGAAAAAGGAAAGAAGATGAAGAAAAGAAAAGATAAGAAGAGTAGAAGAAAGAAGAAAAGAAAGATGAAGAGGAGGAAGAGACACAAAAATAGGATATAATGGCAATAGCTGAGCAAAAGCAACAACCAGATCAGAGTGTGCAAGACACACAATTGCCACCCCCTAGCCCTCCTTAAGCATCCATCTCACATATAGATACTGTAATTATTACTGATGTTCCTAATTTTTCTATTCAAAATATCAATCCATTAACTACAAAAGATCTTAAAAGAATTCTTGACCAATCTACACAACAAGCAATATTATGTGTAGATCCAGTATTGGTCAGTATGGATGAATTGCAGAAACTAGTAGAATGTACAATCAAAGATAAGGTGAATCCACAAGAACCACCTTCTATCATCTCTACAACTACTAGTAGTCAATTTCAAATGCCAACAAGCATAGTTGATGCTGCAATACAGAAGCCTAGTGCAACTGTAAAAAAAGAATAGAACAAACAGGACAGACTATTACATCTGATCCTATAGCACAAACACAAGGTGCACTTCCACAAATTACAATAATTGATCATGGTAGAAATAAGGAGGAGGAAACAATGAAAACCCCTAAAGAACAAGAGGCAATACAAACATTAATAGATTTTCCTACCTTAGGAACTCCTTCACACTAGCCATTGCAAATATTTGTACCAGGATCTACCTCTACCAGAGTTGCAAGGGTACTTCACTATGGAGACCCTAAATTAGATGAGGAGATAGTCATATCGGGCTATGACTCAAAAATAATAACCATTGATCAAATCAATGAGGTGTAGGAAGCACTGAATAGGAGGAAAAGATAAGACATACTCATGAAGGAGTATAAACAAAAGCAAACAATATATGAGATTAAGGACATCTTTATGGAAGCCTTTAGAGTACAATCACTAGATGAGTCAAAGCATATCACAGAGCAATTAATAGATATTGTTGACCAGGTGACAAATGAAGACCTAGAAACAAATGCAAAACTTATGGAATGGTCAGAAAGAAAATTTCAGGGGAAAGTGAATGAGAAAATATCAAGTCAAATTGCACTTTCACAAGTTGAATTGACAAAGCTTATTGACAAAGTGAAAAAGGTACTTGAGAATATATTCTCATTGTACAAAAAGTTGTGTGATTTTTCATACTTCACACAAGAAACAAACCAAAAGATACTAAGCTTGGAAAGAAATTTAAACATTTCAAGCATACAACTACCTAAAGATCCAGCTCAAAGTAAGAAGCATTTTTCTCAATCACTTCAAACTCACAAAGAAATAGTTGTATTAATAGTAGATGAGGCTAATATCAAGGCCAAACTAATACAGCTCCAGTCCTCCATTACCCCACATTTAGAGATACTCCATAAAGAGCAAGTATATGCTGAAACTGTTCTCAAGAAAGACCAAAATCTTTCTACATCAGATGGACTTATTCATCTTGCTGCCAAGACTACCATCCAGCATAAGTCACTTCAAATTGCTTTGAATAATTGGGATGCAGCTCTCAGGATGATTATGGAGGTAAACAACACATTTTTGGTTAAATATGGTCTTAACCCTTAAACATTCTTTGACATAAGTGTCAAAAAGGGGGAGAAAATAGACATAATAGGGAGAAAAAATACAAAGGAGGAGCATGATATGCAGACAAGGCACAATCAACTCAGGGGGAGTTACAAAATTTTTGAGGTATATATATTGTAAGCTACAAATTTTGATCAAGTTTTCTTTAAACTCTATATATACCAATCAGATTAGTAAATGTACTCATAAGGTTAGTTAAGTGTTTTTGTCACTCATGTCAAAGGGGGAGATTGTTAACCTCATAATGGTTTTCGACACTTGAGTGCCAATAACACTTACCTACTCTATATTGGAGTCGAGTACACCATGCATACCAAGCCACAACAAATGCCGAGTTAGGAAAGACTTCAGGTGCTAAGTGATCTTCATGTGCCGAGTAGTTTTCAGATGCCGAGTGAAGATCAGATACCGAGTGAAGTGTAAGTGCAGAGCAACATAAGATGTTGAGTGTTAACAAGTTCTTAGTAACATAAGGTGTCGAGTGATACAATTTTGTTTAGATGCCAAGCTATCCAAGAAACAACATGTGTCGAGTATTAGCAATACTTCAAGAGCCGAGTAACTCAGAATATCAGAATAAGAGTTTGTAATTGCACAAACTATGATACAAATAGTTTTTGCAGTCAACATAAGGTAAATCTCGAAGGATTTAATGATAATATTGAATCTTTTATTTTTCCTATGTAATCTACATGCAGCCAATAAGAAAAATGATGAAGGCATGCAACTAATAGAAGAAGTGTAAATAATAAGCGAAAAATGAAGATTGAATATGGATCGTAGATCCATACCCAACCCTAAATTCTCAAATGTCTTTATAAGGAAGTGTTTTCACTTAGGGCTGCACCCTTGTCCAAGGCCTAGGCGTGAGGACGACCTAGTGAAACACGGAAACAACCTCCAAGCTATGGGACTTGAACTGCGAGGTTGAGTCTCTGGAGAAGGCTGGATTCCTCTTACTGTCAGTGCACACCTATCTATTCTCAGAAGGGAAAGGGAGAAAAAGAGCATTAAAGAAAATCTACCTAGTCTAATCTAAGGTGGTGATGCACCAAAACAGAGTGTTCAGACTCATTTCTGCTCATATATGCACTACGAAACTAGGGTAACATTCAAGGTCATACATTAATTCATACTTATATTGACCAATAGCCACATACAGATCAAGAGACCAATTGAATAACACCAGGAATAGAAGATTTCACTTGTATATTATTCAATAGGCCAAAGATAGATACAGTAGCAGACCATTGATCTCAACAATACATCAATGAGAGGCAAAATTCTACACATACACGTTGATGGCTGAAAGAGATGATACAGGATGTTTTATCTAGCTCAGAGACAAAGGGATTTTACACTACAAGTCTGCGAGCAGTAGCAGAGAAAATTAGGAAGAGTCGACCCTTACAAAATGTACAAAATCTGCCTTTATAGTTCAGGTGTAACTGAGATCTTTTTTGCTGAAATAACCCTGCAACTACCTGCCATTGAGTCCTGTGGAAGACCATCATGGAAAAAATCTCCAAAAAATTTGATCTCTTTCGCTAATAATTTCCTGAGAAGACTGAAAATGGTGCCATAACTGCGCTCCAACCTGGTAGATGGATCAACGGGTGGGTGGAGTGTCATTCTATGTTTTACATTTACTCTGGTAGGTCAAGATTGATCATGGAGATCAGATCGCATGACAAAATCGATTATCTTCGCTTCCTGGTTCATGAATCCATCGAAGTCAAAAGGTCAACCGGGCTCCCTATGCGTCAACTAGGCCGCGCAGGCCAATTGCATTTCTTTATTTTGCCACCTTGAGGTCCTCTCACAGTTGACCACCCTTCATTGGACTAACTGCACCACCCTGAATACTATCATGATTGTGATGGTTACACTAACCGCCAACCGCCATCCTAGACTGCGCCGACAGTACGCGTGTCGACAAGGTGTTGTGTCGCCAACATAACCCTCGCACATCTCCGCCATAGTGCGATGGCGCCTACCGTCGATTGGCCTCGATCCAACAATCATGGAGACTCGTCATTCTGCAACCTCTTCCCTTGTAGATGACTGGGCCCGCGGCACATGTGGCACTTCCCTATTGGTTCGACGATCGCTTAGTTCTTACTATGCCAGCTGCATGAAACATGGTTCTGCCAGGACACGTGGCGCACGGGTGCTATGTCGCCGACATTAATTCTTGGGTAAGTCTCGATAGCGAGACAACACCAGTCGTAGATCCCTGCGGATCTGACGCTCATTAAGACTCGACATCGTGTTGAGACTACTGGGCCCACTGTATGTCATGTGCCAACTCATATACATGGCACCTCCTTATTTGGTTCGATGAAGACTAGCTGGCAGCGAAAGACCTGATCCGTAGAGCAACCACTTGTCAGCTAGGTGCCATGTCACTATGTAGAAATCGAGGCCAAATTCCCATAGTGCCATAGCGCTCACTGATAGTGTGCCCTGAGATTTACGTGTGTCCTCATCCGATTCACCATGCCAATTGCGCTTGCACAGTACCCACTGGGACCCATCTGTCTGATCATTTCTTGCCATGGTGAACTTTTCGCTTGGGCGCTATGTCGCCATCGAAAAACGCATAGGTTTTCCGTTGGCGCCATAGCGCCTCGCTGTGTTTTTGAAACCTCTGAGCCGTGAACCTGTCTGCCTGCCACCATGAAACCTCTGACCTACCGTACTCTGCGACCTGTAATCGGACCCATCCCACTCATTGCCATATTTGTAACTGCACCACACCTTGGACAACACCTGGCGATCTTTGGTGAGACCTAGTCCTGTTGATCCACATGGCAGATGGTTGCCATGTCGCTATGATAAAATCCGCACATCTTCGCCATAGCAAGATGGCGCCATCCGTTGATGTGACCAAATCTAACGATCATGAGGACTCGTCATACCTCGTGCTTTCGCCCTCCATTTTGATACACCTAGCATCTCTTTAAGACAGGGCCCCACCTGATATGCGTCACCAGGGCACGATGTCGCTGTCATAACCCTTACGCAACTCCTCCATAGTGCGATGGCGCTTACCGTTGATCTGAACTAATCTGACAGTGGTGAACGTAAGCCTCGACTATGTTAGCCCTGCTGACAGGAACTCTGACCTAGCACACGTGGTTCCCCCTGATTCGTTGCCGCAACACTTGATTCCACTGATCGTCAAAATTTGCCGCCGTGACTATTTCTTTCGGGCGCTATGTCGCTATGGAGATTTTCCGGTCGATTTGCGATAGCGACATAGTGCCAAGGGCGTTAAGAACCTTTTTCGACCCGCAGAACGTTGGACCCACCCTTGCAACGTGTTGTCAGGGTGTCATCACGCTATAATAAATATCGTGCATTTCCCTTATAGTGTGATGGCACCAACCGTTGGTCTGCTTAGATCTGACGGCCAAAAACTTGTAGGTTGTAACATTAAAACACTTATTCAAGACTAACTGTTGCACGAGCCACACTTTCAAAATTTAATTCTTGGCGGTAAAACTAGAGGTAACAAGAAGAAAAAATTTCATTGTAAATATAAGAGTGGACATACAAGGGTGCACAAGGAAATCTATTTTCAGAAGCGAAGGTTCTCTAATCACAAAGGATCAAGATCAGACAAAGTGGAATAGGTGCCTGCATTCAACAATCAAGGATTGTAATCTATCAAGTTCATTATACCTAATACTTTCTAGCAATTGTATTAGAATGAAAATCCTATGGTGATAGCTTAGCTTAACAGCTACTTTGTAGATCCTTTAACTAGGCGATTAAATCCTTTAACAGGGTGACACTTCATGTTAAGTGTTTATAAATCCTCTATCGAGGTCACTATTAATATAGTGTAGAGCCTTTAACAGGGCAGACCATCAGAAGTGGTTGAACAATATTGCTGCAGTAATTTTTGTGGGTATCATCCCCACCCTAGTTTTACCTTCTTATTCTTGGAGCGTTTTTGGGTTACCAAATTCCAGTGTTATGAGTTGTTGATGCATGCTTTTAGTTTCATGTTTACTTGATGTATTTACATGCATGCAATTAAACTAGAGGAAATTGAATTTAGTTTCTAAACTACTAGGCCTTATCTGAAGAAAGAAAAAATAGATTGGTCAAAATTATGAATTTTAATGCAATAGTACTAAAACTTTAACACAAAGATAAGAAGTAGGTGTATGTATGACCACCTTAATCAAAGTAAAATGATAATATTTTTTAATAAGATTATAGATATAAGAATTAGATTCATTCCTGAATGTGACACGTATTTTTAGGTATTTTTATTTCAAAATGATAATTAAAAATAAATTATCTACTATAGTATTTTTAGAATAAAAAAATCCCATGTTTGACCACCTTAACTCATTCAAAACTTTACAAAATTTAAATTTTCTTTTATTCTCCTTATAGTAGAAGAGATATATAACATGATGAATCTTTTGGATGTCAAAATGTTTTACCATTTGAATTTGTTTTTTTTTTTTCATTTAGGGTGTCAATTAGCACTTTTTGCGTAACCCCATTAGAAAATGAATAATAAATACTTACTAAACTTGTAATTTGATAGACATTACATTTATGGAAAGATATGAACATTCTTAAGAAACCATTTTCATTTCATCAAATTGGGTGAAAAAAAAGCATCAAACACATGTTTGAAGTAAAAAAACACACAAGAACAAGCCAAAAATATGTTTTCAAGACATTTTTTAAGTTAACCATGTATGGTTGGTATCCAAAGCAATAATAGGCCTCATAAAGGTATTAATATTTTTGTTTCGTATGAGGATGCATGGGACAAAAGTTAGAATAGATTTTGAAATGCTCTGAGGCATTTGAGAACTACATATATTTAGATCACCACTTTTGGTGCATTGTGATCCTATACATACCCTTTCATTGAATCTTTGTTATATATAGGTAAGGCATAATCATTTCATTTTTGAATTAAATTTTTTCCCTCATCTTTGCTCTTTAGAAAATTTACTCTATCATATAATCATATTTTTTTAGAGGTGGGAAAATCCAATTTATTTTAAGAAATCCCATGCACAATATGACTATTTTTCATGTGTTCAAGTCCATGTTTGAGAACCAAAATTTTCTAGGAGCATGGAACATCTTTTTACAAGTTGAGTAAAATTTAAGACAAGAAGAAAATATCTAGACTAAGAATTTGGTTTCTCATGTTCCACTAATTGAAGATTATGCTTAAGTATAGAGCCTTTCAAAACCTCCTAATTGAATTATTATTCTTTGTATCTAATTCCAAATAAATATATAGGTACGAAATCCAATAATGACATCTGATTTTTTTTCCTAGATTTTATATATAGATTTGTCTTTATATCTCTCTTCTGGTTTTTACATTATGCTTATGACATATTTTGTTACTTGCTGCTATATTTTAAACATTATTTTTTCTATCCTTAATTTTAATTCTGAAACAAACATTGCACAATCATGATTGTAGCTATATATAATAATATTCTAATAATATTATATGAATGTTAAATATATATGTTTTCATCAATGTACCTAGAATCACATTTCCATGCATAGTGTTTTGGTAAATACTCTATGATACTAAAATTGTCATTTTTTGCTTCTGTTTGAAACAGCTTATGCTTGCAAATTTTTTGACTTAGTTTGTAAGTATATATTTACATAGGTCCTTGAATTACACCATTGGCTAACTACATCTTCATAAAGATTCTAAAACATATTTCTAGTATGTTTCACTTTTTTTTGATAGAATTGAAAGATATACTATATTATTGGAATGAGAAACCATTGGTGCATTTCCACTAGTTACGGTTTTTGTGAGGTGACTTACTATGAATAGTAAGTTTTCTAAGTTACTTAGTATATAAATAATAGATTTCTAATGTGGTTAACATATAGTGGCTTGTGAATCCCAGTTCCTAAATTTAATAAGTTTACTAAATTAGGACTTTGCAACTCGTTTGTTATATACAAACTAAAGCTATGATTTGGTGTATGTTTTTAAAGATTGTTATGACTTTGAAAAGTTATGACAATTAATATGAGATATATTTCTCCATGGTTTTATTCCTTGTATAACTTTCCTAAAAATATTAATGTAAATTTTGTCTTATTTATAATTGATCTTCTTGATATTACTTTTGCACTTGTAGTTTTCATATAACAATTTGTATATCAGAAAGGGTTGTTTGTGTAGAAGTCTTTTATATTTATAGATTTTAGGTGAGAAAGATTGATCATTTAAATTTTTCTCTATGGGACCTTGAGATTAAACCTTTAAAAGTCAAGGATGGACGTTACAAAGTTGCTAAAGTGGTAGCATTACAAATTTCATCTATATGCACAACATATTGTAATAATATATAGATAAAACAACTAGAAAACATATAATTATCTCTATAAAATTTAGTTATGTTAAATGTTATGAAGGATAATATTCTCATGAGTTATGGAATAATCTTGCAAACTTGTGAGTGATGAATTCATTGGAAAATAATTTTTTTAATGAAGGTAGCTATATAATTTATGTACATGTGTGACAATTAATTAGTAATAAAACATATGAATGAATTTCAACACATTAACAAGAAATTTGTCTTTAATGGGAGGTAAGATTGATAAAGAAGATAAGAAAAAATATATAATTATCATTTCATGATAGCATGGATTGACTAGTTAAGCATTTTTAGTAATTCTACACAAAGAAGGAAGCTAGTCTTTGAAGAACATCTAGCTACTTTAATATCAAATAATTCAAGTTGGAAGACATCTCAAGGATCTTCTTAAAGCTTACTCAAAGAGCTATTAAACACTAGAGAGATAAAAAAATTCAAAGGGTTAATGCATTAGCAATTATTAGGCTTATATGTACATGTGCGACAATTAATTAGTCATTAATCATATGAATGAATTTAACACATTGACAAGAAATTTGGCTTTAATGGGAGATAAGATTGATAAAAAAGACAAGAAAAATTATATAATTATCTTTTCATGATAGAATGTATTGACTAGTTAGGCCTTTTTAGTACTTCTACATAGAGAGGGAAGCTAGTCTTTGAAGAACATCTAGCTACTTTAATATCAAATAGTTCAAGTTGGAAGACATCTCAAGGATCTTCTTAAAGAGTATTTAAAGAACTATTAAACACTAGAGAGATAAAAAAATTCAAAAGGTTATCACATTAGCAATTATCAAGTTTATTGTTGAACCCTTTGAAAAGGTTTTTATATAGATTTAAAGGAAATGCATACATATTGTATCATTGATCTTGAAAGAATCTTAAATTATATCTGAAATAAAGATATTTTACTATACTTTTATCTCACATAAGTTAAAACTAATATAAATTAATAAAGAGAGTAATGAACATCTAATATACAAAATAATAGGATTAGGCTTAGAAAAAAAAATATTATTAATTCTTCTTCTTCAAACTACATAAAGCTACTTACCCCTCAACCCAAAGAGAGTATTTAAAAAAAATTTAACTAGTTACAAATATTTTTTGAGAAACCACCTAATTAGTTAATTAGTTAGGTCCTAGTTAACAATATTTTGCAAAAAATTTGTAACTTTTTCATATTTTGCACTTCTAACTATATGATGGACATTTTTATGTAAAAAAATTCCAAACATGGATTAAATGACTTAAATTTTTTATTATAAAAGTATTTGACAACATTAAGAAACATTAAATAATATTTTGTATTTGATTGATAAAGGCTCTAAATTCTTGAGGACTCTAAATTTAGATATTTCTTCAACTATTATATTAAATTATAATAGTTAGTACCTTTGTTTCTTAGTTAGAAACAGTGGAAGTTTGAAATGGCTTATGGTATAAAATGGAGTTGTGGTAGACCTAAGAAACCTTTCCAAAATACCATTCAAAGGTCAAATATTATTTGTACCTCTATTTTGGATTTTTTGTAATATTGTTACACAATTCAGAGTACCAAATCATGATCTATTTCTATTTCATGTTAAAGGTTAATAATAATTTCAAAGATGTGATTTTTTTGTTTGGTTGAGTTGTGGGCATGTATTGTATTTCCTTTGGTATATTGGGAAGATCAATATTTTTTATTAAAAAAGGTAGGGAAAGGGCCCTGAAACCAAAGAAGAAGTAACTCTACCCTAGGCCATTACAACTAAGAAATAGAGAAGAACAACATCATCCATTACAACCAAATGCCCTACCTTTTAGAAGAATTAATAAAAAAATAGCTATATTTCTAGAATATCATTATCTATAACAACCATACTACTATTACTCTTAAAATTTGTAGTATTCTAGCTAGAGTTAATCCTGGTGTCAACGTTTAGAATTAAACTAATAGAACTATTACCCATTAAAAGTAGAGAATAGAAAATAATACTAAAATTGAAACAATAATCGACAATATTTTTAAACATAGTATTAAAACAATACATGATAAAAAAAATGAAAGAGCCTAGTTTAGTATGTGTTCTTAATATTTTTTGAAACATTAATTAATTTTTTGATGTCTTCATACTATTCAAAAATATCCTAGGAGCCTTGTGTGTCATATTTCTTGTCCCCCTTGAGCATCCTAGACTTGTTTAACTTTCGCTTCCCTATGATACTTCCACAAAATTTCCTTCTCATTGTCTCTTTTTGAATTGTACATAGAATAGACACCACAACCCAAATTCAATGTTAGTTATGGAAGTAATGAGCATGAAATTGAGTGCTTTGATCTTATTTTGAAGCTCACCAATTTGACCTAAAAAATTCTTTTGTAGTTCATCCTATATGCTTTGCACTTTAACATTTGAGTCTTCCAAAACGTTAATTAACTCTTCAACATGCTAATTTATCTTAAGGATTTCCTCTTCTAACCCCAAATAAACCTTAGTTTGGGTTTCCTACATGTCCTGCACATATTCATCAAACTCTTCCACCTCTTCAACTTTGTAATCCTTACCCTATGTTTCATTTTCTTTATCATTTTTAGGAGAATACTCTTTTTCAATCTCATAAACAATTCCTCTTCTGCTGTTTCTGGAATATCATCCTTATTGTCATATTGATAAAAAAATTAGTTTTATTTTTACTTCTAACCAATCTTATTTCCCCAAAAATATATTTATGTTTGTTGTTACTTTCCAAATGGTAAACATCACCCTCCCTAAATTCATAGTTACCCTATGAATTTTGATTGTTAACCTCAATGATTCCACTGACCATTTTGCTACATTTAGGGGTACAAAAATGGCTACTTTTAGTAGAAGTGTTGTTAGATTTTTTCGGGGTTTCAATAAGGAGTGATTCCTCTAGAGAAGGGATTTTAGGACGCTTAGTCAGGTAGAGGCATTGAACAAATCTCTTCAATTTGCATTCAGAAACTTGAATTTCCAGGGGGTGTTATTACCATTTTTAATACTATTGTTCAACTTGTATGTTAATAAATAAAAAGGTACATTAATTTTGCCTTTGTGCCTTAAAAAATTTAATAGGGGAAGTGGTAAGCATAGTAGGTGGTAAAACTCCATTTAACATAAAATATTTCATGACCCACATACAGAATATAAGAAAAGGACAAGGAAGAGAGAGATTCTCATACCCATTATTTTGTTTAGCTTGCAATAGCTTTTTGGTTTCCTCAAAAAAAAATTGTCGAACTTGCTATAGTCTCCAATGCTTTTTGTCTCCCCACATTCTCTTTCACACTTTAGTCTAGTAGTGTTTCAAATTAATCCCACAGTTACCACTAATTTACTACTAGGAATAGTGACTTCACCCTCATGCCAAGAGTTGGCAAACATAGTGGACAACAAACTAGTGTAACTACAAATGGCCAAAATATGATTATCCAACCCCTTCTTCTTAAAATACTCCAAAATATCTTTTTCTAGAGCAAGCTCCACTTTCTTCAAAAGGCTACCCATAATTTTAACCTTATCAAAAAACTATTCTTTTAACTATAAATTAATTTGACACCTCACAACCCTCTTCTTTTGAACCTCACTGTTGCCCGATCTTCTTCTTGGATTGACCAACAAATATACTTCTTCCCCTGAGATAAATTTCAAAGAATACAAAGTCATCTTTGAAAAATATTAAGTGATGCAAACTAATTTTTGAAATAATCATAGAGGTGACAATGTTGCTTAAGAAATCATCTTTGATTCTTGAGTTAAACCATATGTCCTTGACGGTATCCATCCAAAAAAATTTAGAATAGGGAAAATTAAGGAAAAGAGATTATGGCTCATATTTTCTAATAATATCATAGTACTACCATATTTTATCCAACAATTCATATAGCTTTTAATAATTACCTGGATAGATAGCCATAATTTAGGTATATGTAGTTTGGACAACTATACTAAACTAGATAGAATGGATTATTTCTAAATTTAGAATACCCAACCTTAACAATCATGAAGAAAAAAGAGGTACTTTCCATAAGGAAGTTTGCACAAATCTTGTTGGAGAATTTAATTTTTAACAAAAATATCCTCACTTGGAAAAAATTAATTTTACTGCAAGAATAATCCTTAAAAATATCCTTGGAATCCATGGATAGATAACTCAATCTTCTATTACCACAATCCACTAGAGTCATTTTTTCTATAACCTAAAATAAAGAGAAGATAATTGTTACTACTATGATAGTAAAAAAAAAGGTAGTTAAAAATCCTTGGGTAAAAAGGTACATTTTTTAGATCTATGTTTCGAAGACATGCATATTAGTTGTGGTCATTAATGAGTTGTTATGGTATTGACTTTTAATCAAGATTTAAAATATGAGGTAATGTATCCTTGTGATCACCAAAAGGTAGTAGTGTGAGGACAATTTACATGATGCAAAGTAAGATAAGTTATTTGTGTTATGATATGGTCAACCATTGGACCTATGTTTTTTACTCTCTATGGTTATTTATTCAAGTGAATAGGTGTTTATCAAATGTCAAGTGCATAGTACATTTACAAGTAGTTAAGGTTAATTGAAGGACATAGTTTTTAACAAGTAGTTTCCTCTTAAGAAAACTTTCTAGGTAACTTTTATTACAAGAAAAATGAAGAATGGCATTTTGTCAAGTTGATTAAGTAAATCTTTATTACTCTGCATCAAATGATCATTAGATCCAAGAATTTTTGGGTAACAGTGTGTTTTTATTTTTTGTTACAAATTTAGGAGAGAA
This sequence comes from Cupressus sempervirens, assembly GCA_028749045.1. Taxonomy (NCBI): domain Eukaryota; kingdom Viridiplantae; phylum Streptophyta; class Pinopsida; order Cupressales; family Cupressaceae; genus Cupressus; species Cupressus sempervirens. Next base: position 252,594,289 of record CM053783.1, read on the forward strand.
CCAAGTCAATGGTTGTCAAAAAAATAGATAGAGGGGACATATATAGGTAGGAAAAGAATGCAGTTGACACTAACATGGATAATTTTTTTGGATGCATGTGAGACATGCAAGGTTTATTTCCAAAGGAAGGAAATAGAAAAGAAGAACCAAAAGAAGAAATAATGATAAAAGAGGATCAAATGAGGAAGATAAGATAAGAAAGAAGGAAAAGGAAAGAGGAAGAAGTGCGACAAAGGATAATGAAGTTATAGAGGTTGAAAAAATACTTTGAAAAAATGAAAAAAAAGATTTAAAAGAATGGTTTAGAGACACTTGCTAATCATGCAAAATATAATGTCACCCATAAGGAAGATTATCGAAAAGGATGAAAAGAGAGAAAAGGGGTCGAAGTAAAATAAGAAAAGGTGAAATATGAACTTATTGTCCAAGTTGAAAAAGGTATATTACAAGCTTTTGAGAATATTATTGAATTTAAAATAAACAATATTACTATTGATGAAGTAATGCAAGGACATGTTGATTGATCTCATGATGAGACTTCTTTTGATTAAGAATAAAACTAATTTTTTATAGGTGACCCAAAAATCCTAAATATTTCACATCAAGATTTAAAAATTGAAGACCCAAAATCAAACAATGCCCATAGGATTAGGCAAACCCACAAGCAAAACTAGTATGTACAAACAAGAACTAGCAAAAATAAGAACATAAGGAAATGTACAAAAAACAACAAAAGAATAGATCAAAATAGTTGTAACATCTTAAAATGGAAGAACCCAAATTCAATGAAGGCTTACCACATATTTAATGCAAGATCATGGATCATTTTTTCTATTGTCTCTTCTTCCCCTTTTTGTCCTTTCTCCTAAGTAGAATTAGGCTTAAGCCTAATAGATCCTCTTTCAAGATCCTATTTACATGGTGTTATGCTCAAGGTAAGATCTATTTCTACCACATTTCTCTTTTTTCATTCATCATCCACTTAGAATCTACTCCTCACACTAAACCTAGATTACCTTAGAATCTAAACTTGGTTTTTGGATCCAAAGGCCTAATTTAGAGCTATGAAATAGTCATTGGGGCATGTCCACTTAATTATTAGGGCATAATGAACCCTAGACCAATGAAGGGTACAAAATACCCCTGATGGGAAAATCAAGGATTTAGTTCCCCTAATGAGGCCCTAATTTGGTGCCTTTAGTTAGGTCCCATGTTTCAAGATATTTTGGGTGTTGAATTCTAGCTCCATCGGTGATGGGTAGGGTCACCTTCCTCACTAAGTCCTACTCTCTTTTAGGACTCCTTAGACTCACTATGGAGTCCCTAAGGTTAAAACTTGACCCTAGTACTAGGGGAATTAATCTCTTCCCCTTCTCAAGGTTTCCTACCCACTAAAAAGACTATCAAACCACCACTTCCCATGAATAATAATGATCAATCATGTATACTCCTCTCACTTCTTGCCACTCTACAAGTTCCTAACTAAGACATGCCTTGCTCACTTAGGCCTTTCTTAAATTCTAAGCGTGTTCCATCACACACACAAAGATAAAAGAAAAGAACATATGTGTAGGGGATTCTTCTTGAGTCAAATAGTCCATTTAAATTCACACAAAGATCACAAAGAATCCATTTATTGATCTCTTCCTATGTAACAAAATTTTACTCTACTAAGATCTACCAATAGAAAATAAATTATAGACTAGAATCAATTAACAAACTGGATATATCTTCTATTGAATTCTAAAATTACATTACATTGAAGTACACTCTATCTACAAAAATTTATGCTCTGCTAGCTTCTACAATTCTTCTACCATTGATTCTCCAACTCTCTAACTCCCTTTTTTCCATCCAAGGACCTTCATCTTTTATATCCATGCTAGTGCATTCAGTAAATCATAAAGATTCAACTTAAGCCACCTTCTTTGAATCTGTAACTTCTTTCTTCATTTGTAACAACTTCTTGGTTGATGTGTCCTTTTTCATTCTCTATATATTATTCTCCTATTTTTAATTTTCTAGCTTGCAACACTATGAACAAGTCTTTATCACTCCATCACACCTCTTTCTACATTGACCATGTTCCAAGCTATGATGTTGTGCATGGTTGTCTTCTTACCTTTTTCATACCTTCGTGGCTTACCCCCTAACTATCTACTTCAACATTGCAATGCTACAAAAACTAGTCATGAATTCAAATCACTTCATTTTTATTGTCTACATAGCCCTCTAATCATTTGAAAGATAGTTTATGCAACTTCATTGATAATTCTCTTAACTACTTGTTTACCCTTGTAATCATGTGAAAGATGCTTAATTACATCTTCAAAATTGTTTCCCTTAACTACTTTTTCAACCTCATGACCTTCTAAAACATGGATTACTTAAGTTGTGACTTTGCAAAATGTTATGAGCATGGCGTCATCGATGACTTGACTAATTGTCACCTAATGCTTGCGATGTTGTGAAAAGGTTCTGAGTGCATCTTCATCACAATTTATATGACTTAACTATTTCAAGTTGCAAAGTTGTAAAAATATTTCATTTCCTTTGGTCACTACTTTGATAATACTAGGTTGACTTAACATTTCTTTGTTGTGATAGTGCAAGAGGGTCTATTTTTCTGTTCATCGCTACTTTTCTGTAGTTTATTTTACTTGACCTCATGCAGTTGCAACAATGTCAATAATCATCTTTCCTTCCTTCACACTTTGTAGGCTTCTTGAGATATTATAATTTTCAAGTTGTGAATATGTCGTTAGCTTCCATTTTAACTACTTTCACATCTTTGTATGTCTTATTTGATGTTATGTATTCCATACTACATCATGCTAACTATTGTGATCATGTAAACCAGAGACTTAACCACTTGCACAACTTAGCACGAACAAAGAAATTAGTTGTATAATTGGCTATGAATGTGTGAAATTGAATGAATTAAGCTAAATTCCTCATTACAATTATTTTATGAGTTCATATTATGTTATCAACTCCTCAATGATGAGTACAAAAATTAACTAGGGCTTGGAGTAATGCCCTAGGGTGCTCCTGCACCATACTCCCCCTCTGCGAATAAAAGACTAAGCTAGATTAGTTGGTAGAAATTTTTGACTAATACCTCATTTCTTGAACTTTTCTTTATCTATCCATGTAGCCTGTTTAGTAAGAAATCTCTTTCATTAAATGATATACTCCATGTATACTCGATGTCTTGTTATTTTCTTTACCCTGGAATCTAGTATCTTTTCTTCTTGAAGCATTTGTGGTGCTAGTATCTTTATTTCCTGGATGTCTCTCTCCATTTCTTCTTTTTGAGCATCTTCTTGAATCTTAGTTCCTTTGTAAGAAATTAGATCTTTCACATTGAAGATTGGTGATAACCCTAATTCCTTAGGTAGATCCTATTTATATGCATTTGGTCCATACTTGTCTAAAATTTTGTAGGGACCCATTCTCATTTGCAACTTGCTAGACATTCCTTTCTATAATTTGGATTTGGTCAAGTGCACTAATACCAAGTGTACAACTTGAAATTTCACATCTCTTCTTCCTACATCCACTTTTTCTTTGAATTTTTTATTTTCCTCTATTATAGTCTTTTTGACCTAATCATGTGTTTCTTTCATGGATTGAGTAAAATATCCAGCACACCCATTGATTGATCTATTAATAATTTGTTAATAGTGATATGTAATTGTGGTCATTTATGGCAACACATAATGTACATGTTGACAAAAAACCTTAGAAATAAAGATACTTATTGTTTGGTAATCAGAAAATTGTTTAAGTATAGAATTTGGTTTAGAGTAATGAATATTTTTGTTTATAACATGTTGTAGATGTCATATTATGAAAAGTGAAGTTACATGGAGATCATATACATGTTGATTATGATGTGTATAACAAAATTTTTTTTTATAGACTATATCAAATAGCGATAATCATGTTTTGATGATGCAGAATAGTGAAATTGAAAGAACAATTTATTTTGTTTACAAACCAATTACTTGTCTAATTAGGGCCAACATCCTAGAGGTTTACTCTTACTTGGAAAATGGAATTGTGGTCTTAGCTAACCCAACAATGATTTTTGTAAGGGCATGGTATTTATGCAAAGGACTTCTTGTAATAAGAAGTGGTGCAATTGTGCTTGTAAGTGTTATCTTGAAAGATTGCAAAGTGAGTGAACTTTTGTGAAAGCAATATATGCAATGTTTTATATGAGCTATTTGGTGATTCAAGATTAAGCTAAAGATAAAAAATGATTCAAGAAATAATGAAAATAATAGTAAATTACTTGTTTGAGTAGTGAGCTCTTCTTGTAGTTGAAACTACATGTTTGGATAGTGGGATCTTCTTGCATACATTATACTACAACTCTTAACAGGGTTGGAATATTTTAATAGGGACTTCTTATACTAAATTTTCTCATTGACTCCTAATAAGGTCCATTCTCTAACAAGGAACTTATATATATCAGTATATTATCTAGTGGATACCATCCCTACTACGGTTTTCTCTTGGCCAAGGTTTCCCTAGTTAACAAAATATGGTGTTATGAGTTATCTTTTTACATTTCTATTGTTACTATTTAGCATTACTTAAATATTTATTTATGCATTGTTTAAAGTAAGTAATAATATCCAATTGGCAACTAAAGTTTTTAGATTACTGATTCACCACCCTCTCTCAATATTAGAGCCCAGTTACTTTGAAGAGGCTTGATAGCTTAATTAAGATCCCTGTGGATATGGAATAGTTGATGAAGAACTTTGAAGAAGCTCATGAATAAATTGATCTCCTTACTAATGAAAGAGATAAACTGAAGGATAAAAATGAAGACTCCAAAGTATACATTGGTTAATTTTAGGAGAAGATTGAACATCTGAGATCAAAGCCTAAATCTACTAAATCTAGAACTAGTGATGATGACTATTGAAAGTTAAATACAAAGTACAAGATATAGAGAAAATAGATACGGAAGAACACTCCTTTTATATTAATTCTCCTTGAAAAGCATACAATATTAATGTAAACTCAGTGATACCTCAAAAAATGACAATTTATCATTCAATGATCACTTGTATTCTTAGATATGCAGATGAATACATCACAAAATTCATAGAAAGACTAACTGGACCAAATGCAAATAGCATAGAACTAAAAATTACATGGATTTCAGACCTCAACTCCACATCTTGGAAATACTTTTATAGGAAGGATTGCAAAAAGCTTCTAATGGGAGGACACTTGTCAAAATTCAATAGGAAGGAAAATGCAAAGATATTTTTCATTTGGTTACAATACAAAAAATTCTCTATACTTGGATCAAAACTTTAGATGCAATTGCAAAACTAGTAGGTGGAATCATCAACTGTTAGAAACATAAGAGGAGTAACTGAGAGGGGAGGGGTGAATCACTTACTACAAAATAAATCCTAGATCCCTCAGATGTTAATACAAAATAATACGCTCTCTTAAACTAAACTTTTTTGAAGCTCGACAAAAACAAAGATGATGTAACTTGGTAAATACTATAATTACTTGATAATTAATTATCATGCACATCTTAAGATGTTATCTATGATTACCATTACTTTAACTTCATTACAAATATAGAAAATAAATAACATGAACATATTTGACACCAAGATTTAATGTAGAAACCCAATTTGGAAAAAACAACCAATTGCAACTAGTTGTTATTTTCACTCTTTTGAAGTGAGCTCTATTAGGAGCCAACCCTATTAAAGGTTACAAAATATAGTATTAGGTGTGACCCTATTAGAGGAATTAATCACCCTATTAGTAGTGGCCTTGTTAGAGGTCTTTAGACAATTAAATAGAATTGGCCCACCTTGTTAGAGGATATACAACTAGTTGTTAAGCCAACTATGTTAAGAGATTTAGATCATTGCTACAATGTCTAGAAAGTAACAATGCCATGACCTTATTTGGATGCAAGTGAATTGCTGATTACAGATCTTAAGTCTAGCTTGCACTTGATCCTTCCTAATCAAATATATCTTTTCAGCTCTGCAAAGATATTTTTTCTTATCCTTCTTATTTGCTTCCTCTTATCATCATCAAATCACACATACATTTCTCACACTTTCATTTATTCAAATTTTCAACTTGACCTTTTTATTTATATCTTTCATATTGTCAATTTAGCTCAAATACAAATTAGAATAATTAATATTCATCTTCTTAGTTGGCAAGAACCAACATATAAATCAATTGAACTTAATACACCAAAACAAGAAATCCTTTGTTGGCTGAACCTTCTTGTTAGACACTAACTCAGAAATGATTTTCCTATATTAACCAAGTGAACTCAGTTAATACTACATACTCATAAAGTTCCTTTTGTAATCAAGTGAGCTCAGTTAATACTAGTTCCATCCAATATTTCCTTCATTAACCAAGTGAGATCAGTTAACACATATCTTCTATAGAGTTTCCTTTGATGCCCGAGTGAACTTAGTAAAGACTACCTTCTGAACTAGGAAAACTCCAGATTGCTCAGTAGCCACAAAAAACTTTCTTCAATGCTCAAGTGAGCTTGGCATACACTGACTGATAATGATATGAAATTTTGTGTGACATCAATGAAAATACATAATTAAATATTTTTTTGAACAATATCCCTCTTTGGCATTGATGGCAACACAACATGTCAAAATACAATGAAATTTTGGAGCAAGAATAAAATAAAGAACTTCCTCTGTCAGTGTGAAATTTTTCTACCTTTAGTTTCTCCCTCTATTTGAAAACTTTTGACTGCTTAGAACTTGTGCCAAGTTCATTTTTCCTCTTTGACATTTCTTTACTATGATAACACACTTCTCAACAAAATTTGTATGAGATGTGATAGTATACTTCTCCCTCTTTGACAACACATGCCAAAGAAAATTCTCAATGAAAATTAATGTACCTTAAGTACTAATTCATTTGCAATTTGTCCTTGTCAATACTGCACCAACTGATTGACCTTCAACATACTCTAGTTGATGCATTACTAAGCTTCATTTAGTGAGCTTCAGATAGGGGAATGACCCTCACTTACATCTTAGATACATAAATGCATCCTTAGGTAGTGGCTTTGTGAATATGTCTACAATTTGTTCTTTTGTGTTGACATATTCCAATTTGACTTCTTTATTTTGTATTGGTTCTCTTAAGAAGTGATATTTTATAGCAATGTGCTTTGTTTTGGCAAGCATTACTAAATTCTTTGATATCTTGATTGCACTAGTGTTATCAAAGTATATGACTATTGGATCTTTGATCTCTATCTTCATATCTATCATTGATTTTTTAAACCAAACAATGTTAGAAAAATTAACTATTTCTACCATATATTCTACCTCTATTGTGGATTGAGAGATACAATTTTGTTTCTTTCTTGTGCAAGACACTAATCTTTTACCAAGAAATAATACTCCACTGCTAGTGCTTTTTCTATCATCAATACTTCCTCCGCAATCAACATTTGTAAATACTTTTAAGTCCAAATTGCCATATTCTTCAGTACCTTTTAGATATCTCATGTTTCTTTTGATTGCCATCAATTGATTCTCTTTGAGATTTTTTTCAAAATCTTGGGACCATACCAACTACGAATTACTACAATTTTTCAATCATTGATCTATATGTGGTCTAATCTACTTCTTTGGAATCATCATTCTTAGAAAGCTTATGTCCAGTAGACATAGGGGTTCCAACTAGTCTTGAATCTTTCATTCTAAATTTCTTTAGTATTTCCTTGATATACATAGATTGAGTTATGTAGATACTATCTTTCTTCTAGTGAATCTATAATCCAACAAAAAAATTTATTTCTCAAAACATATACATCACAAATTCCTTACTCATTTCTTCTAAAAATTCCTTGCACAAGTCATCATTTCCTATGAATAAAGTGTCATCAACAAATATTGTTGCTAATAAAATTTTCTTGTTTGGTACTTCTTTGATATAGAGACCATTGTTATCATTTATTCTCTACAAACCAATCTATACCAAGTAATTATGAATTCTTTCATACCAAGCTCTAGGAGCTTGCTTGAGGCCATATAATTCCTTGTGTAATTTGTAGACCATTTCTCCTTTGTTAGGATCTACAAAACCTTTTGGTTATTATTTATGTAGACTTCCTCATCAAGAATTACATTCAAAAATGCAGATTTTACATCCATTTGATATACTTTAAATCCTTTGTGAGCTACATATGCAAGTAGAGGTCTAACACCTTCTAATATTTCAATAGGAGAAAAAGTTTCACCATAATCAATACCTTCTTCTTGATAGTAGCCTTTAAACACCAATTTTGCCTTGTTTATGAAAACTTTTTCATTTTTATTTAACTTTTTTCTAAACACCCATTTTGTGCCAATTACCTTTTTATCCTTGGCTCTAGGAATAAGAGCCCAAGTGTTGCTTTTATCTATTTGTTCCATTTCTTTATTTTTTCATTCATTTCTTCAATCTAGCTTTCATTATCCAATGCATTTTAAAAATTTTTAGGTTCGGATTCAACAAGTAAACATATACCTTTCAATTTTCGCTTTATCATTGTTCCATTAGAGTTTTCTCCAATGATCTGATCAAGTGCATGATGGCTTTTGACATATCTTTCTAACATAGGTTCTTTGGATTTGGAATGAATTTGACTAATGTCATCATGAACTTTACTATGAAGCTTGGGTCCCACTGTCTATGACTAAAGACCTTCAGACTCAGTTTTCTCTTGTGCTAGCTTAGTTGCTTCTGACTATGACTCGAGTCCTTTAAACTATGACTTGGGTTACACTATCTACAACTTGGTAACTATTGGAGATTTGGGGACTTGAGAGGTGAAGCCTCCTTTCTTTTAGATAGATTTGGCAAGGTATCAGGTTCATAGTAAACAAATCTTCTATAATCCTCTGGCTCTTTGTTGCTTTCTTTTTTACTCTTTTCTACAAAATCATCAATTCTCACATGTGCACTTTATATGATTTTATTAGTAGACAAATTCAAATATTTGTATGCTTTACTCTTGCAGGAATATCCTAGAAATATGCCTTCATCACCTTTGACATAAAATTTTCCTTTCCCAGATTCTTTCAAGATATAACATTTGCTACCAAATAATTTTAGGTAATTTACATTAGGTTTGTAATCATACTATAGTTCATAAGGAGTTTGATTTGTGTCTTTCTTCAGCTATTCTAATAGGTTCCTTCTAGTATATGATTGCAACTTTCTTTTATATCATCAATTTTCTTGCACAAGCCATGATGGATCTGTTCCTTCTTTCAGCTATACCATTCTATTTTGTTGTACTAGGGGTTGATACTTGCCTTTTAATTACTTTTTCAATGTAGAATTCATTAAATTCATTGGAGATGAATTCACCACCTCTATTTGATCTTAAACATTTGAACTTCTTTCTAGTTTCTTTCACCACTCCTACCAAGTACAATCTAAATTTTTGAAATGCCTACGATTTTACTTATAGATATATTATAGTCATCATTCTAGAATAATAATCTATAAAAAGAATGAGAAAATTTTCTCTACTATAAATTTGTATTCCAATAGGTCCACATAAGTCTATATGCACAAGCTACAAGACTTCTTTAGAATGATAGTTCTTTATTTTGAAACTAGATTTTCCCATCTTATCAATTTGGCAGTATTTGTATAGACCCATATCAGCTTTCTTCAAACCAGGAATACCTCTTACTCTTTTATGTTTACTTATCTTAACCAAATTATTAAAGTTCATATGACATAGTCTTTTGTGTCATAACCAACTTTCTTCTAGTTGAGAAATAAATCATGAACTTTCACTAAGATCAAATTTAAATAGATTACCTTTTATTTTCTTGCTAGATCTAACGAAATTCCCTTTTCCATCCAGTAGCTTGGATTTTCCAATCATGAATTCTACCTTGAATCCAATGTTCAACTGTGCCACACTGAGTAGATTATGCTTTAGTCCTCCAACCCCATAAGCATTATCACATACAAGTTCATTGGTAAAAAATATAGAACCTCTTCCTTTTATGTTAAAAGGTTCATTGTTTCCAAATCTTACATTACCTCCATCATAATATTCCATGCACTCAAATTTTGTTTTATCTCCAGTCATATGATGTGAACAACCATTGTCAATAATCCATGTATCATGAGAGATAAGTTCCATCTTATCTCCTTCATCATTAGATTCATATTTTACAACAATATATACCATTTCATTTTCATTTCTATCTAAATCTTTAGTCACAAAATAGGATTTCTTATATTTGACTTTGTAGTTCTTGTAGTTTTTGAATTCCTTCTCGCCTTTATACTTAATACTTTTCTTTTTATCCTTGTTTTCTTTATTTAGACACCTTGAAGCAATGTGACCAACTCCTTCACAAGAAAAATAGATTAGAGGAATCTTGCTTTTGTATTTTCCTTTACCTTTGGAATAATTTCTTGCAAGTAGGGCTTCAACAACTTCAAGATCATTACCAAAACTTTCTTCTATTTCTTCTTCACCACTTGATTGATTGGCCTTTGATTTCTTGCTCTTTTCTTTGAGTGAGAATTTGGCTTCAAATTCAAATTCAATATTTTTGGAACTAGGAACATAGTTATCTAAATCAAAATCTATCAATCTTCTAACTAAAGCATAGATAAAAATATTTTATTATTTGGATCACATTTTTGGACATATAGATGGAGTAACTAAGGGGGGGTGAATCAGTTACAATAGAAATAAATTCATAGATCCCTTAGATGTCTAATAAAACTACTTACTGCTATCACTCAATAAACATACATAAATTATTGTAACTTGGTAAATGCAATGTATGTTAACTTTTACAAATCTTAAACATTTACAGTGATCAACATGCAAGAATAAAAGAAATAACATGAACACATGAGACACTAGATTTAACATGGAAACCCAATATGAGAAAAACCACCAAGTAACTAGTTATTGATTTTCACAATTCTGAAGTAAGCCCTATTAGGAGCTAACCTAGTTAAAGGTTGCAAAACACACTGTTAGGTGTGACCTTGATACATGATTTAATCACCCTATTAGGAGTGGCCTTGCAAGAGGTCTTTAGAATCATTCAATGGAACTATCACCTTGTTCAAAGATTTACAAATGGCTATTAGACCAACTCAATTAAGATATTTAGGAATCATTGCTCCAATTGTGAGAAAGTAACAATGAAATGACCTGAATGAGATGCAACTAAATTTTTGATTATAGATCTCTATTCTGCTTCACTAGATCCTTCATGATCAAATAAAACTTTGATTTTCCTCAAGGATATTTGACCATCCTTCAAAGTTTTCTCACACTTTCCTCTTCAAACAATCAATACACTTGCATACTTGCCCATTACACTTTAGAATCTCAACTTAACCTTTCATATATACCATTCAAATTACCAAGTAGGTTTAATTAAAATTTACAATTACCAATAATCATTACCTCAGTAGGCTACAATCATTACTTGAAATAATTAAACTTTATTTCTCAAATTAACAAAATCCTTCATTGGTCAACCCTGCTTAGTAAAAACTATTCCTGAAAAGTTTTCTTGTGTTGACCAACAAAAGCTTGATTAACATAGCAATCCTACAAAATCCTTTGGAGACCAAGTGAGCTCGATAAACACTAACTTTCCTTTATTAACCATGAGAGCTTAGTTAACACTTCTTCAACCACATTTTCCTTTGATGCTTGAGTGAGCTTAGTAGACACTATCTACATAGAGTAATTTCTAGGAATGCTTGATAGACACAAAAATTTACTTTTCTAATCAAATGAGCTTAGTAAGCACTGTTTGCCAACTAATATGACATTTGTGTTACATGAAAGACAAAACACAATTAGAAAATTATATCCAACAATCTCCCTCTTTGGCATTGATGGCAACACAACATGTCATAGCATAATGAAATTTGAAAATAAGTCTTTCTTTGATAGATTTTTTTCCTTCTTAGATTTTATGCCACAAACTTCTCTAATGCAGTAATGTCACTCTATAAAGGAATTACATAGAATCTTCAATAAACTCTCGCTTAAATTTTTTTAAGAAAGATATGACAATAAACTCTCTCTATTTGACAACACATAGAAAATGAGTATCAATGTACCTTGAATACTGATTTAGATGCAATGTTCACATGACTATGCTACATCAATTAATATATCCTCAACTTAGTTCCAGTTGATGCATCACTAAAACTTTGTTTTAGTGAGCTTCAAATAAGGGAATGACCCCTAACATACCTCTTAGATACAAGAATGCATCCTTAGGTAATGGCTTGGTGAATATGTTTGCAATCTATTATTTTGTATGGACATATTCTAATTTGATTTCCTTGTCCTGCACTAATTCTCTAATAAAGTTGTACTTTATTGCAAATGTACTTGTTTTTGGAGTACATCAATAGATTCTTTGATATGTTAATTGCACTTGTATTATCACAAAGAATAAAAATTGGTTCTTTCATCTCAACTTTCATTCCTTCCAACAATTGTTTAAACTAAACAATATTAGAATAGTTCACTGCTGCTGCAACATACTCTGCTTCTGTTGTAGATTGGGATGTGCATTTTTTCTTTTTGCTTGTCCAAGATACTAACCTTTTGCTAAGAAAGAATTCTCCACCACTTGTACTCTTTTTGTCATCAAAGTTTCTTTCCCAATCAGCATCAGTAAACACTTTTAAGTCCATATTTCCTCCAAGTCTATACCACAATCCATAATCTTTAGTGCCTTTCAAGTATCTTAAGATCCTTTTGATTGCCATCATATGATTTTCTCTAGGTTTTTCCAAAAATCTTGCCACTATACTAACTGCAAGAGCAATATGAGGCCTTGTATAAGCTACATACTACAATTTTTCAATCATTGATCTATATAATGATTGATCTACCTCTTTTGAATCATCATATTTTTAAAGCTTTAGTCCAATACACATGGGGATTCCAAGTGGTTTTGAATCTTCCATACCAAAATTTTTGAGTATATCCATGATATACTTAGACTAAGTGATGTAGATACCATTCTTGCTCTATTGAATTTGAAGACCAACAAAGAACTTAATCTCACCGAACATAGACATTTCAAATTCCTTGTTCATTTTATCTGAAAAATTATTTGCATAGATCATCATTCCTTGTAAACAAAATATCATCCACAAATATTTTTTCCAAATTAATCTTGTTATCTAGTCCTTCCTTAATGTACAAGTTATTGTTATCATTAGTTCTTTGGAAACCAATCTGAATAAGGCAGTTATGCAATCTCTCATACTATGCTCTAGGAGCTTGTTTCAGGTCATACAATGCTTTGTGTAATTTGTAGACCATGTCCTTTTTTTCTGGTTCGACAAAACCTTTAGGTTGTTCAATGTAGACTTCTTCATCTAGAATACCATTGAGAAATGTCGATTTAAAATCCATTTTATATAACTTAAATCCTTTATTTGTTGCATATGCTAGTAGGGTCCTGACACCTTCCAATCTTGCAATAGGAGCAAAAGACTCACCATAATCAATTCCTTCTTCTTGAGAGTAACCTTTACATACCAATCTAGCTTTGTTTCTTGATACCTTACCATCTTCATTCAACTTATTCCTAAATACCCATTTTGTTCCAATCACATTTTTATTTTTAGGCCTCGGTACAAGAGTCTAGGTTTTATTCTTCTCTATTTTCTCTATCTCTTCATTCATAGCCTCAATCCAACTTTCATTTTCCAATGCATCTTTGACATTTCTAGGTTCAAAATCAGCAAGTAAACATGTATCTTTTAGCTTACTTCTTGTCATAGTACCCTCTAATTTGTCTCCAATAATCTGATCTATTGCATAATGCCTCCTTACATAGTTGGCCAATATAGGTTCCTTGCCTCTTGAATGAATTGCATTGTCATCCTCTTGAACTTCAACTTTAGGTTTTAGCCACTTAGACTTGGTAGGCATGGGTTCAGTAGCTTTAAAATGTGACATGGGTCCTTGTGACTCAGTTTTAACTTCTTGCAACTCAGTGACTAAAGAAGACCTAGGAGTAGAAGTCTCCTAATTGATAGATGTATCTGGCAATATATCAAGTTCAATGAAAAAAAATCTCTTTTAATCTTTTGGTTCACTTTTCATTTATTCTCCAGTCCTTCTACAAACTCATCATCATTCACATGTGTACATTCTATGATTTTATGAGTAGACAAATTCAAAAATCTATATGCCTTACTTTTGCAAGAATATCCCAAAAATATACCTTCATTACCCTTCACATCAAATTTTCCTTTTCTAGTTTCTTTCAAAATGTAACATTTACTTCCAAATACTTTTAGGTAACTTACATTGGGTTTATAGCCATACCATAACTCATAGGGAGTTTTGAATGAGTCCTTCTTCACTTGTACTTGGTTCAAGGTATAAACTAAAATGTTGATAGCTTCCTCCTAGTATTTGATAACAATGTTCTTTTCAATCATTAGAGTCCTTGCACAATCCATGATAGATCTATTCCTCCTTTTAGCTATTCCATTCTGCTTAGGAGTTCCAAGAGTTGATACCTATCTTTTGATTCCTTTTTTAATGCAAAAGTTATTGAATCCATTAGAGATGAATTCACCACCTCTATCTGACCTTAAACATTTCAATATTTTCCCTATTTCCTTGTCTACTTTGGCAAAATACCATTTGAACTTCTCAAATGCTTTTGACTTGTCCCTCAGATACATAATAGTCATCATTCTAGAGTAGTCATCAACAAAAAGAATAAAGAAAGTTTCTCTAGTATAGCTCTCAATTCCAATAGGTCCACACAAATCAGTATGCACAATTTTCAAAATATCTTTAGATTGATATTTTTTCCTTTGAAAACTAGTCTTTCCCATCTTACCAATTTTACAATTCTTGCATAAACCAACATCAAGTTATCAAAATTTACATGACATAACCTTTTGTGCCATAACCAAGTTTCTTCAACTTGAGCAATAACACATGATCACTCACCTAGATCAAGATAAAACAAGTTACCTTTTGTTTAGTTTCTTGATCCAATTAGCTTTCCTTTGTCATCTAGCAGTCTTACATTTCCATGCATGAATTTCACCTTGAATCTAATATTGATTAGTTGTGCCACACTCGGTAGATTATGTTTTAGTAATTCAACCCAATAGGCATTATCACATACAAGTTCTTTGATTAATGAGATTTGGCCTCTTCCTTTTATGCAATAAGGTTCATTATTTCCAAATATTACACTTCCACCATCATAGACATCAAAGTGTTCAAACTTAGTTTTTTCACCATTCATATGATGTGAATATCCACTGTCTATGATCCATTTATCATTTTTTCTCACATGAGAGATAAGTTCCATCTTATCTCCTTCATCATTATTAGATTCATCTTTCACAACAATGTAAATAGTTTCATCTTTACTATTATCAAAATCCTTACAGGCCTTAGCCATAAAACATGTTTTCTTACCTTTTTCCTTGAATGATCTGAAATCTTTCTTGCCATTGCACTTATGACATTTCTTCTTATCCTTTCTTTGGTTATTTGGGCACTTGGCTGCAAAATGACCAATTTCTTCACATGAAAAATAGATTAGAGGAACTTTACCTTTGTATTTTCCTCTACCTCTAGAATATTTCCTTGCAAGTACAACATCAACAACCCCAAGATCACTATCAGAGCTTTCCTCTAATTCATCTTCACTTTCTAACTAAGAGTCATTTACTTTCTTCCATATTTCCTTGAGTGAAATCTTTACTTCAAATGCAGATTCAACATTCTTGAAAGGTAGGACATAATTGTCGTAGTTATCTAGCTCAAAGTTTGTAAACTTTACTACTATGGCATCCAAATTAATCTTATGATTTTCTTCACATCTTCTTCTTGAATTGGAAATACTCTAATTGCATAAATGGGAAGTAGAGATTTGAGAACTTTACTTACAACTATTTCCTCCTTGATATCTCCTCCAGAAGCTTTGATTGCACTAAAACTTGCTTTGATCATTTCAACATATTTGGCAATGTTTTCATCCTCTCTCATTCTCATCTAATCAAATTGTCCTCTTAGGATTTATGCTTTGGCTCTCCTCACATTTTCATAACCTCTATAGATATCCTTTAGCTTGTTCCACATAGAAAAGGCAGTTTTGTAGTCCTTGATGTCATCAAATTCTTCATAGCTTAGAGTAGATGCAATGTCTATCATCATGGTGTTATGAGTCTTCTTC
Source organism: Cupressus sempervirens (assembly GCA_028749045.1). Lineage (NCBI taxonomy): Eukaryota > Viridiplantae > Streptophyta > Pinopsida > Cupressales > Cupressaceae > Cupressus > Cupressus sempervirens. The sequence goes on from CM053783.1 coordinate 252,610,563, forward strand.
TTAGCAATGTCATTAATAGATAATATACGAGAAGGAGTTGCGTATTCTTCATCAAGGTATTTTAATCTTGTATCTCCAATGCAAGCCAAATGAAGTCTCATTAGGTCTGCCATGCTAAAAAGTTATCCCTGTTAAGCCTTGGAATTTCCCTCTTGTAAGACATCTTGATCTTTAGCTTAGGTCCTTGAAATCTTTCATCCAAACACCAAAAGCTCTGATACCAATTGTTGGAAATATAGATGGAGTAACTAAGAGTGGGTGGGGGTGGGGGGGTGCCAGGGGGGGTGGGGGTGGTGAATCAGTTACCACAAAAAAAAATAGCAGATCTCTTAGATGTCAATAAAACTACCTACTTTTGTTACTTGGTAAACATACATAAATTGTTGTAACTCGATAAATGCAGTGTATGTTAAGTTTTATAGATTTAAAACATTCATAGTGATTAACATGCAAGCATAAAAGAAATAACATGAACACATGAGACACTAGATTTAATGTGGAAACACAATATGAAAAAAACCACCAAGTAACTAGCTACTAATTTTCACTCTTCTGAAGTGAGGCCTATTAGGAGCCAACCTAGTTAAAGGTTACAAAATACACTGTTAGGTGTAAGCTTGTTAGAGGATTTAATCACCTTGTTAGGAGGGCCTTGCAAGAGTTCTTTAGAACAATTCAATGGAACTATCACCTTGTTAGAGGATTTGCAAATTGTTGTTAGACCAACTCTATTAAGAGATTTAGGAATCACTACTACAATGGTGCAAAAGTAATAATGAAATGAACTAAATGAGATCCAACTGAATTGCTAATTATAGATCTCTATTCTGCTTCACTAGATCCTTCCTAATCAAATAAAACTTTGCTACTCGTCAAGGATATCTAACCATCCTTCAAAGTTCGCTCACACTTTTCTCTTCAAACAATCAATACACTTGCATACTTGCTCATTACACTTTAGAATCTCAACTTGACTTTTCATGTATACCAATCAAATTGTTAAGTCAACTCAACTATAATTAATAATTACCAATAATCATTACCATAGTTAGCTATAGTCATTACTTGAAATAATTAAACTTTATTTCTCAAATTAACAAAATCCTTCATTGGCCGACCCTATTCAATAAACACTGTTCCTGAAAAGATTTCTTTTGTTGACCAACAAAAGCTCAGTTAACACAATGATCTTGCAAAATCCTTTGGAAACCAAGTGAACTTTGTAAACAATCACTTTCCTTCATTAATCATGAGAGCTCAGTTAACACTTCTTCTACCACATTTTCCTTCAACACCCAATTGAACTTGGTAGACATTGTTTATGTAGAGTAATTTATAAGAATGTTTGGTAGACATAAAAATTTTCTTTTCTAACCAACTGAGCTTGGTGAGCACTGTCTACCAATTGATATGACATTTGTGTAGCATCAAAGACAACACACAATTAGACAATTATATCCAACACACATCTCATTTCTTGAATAGTTGATACTCTAATTGCATAAATAGGAAAAAGAGTTTTGAGTACCTTGTTTATAAATATTTTATCGTAAAATTCTCCTACAAATGGTTTGATTGTTTGCACACTTGTTTTCATCTTCTTTCATTTTCATTTTATCAAAATTACCTCTGAGACTTTTTGCTTTGGCTCTTCTTACATTTCCATCTCCTCCATAAATGTCTTTCAGTTCATCCACATTTCATGAGTAGTTTTATAGTCTATTGCTTCATCAAATTTAGTATAACTAAGAGTAGATGCAATAGTAATAATGATGATGTTATGATTCTTCTTTTCATAAATATCTTCTACTGATAATGTTCCATTGTGAGTCTTGTATTTAGCGTCAAGATATTTACAACTTGAATAACTAATGGTAGAAAAATCTAAACTCATAAGTCCTTAACATGCTACAAAATTGTCTTTGTTAAACTTGGGAATCTCTCTTCTATAAGACATCCTAGTCTTTAGCTTAATTCCTTCAAACCTTTTTTGCAAGCACCAAAAGCTCTAATAATAATTTTTGGAAATATAAGAGTAACTGAGAGAAGAGGGGTGAATTAGTTACTGCAAAATAAATCATAAATCCCTTAGATGTCAATAAAAATAAATATACTTCTGTAAACTATACTCTGTTGAAGCTTGACAAACACAAAGATTTTGTAACTCAATAAATACAATAATTTCTCTATAATTACTAAGCATGCAAATATTAAGATGTTATATGAAATTACCATTACTTTAACTTAGTTTCAAATAGAAAAAAGAAATAGCATGAACATATTTGACACTAAGATTTATTCAAAAAAACCTAATTTGGAAAAACCACCTATTGTAACTAGTTAGTATTTTTACTCTTCTGAAGTGATCACTCTTAGTAGCCAACCCTATTAAAGGTTACAACACACACTATTAGGTGTGAACCTATTAGAGGATTTAATCATGCTATTGGGAGTGGCCTTGTTAGAGGTCTTTAGAAAATTCAATAGAGCTACCACCTTGTTAGAGGATTTACAAATAGATACTAAGCCAACTCTATTAAGAGATTTAGTTCAATGCTACAATGGCTAGAGAGTAACAATGTCATGACCTAATTTAGATGCAACTGAAATGCTGATTATAGATCTCAATTTTGGTTTGTACTTTATCCTTCCTAGTTGAATATATTTTTTCAACCCCACAAAGATATTATTCTTATCCCTTTGATTTTATTCCTCTTAGCATCATCAAATCACACATACATTTCTCACAATTTCATTTATTTAAATTCTCAAATTGACCTTTTTTATTTATATCTTTCATATTGTCAAGTTGGCTCAAATATAACTTAGGATAATTAATATTCATCTTTTCAGTTGGCTAGAACCAATAGATAAATCAATTGAACTCAATATCCTAAAACAAGAAAATCCTTCATTGGCCAACCATACTTAGTAGACACTAACTCAAAAATGATTTTCCTATGTTAACCAAGTAAACTCAGTTAATAGTGCATATTCACAAAGTTCCTTTGGTAACCAGGTGAGTTGATTAAGACTAGTTCCATCCAATGTTTCCTTCACTAACCGGGTGAGCTTGGTTAACACTCATCTTCTACAAACCTTCCTTTGATGCACAAGTGAACTCGCTAGACATTTCCTTTTGAACTAGGAAAACTCTAAATTGTTCAATAGCCACAAAAAATTGTCTTCAATTGTCAAGTGAGCTCAGCATACACTAACTAATAATGATATGAAATTTTGTGTGACATCAAAGATAATACACAATTAAACAATTGTTTCAACAATCAACAAGTATATCTTTAGAAAATCTAGTTTGTCTTCATCTCATATCACCATCCATGCCTTTTCTACATCCTTTATGCCTTTAATTGCATCCTACTGCATCTTTTGTTATACTAATCTCTATCATCGGATGGTAGGGCTTTGATGTCTATAATGTCTTCCGATATAGATATATCTATATTTACATCTACCCAGGTGGTATTTCTAATTACATCCAACTCAACTAGGCATTTTTTCCACTTGTCATCTATTATTGCCTTGATTTAAGTAGTTACCTTAGACATTTGTGCTTCTATCTTGTAAAACATGTCAACCATATCATAAACTATTGTAACACTTGCCTCATTGTTGCACGAGGCTGAAAACCTAGGATGATCAAGAGTATCATCAAAAGAAGTTGACCAATCTACCCAATCATTCATTTTTCCATCATTATCCAAAATTGTAGGCACCAAATTGGGTGTACCTGCAGTAATTATCTTCATTTTATTTTGGATCGGCTACATTTTGCCACCAACAAAACCATTTATATCGTTTACTTTATTAATCATCTTTTTAGTGTTTACAATGGTTATCTTTGGCAAGTATTTCTTTTGTGCCAACATGTGTACCGTGCTATCAAAAAATTGAGTATATGGACCCCATATAGTGAAAAGTGGAGATAATGGATCAATAGCCTCTAAAGACCTATATTCTACTCCTTTTATAACAAGATAACTACTATGCACATTATTTGAAACCATATTTGATGCATTTATTTTTTGGATTAGAAAGCTTTTGATTGTTTTGATTTTAGTATCCTTGCTTGCCATCAAATCCCCTTCATCAATCTCCATTGCATGACTTGATGCCTCCCCTATTTTAGGTGCCTAGTCTTCTATCTACACACCTTTTCCATGGGTCTCTATAGTAGTATCAACATTTTCATCAATGATGCTACCTCAATTTCTAGATTGATAGTCTTTTATTCAAATATGTATGTTTTTTTCATTTCTTCTTCATAGCTTCTTCTAGTTTTAATTAATTTTTCAATAGCTCTTTCTAGTTGAGCCTTTAGAGTATCCATTTTTTTCTTGCCCATTAAAGCTACCAAAGTGCGCATTTCATATATCAGATCATTGGAAGTAGAGTGTACATTTCAAAAGATAACATTCCCACTAGGGGATTTTTTTATCTCCATTAGGGTAGGCTTATCATGCTCTACAAAAAAACTCCATATTGTCATTATTTGTGCATCTATATTATATCCTAACCCTCTAATCTCTCCATATTGATACTCATCTTCAAATAAGATTGACTTTTCTTGTCTACTCATCTAGTCAAGCAGAAAAAATGAGCTAATATCCCATCCTAGGAAAATAATCATACCACTCCTTGTCACTAAGTCTCTTTCTTCCTCAGTAGTGAGGGTTTCCCTTGTAGGATCATATTCTTGTAGGTTTTGCACTAGTCCAGCAAGTACTTCATCAAAACCACCTAGCTTCATCTACAGAGCTAATTCATTCTTCTTTGTTTTAAACAAGAATTTTTTTAATTCATCAGATTTGATGAAGTTATCATCACTCATATATTCTCGACCTTCAATGATTATGTTATCAATCATTTGAGCTCCCAATTGTAGCTTCTTTCCTTTATATTATGCTCATCCTCTAATGCTTGAGATACTATGAACCTCCTTTTGATATCATTAAAATATTTACTACCCATTTGTAGAATTTGGAGGGTCTCTTGTTGAGCCTTTTTTGGGACCTCCACCATCTTGTATGTTTTATTCCTCTATTCTTCCCACTCATAACTCTTAGGAACGTCCTCTATAGGATAGTCTTCTTTAGGTTGATCTTCACCATTAGTGACCTCAACAAAGAACTCATCATCTAAATAATTAGGGCCAATCTTCCTTTTGATTGCTTCAAGGACTTGTGATGCTAATTCATCAAAATTCAACACATTTATTCAATTTGGACTAGTAGTCTTCCTCAAGATAGAATTCCTTAGTCGATGGATTTTCTTTTCTCATCTCCTATTCAAAGATAATAGTGTCCCTATACTTCATCATTATTTCCCTTTAGATATATTCATTTAACCTATCAACAACAAAATCTTTTTCTGACATAGGTTTTGCGGGAGGCAACTTGTACCCTCTCATGTTTTTTAGGGCATGTCTGACTACATTGAATGGTTCATAAGTTCTGTCTGGTCCAGTTGAAAGTTTATAATTTCTTAAAAATGCATTGGTTTCTTCAATGTAATTTTCACCTTTTCCCTTCTTGACACCCTTGCCCAAGTATTCTCCATTCAAAGGAAACAATTGCCAAAATACTTCTATAAATCATAGTCTTTCAAGGACATATTTGGGTAAGGTATGGGGTTGTTGAGTGCATCCTAAAACCCTTATAATAGTATACTCTTCAAATAAGAAAATACTTCCCTAAGCATGTGCTAATTGCTTTCCAACATCAAAGCACATTTTAGGTTTTACAAGCTTTCTAACACTCCTAGGGATTCTTTCAATTGATAATCTTATCATTTCCAAAACTAGATAAATAAAATTATTACAAAAAGAAATGACATTAGAATATGGGTAGAAAATTTTCCATACCCCTGTTCATCTTTGTAATAGTTACTTTTCTCCTGATTCTTGTGTATATTTGAAGAAGCTTTGATCAAATATATCAGCATTCTTGAACAAGATTAGATGCATGATTAGGGAATAGTGATGAAATTTAAAATTCTTCTAGTGTCCTTGCTATGTATCAGTGATCTCCTTATGGATTCTATCAATGATATACTACACAAAAGCATGCCCAACATTATGATTTGGGTTTTGGATATTCAAATCAATGATATAATGTGCTCCAATAACATTTATGGTTCCATCTGAACCTAAGGCTTTGTTGATTCCAAAAATAGTATTCTAAAAATATATTTGGAATGTCTCCAATATCCTTTTTTGATGAAGGAATGTGCCTAGTCACTGTCCTGCCCATGTAGAAGCTCTTGTTGATCTTGAAATTTTCATTCAATTTCTCCATCTCAATTGGCAGTGGCATAGGTCCTCCCTAGTCAAATGCTTCTATACATGTTTCTTTATCCAAGGATAAGAAAATACTTCTATGCCTTCTATGAATGACTTTTTAATAGAATTGTAGCACCATATTTATGCTTTCACTAGATCCATTTCTACAAACACTTTTGGCATAATTCAGTTGCTCAAGTTCCTTACCCAATGGTTACAACCTAGAACCTTTACTATTCTATTCTTGTAGAAATACTAGACCAACTCATAGCCATTTCTTTTGGGAACCTATGTATCTCTAAAAATTACATATGGGTCCCTTAAAGCATAGTTATCTACATTTTGGGTATTGGATGAACTAGGTAAGATATGTATCCATTCTTCTACAAATGTATTGGGAACTTTTGGCTACATAGTTCGGTCTTCAATCACTACTTGTGCAATTAGTTATCCTTCTCTTTGAGCCATTTGTACAAGTAATCCTATTAATTTTGTATACTATATGATAAAAAGTCACTAGAAATCACTCTGTAACTTCAAAAATCACTTAGAAAACTTAAGCAGTTACAAAAATGGTAATGAATAATTCCCTATCTTTCAAACTTTATTTGTTTTCGAAATGGGAGCATGGTATTAATGGAATTTAAGATCAAAATACTTGAAAACTATCAATTCTCAAAACTTTAGCAAAATCTATGCTTTTTCATATTTCATACTTTTATCTCATGTTCTTTTTATCTAGCTTAGATGTGGTCGTTAAAAATGCTTCCATGCCTTAGAACTGATAGCTGCAATTATGTGAAGAAGGTTACCTTTTTGATGTTTCACAACCTCGCACCTTATCTCTTCAACTATTAAATCTAGCTTGCGATGCTCTGAATTCCTTTGTTCGCTCCTTCACAACTTCATTTCACCTTACCCTTTAGATCACTGTGATCCAATGATGAATGCTTTACTTACCATTTTGCACTTTCACTACCATTTACACCTTAACATCTTTTATCCTTGTGATGATGCACTTCTTTACATGCTTACCTTATTGCTCCTTTGCAATGATTAAATAAGATGTTCCTTATCTCATGCCATCATAACCTAATATGTTGAGTGCATATGGAACCATGAAAGAGTGTAATAAACACTTTTAATTGCAACAATTCTTTTTTCGCACCTTCACATCATTATTTATTTACCTTTACTCTTGATTTGCAAACATGCACTTCACTATTTTTTTTTACCATTATTTCTTTTCTCAACTTCACCACTTGAATTTTAGCTATTATGTAAATCCTTGTGAACTTGCACCAGTCTTTAACCTTAATCATTCTAAACTTATCCTTTCATGTTTGCAACAACAACCTAGTAACTATAGTCAAACCTTGCAATAGTGAAATCCATAGCATTCCCAAAATTTGTAGTATTTACTCAAAGTCATTTGTTAACTCAAGTGTTTTTGTGATAGTATGAATCTTAATTGCATGATCACTTGATTGCTCTATCACAACTTAATTTAACAATTTTCATTAGAACTTTGTAAGCTAGTGATAAGAATTTCTTCTAAATGATGGGCATCTTTTGTGGTTTCATAGCTTAGAATTCACCTTCATAACATAACCATGTGATCATGTGAATAGGGCTTTACTGCCTTCTTTTCTCCATTTTTTTATCGCTTACACCATTAACTCACCAAGTAACCCTACAAAGGAGCGATCATAAGATTTTGTATCCTCACTCCATTAACCTAAGGTCTCTTTAACTCACTTACAAAGATGCGCTTGCTTATATCTCTTAACTATCAATGTGTTTTTGCATCCTCACAACTTAATGTACATAGTTTACTTGATCCCTCATGATTTTGTGTTGACATCTTTGCTAATTATTTCTTTTTATTCACACAGTCACAACTTAAGATATCCTTAATTCTTTATGACCTACAATCTAGAAATGACTATTTGAACTTAACCTTTTCCCTTTATTGTAGTGTTTCCACTTGAACTACCTTAAGTTAGAAATAACTTGTGACTTATTTATTTTTCTCATTTGCACCTCTGAAATTGATGCTACCATTAGCCACCTTGAAGTTGCACTAACCAAAGAATAGGCTATCTTTATTATTCACAAACCTAGAAATGGTTAGTAAGAAAAGTGGAGCAATGTTGCGATCATAGAGGCTTCACATCATTGTGACTTGAAAAGATAAGAGATCATGAAATAAAAAAACAAAACATTAGCTTAAACCTTAGGATTATAAAGATAAAACACATTATTTTTCATAAATCACTCTTTTAAAAGGAAAATATATTTTTGAATGAATTCAAACCAGCTAACAAGATAAAAATTTGACCTAGTATTTTTTCATGAGGGTTAACATAATTTTAAGAAACCCTAAGTAGTTCATACATAGTTCTTCCTTATTTTAATAGAATTTTCATAAAATTTTAGGGAAGTGAAAAATTAAGCCAATAGGAATCACCATAGTGTTTTTTCTCATTGGTCTTCTAACTAGAACCTCCTATTGAACCTCCTCTGAAGTCTCTACCTTTGCTTTCATTCTTGGAACTTGAGTCCCCTTTTTTCCTCAACTTATCTTCCACTTTCCTAGCCATTTGAAAACAACTCTATAATGTGGTGAGAATAAATAAGCTCAACTCATCTTGAATAGACCACTTAAGTCCATTCAGATACCTTGCCACCTTGATACTCTGCCTCATGTACCCTTGACCTTAAAGTGAAAATTTGAAACTTTTCAATGTAGGTAGCCACATCAAGATCCTTCTATTTGAGATTCTGCCTCTACTTGTGTAATTGAATTTCATATTCCTCTAGCAAATAGGTTTCTTTGATCTTTTCCAACATATCCTTCCAACCAACTCTTGGTTTCTTCCCTTCACTTTCCCTCTCCTCTTGCATAAACTTCAACAAAGTTAGTGCTTGTACTTTCATTCTAGATTTTACAAATCTCACCTTTTGTGCCTCTATTGTCCCTCCACATTCAAAGTAGTTTTCCATACTATCTATCCATTCTAAGAATAACTCAGTGTCCATCTTGTCATGGAACAATGAGACACTCTTTAGGTTCTTTGCTCCAAATTCTTTGAGGGATCCCATGAATTGTTCTCATTCACCAACTGGAGGATCTAGCTCAAGTATTTCATACTCCAAATCTACCTCCTCCTTTCATTTGGTAAGGTATTCATCTTCTTTTTCTTCAACTACATATTCCATCACTTTTATATTGTCTTTCATCTCCTCTATGGCCTCACCAAGGATCCTAGTCTTCTCTTCTAGGAGTTTCTTTTCTTCATCTGCTTCCTTAGCCAATTCAAAATTGTTCATCATCTTTGAAGACCCAATAGATTTAGGAGTATATAGCATACCACAAAATGCACAAATCTTATGGCTTTGATACCAGCTTGATGGGGAGGGTCACCTTCCTAAGCAAGTCCTAGTATCTTCTAGGACTCCTTGAGCTCGCTATTGGCTCCCTAGGGTTACTACTTGACCCTAGTACTAGGGGAACTAATCACTTCCCCTTCTCAAGGCTTCCTACCCACCAAAAAGACTAGCAAACCACCACTTCTCATGATTGATAAAGATCAATAATGCACTCTCCTCTCACTTCTCCTCTCTCTACAAGTTCCTAATTGAGACATGACTTGCTCGCCTAGGCTTAACACACATAAATATAAAAGAAAAGAACATATGTATAGAGGATTTAGCTTACTCAAATAGTTCATTTGACTAAACATAGAGATCAATAAGTTCAATCCATTTATTGATCTCTTCCTATGTAAAAAAATTCTACTCTACTAAGCTCTACCAACAAAAAACAAATTGCAGATTGGAATCAGTCAAAAAATTGGAAATATCTTCTATTGAATTCTAAAATTACATTACATTCAATTAAACTATATCTAGTAAAATTTATGCTCTGGTAGCTTCTATAATTCTTCAACTATTGATTCTCCAATTCTCTAACTCCCTTCTACCATTCGAGGACTTTCAGCTTTTATATCTATGCCAGCTTGTTCAATAAATCATCAAGATTCAACTTTAACCACCTTCTTTGACATTGCAATAGCTTCCTGGATGACGTTTTCTTTTTCCTTTTCTATATATTATTCTCATCTTTTGAAGTTTTTGGCTTATGACATTGTGAACAAGTATTCATCACTCCATCACAACTCTTTCTATGTTGACTATGTTCCAAGTTCTGATGTTGCACATGGTTGTCTTCTTAATATTTCATGGCTTACTGCCTAACTATTTGCTTCATCATTGCAATGTTGTGAACATAGTTACAACTTCACATCACTTCCTTCTAACTGTCTACATAGCCCTACGATCATGTGAAAGACAACTTACACAACTGCAATGTTGTTTAAGCTTGTGATCATCATTGCAATGTTTTTTACCCTTGTGATCATGCAAAAATTGGTTTAACACACCTCTGCAATTGTTTCCCTTAATTTCCTTTTCAACCTCACAACCTTGCAAAATATGGATTACTTAAGTTGCAATAGGTTCTTAGCATGGCTTCGCAGTTGACTTCACTAACTCTCACCTAACACTTGTGTTGTTGTAAAAAGGTTTTGAGTGCATTTCATCATGGTTAACCTAACTTAACTATTTTAGATTGTAAGGCTATGAAACTATTTCATTTCCTTCGATCATTGTTTTACTACTACTAGGCTAACTTCTTTTCTATGGTTTAGTTTACTTGACCTCATGTACTTACAGTGATGTGAATAGTGATCTTTCCTTCCTTCATAGCTTTATAGACTTCCTATGTTGTTAGTCTTTTCAAGATGCTAACGTGCACTTAGCTTGCACTTTAACTATTTGTGCATCTTTGCATGTCTCATTTGATATTATATCTTCCATGCTACATCTTACTGACTGCTATGAATTAACCTTTTATGAGACTTTGTATAGTCAAAAAACTTAACTGTCTAACTAGCTACAAACTTGCAAAATTGAATGAATTAATCTAAATTCCTTGTTACACATATTCGATAAGTTTATATGATGTGATCCACTCCTTGATCATGAGTACAAAATATAACTAGGGCTTGGAGTAAAACCCTAGGGTGCTCCTGCACCAATTAACCTATGGGATTTAGTTAATTTTGAGCTCTATCTATACCCTTCCATTTTCTCTATTTCTCATATGCATCAACTCCATATCCAAGAATCCATAATCATAACAAGTAATAGAATTTACAAGCTCTAACTTTCAAGTGATCAAGTCTTCAAGATTTCAAGGATTCATTCAAGAATTCCTCCATTGAAGATTGAGGATTCAACTGTTACATAAATTTAAGGTGTTTATCTTCAAGTTCTTCTTCAATAAAGATCCTTTGAGGAATCTTCTACATCCATTCATCTTCATCATCTTAGTCCAAATCAATTGGTGAAGTAAGAACATTGCATTTTATTCAAGAGATTTCACTTTTTTAAGGTGACTTCATATATTTAATTTACGTTCATGTTATTTCAATTCAAGGTTAATTTCTAAACTAGGGTTTACCATCAATAAAAAATTCTTTTTCAATATAGGTTACAAATACATAATTGATGAACAAGTTGTCGATCAGAGTACCCTTTTCAAATTTATTTAAAACTATGAAATTAGAATAAACATTACACATAGTCAATCAAGGGTGGACTAGACCCTTGATGTACCATTTTTCCCTTGATAATTTTGCAAAATTGGGTTTTGTCTATTGTACAATTTTAGGCCTAAATATGATAGCTTCCACTCAATTTAGGTAGAATTATCGGCCAAAAATAAATCTAAAAGGAGTCTTTCTTTTACCTTATTTATGTTCCAACTTATATACATATATCTTGCTTTTATTATAGATACACACTATAAGAGATTTTATGGAATTATGTATCTTTCCACCATTTCTTCCTACATTTAGTTTGCATTGTTCATTCGATTAGAACTAATCTCTATAGACCCATTTCTTTAGAATTAAGATTGAAAGGATTATTTTCCTTATCTTTTCCTTCCACATTCTTTACATGTTTATAAGTGAATATGTTATGTGATGAAATTTGGTCTTTTTTCCTTGATCATCATTTCATCCCTCACATTTATTGGTGAACCTATGTATGTCAACTCTTTCTTTAGTGGGGTTCGATTCACTTTTGCATTGTCTTTTTTTTGGATCACCTTTATTGGTGGACCTAACTTACTATATCTCCATTTCTAATTTGCTTTTGCATCTTTCATTTAGCACTAGATTTTATCTTGTGATCTATCCATTCTTTATATTCTACTAGTTTGGAGTTCATAACATAAGGTTAGCTCTCTTAGTATCTTCTTTCCTTGTTTAGTGTATGATCTTTACTACTTTTAGTCTTATTCATAGAATTCCCATTAGGAGAAGTTGTAGACTCATGGCTCTTTTTGATACATATTCTTCTTCTCCTCTTTTGCAAAACCTTGGTCATGCTATGGTTTCTCATTATCTTAATCCCTCTATGTAGCATGGTGGTTCTCAGTCATCTCATGATGAGGATGAGGCTTTTAGAGTTCCTCTTGAAGTAGTTGATAAGATTTCTACTAAGATTGATAAAATGGATAATTAGTTTTTACCAGAAAATAATAATATTGAGACTATTGTTTGTTTTGATACTCTTAAAAACATGATCAGTATAATGAACATGGTGTTAATCTTCTACATGGTCTTACTCACCTAGTCCATTTTCATGTTAAGCCTTTGAATCAAGCTTCTTCTGAAGTAGGGATGACTTCTCTTGTTTCTACTCTAACAACCATTTTGTCTCCTTCTATGCCTATCTCTAGAATTTCCACAATATTTCTCCTATTATGCCTACTTTTTTTCATGTACCTTATCCTCTTACTAGTCATCTTGTCCTTTCCTTTCCTATGAGTGTTCAACTTGTTTCATTTCTAACTTTACAACCTTCATGTAAAAATGTTCCTTTCACTTAACCTAACCCTTCTCCTATGGTTCCTATTTTTCCACTAGTACTTTCTTCCCTTATGACCAATTCATACACTTTTCCTAGTGTGTCGAATATGCCTATTTCATCTATTCTTTCTAATGATTCTAGTATTCTTAGTCTTTCTTTGGCGATGTCTTCTTTGCAACGACTAGCTTTGTTTAGTTAATCTAAGTTTACTATTCCTACATGTGATATGGGTAGTCCTTTTTCTTTTGAAATTATCCATACTACTAGTCCTTTGCAAGTTTATATGCCTTTCATTGAAACTTACAATGGTAAAGGTGATCCTAAGACATATCTAACAAATTTTAGATCCTAAGACACATCTAACAAATTTCAAATTTCTATGTAGTGACTATTCTCATAATCAGAGGATTCTAGCTAAGTTATTTGATCCCACCTTCCATTACAAAGATTTCCAATGTCATTTCTCTTTGACAAATTATTTGACTTGTTCTATTCATAAACTTTCTAATTCCTTAAAGAATAAAATTTAGAATGATATCAATCCTTCTATTTCTTTGACTGATTTCATGCATTGGAAACAAGGTCCTAAAGAAAAAGTGACTAATTTTATTGGTAGTTATAAGAATTTTCATGCTCATATTTCTTATCATGTTCCTAATATTGATATTCATCATATGTTTATTGTAAATTTGGAATAATAAATTAGAGATAAGATTCTTCTTACCAAGTTTACCTACATTTCACAACCTTTTGCAATGCTTCGTCATTATTTGTTACAAGTGAGTCACTTTGAGAGGACTACTCCAATAGCTCCTATTCCTATTGATAAGAGTGATGCCAGACCTAATACTTAAAAATTTCAAAAACCTAATAATTACATGAAGATTAAAAAAATTAACAAATACAGTAGATGATTATGTATCTGATGCTTCTTAGAGTGTTGCTACTTCTTCCTCTATTTTTTGGATGAATTGTAAGTTTACTTCTCTCTGTACATCTTTTCATTTTACTATGACTATTTTGGTTAGTACTAATATAATTACACTTCATCCTATTATATTTCATTTTTTCTTATACTACATCAATTCCTCACTTAAATCCACTTTTTTTTTGTCAATTTCAATTTTGTCTTGGGCATGATACTAAGGCCTATGATTCTTTATAATGTAAGATTTAGGATTTGATTGATGATAATGCCTTATATTTTTAGGGTCAAGATAACTGGAACTAATATGTATCATCTTCTAATTAGAATCTTGAAATCTACTCTAGCCCTTTACATCAACACACTACTAATACTATTGTTCATCATCCTTCTTCTTCTATTCCTCCTAAGGTTAATGTTTCTTATAGTACCTTAGAATACAAGAATGATAATACTAATAATATTGTGGAAAGTGTAGTTCAACCTTCACCTCCACCTATGGAAGACATTCCCTCTACATCTACTAATCAACTTAAACCTAAATTGAATTACAAGTGTACTTGAACCCTTACTATCCCATTATATGATACTAATAAGTTTAACACTCAAGATTGTCTTCTCTATGGTGTCGTCTTGATTCTAATTCTATGGTTAATATCATCACTAAGGAAAATATTTTTAATAAGGGGAAAAAATGTGAATTCTATGGCTCAAATGACACATTGATTCAAACTTCTAATGGTTTCATGCATCCTTTGCATGTTTCCATCCCTTTCCTTGTTGAGCTCTATGGTAAAGCAATGAATAGTACATTTGTTGTCATTCTTACTTTAGATCAGTTTCAAGTGAACCTTATTTTTCCTTTCTTGAATTCCATAGGAGCTATTACTTCTCCTATTCCTCAATACATTAAATTTCCATATGATGATGATATTAAGAAGATCAATCATAGTCATTATCATCATTCTACACCTTGGCACTATGCTGCTCTTAACTTCTTTTGGCCTTCTCTTCCTACTACTTCTCCTACTTGTCTAGATTATATTAACTACAAGTATCAATAATATGAATGCTGAAATATTTCAAAGTAAAGTATTCCTCCTAGTCCTTTCCCTACAACTTCAACACCTATTTCTTCCAATTTATCCAATGTCTAGAATTTAGCCATGTTTCGCATCTATTGATCCTTCTAAGATGGCTTCCTCTTCTAGCATGTAGCCTTCTTCATGTATGATTCTTTTTAGTATTGTCGGTCCTTCTACATATAATTTGTTTCTACTTCTCCCTCTTGTGCAATCAAATAGTAAGGAAACTACGGTTGTTTATCCCCCTTTGTCTTCTAAAAAAGTTTATAATAAAACTAAGCATAACCAACATGCTTGTAAATGCCAAAATAACTTTCAAAGTCATGCTAAAGCTCATATGAACTCTTATCACTAGCCTATGTCTATTAAATAAGTCAATGGTATACATGTTCCTATTTTGGATTCTGTAACTATTTATTTAGATGAAGGGGATACTTTAGATGATGACAAAAATAAGATTATTGATATTGATGTTTATTTACCTATCATTATTTCTGTGAAACTGATGCTTAAATCTACACTTGAGAAATAGTGACTCTCCCAAGAGTCTGAGTTAGCACTATTCCAATGATATTGGTCATAGTTCCTATTTTAAGTTATCAACCTTATCTTACTACTACTCAACAAAAAAGGGAGGAAAAAAAAATTCTTGAAGTGAGTGCTCTAGTATAGTATATATTTTTTGTGTTTTCTTGTACTTATGTGCTTGTCCCATAACTTGTTTTCTAAATGTATATTTAGATTTCTTTAAACAACCCTTTTTTCTTTGTTGGTCCATGGTGATGAAGAAACCACCATGTTGTAACATTATTCTTCTTATATCTTATTTCTTATATCTATCATTATATGTTATGTTATACATTTCTATTGTTCATATTTGTATCTTTGTATTTCTTATTTTGGGTTCATGACATGGTAGCACAAATTCCTTTTTTTTCTCTATGGTAATGATCCAAAAATACTCTTCTTTGTAACTCTTATGTATTATTCTTACATTGTGTTCTAGTTATGCTTCCTTTGGGAGATAAGGACATGCCATACTTGATATAGTACTTACATATTATCATATGATCACATTGACCCCACATTTAGTAGACCCCTTTATGCCCTTGCATGTTATTTTTTCCTTTCCCTTAGTTTCCTTAGAGGGGGCACCTTGATGGATCCTCAAAAAATTATATCCCTTTGAAGGTATATTTCACATTTTCAGAGCCTAGAAATGAATAGAGTTGAGATTTAGTGATTTTTCATTGTTGCTGAAGAAGGAATTTTTTTGAATAGCAAAGATTAAAAATTTAGATAATTAGATAGTTGGTCAAGAGAAATCTCTGATTTCAAGATATCGTAAGTAAAATTGTCAAGATTGTCTGATTTTACAATTTTGCATCAAATGAAATATCAAGTTTCCAATTTTGTACTTTCTCTTATGATAAAATATCTATTGTCCAATTTCCCAATTTTTCCTAGGGTAAATTTATGGCCTTATGATTTTGAAATTTCAAGAGTGTTTATTTTCTTATAGATCAATTTTGTGATTTCATGCCATATTGAAGTAGCATGGTCTTAGTTCTATGCTTTAGTGCAAGAGAAATTTTGCCAAGATCCAAAACTCAAAAATTAAAATGAGATCATTCTTTGATAGGATGAGCATGTGGAAGAGCTACATATTTCCATTTGTCTTAAAATTACACAAAATTGGATTTGACAAATACTTTATATTAGTATGCATGATTAAAGTTGGTGAAGTTTAATGCACCTTTTGACCATTGCTAAAACGACATTATATGATTGCACCCCAAGAAAAATTCTGACAATGTAGTTGGTTATGTTTTTGTGTGTGTAGGTTTTAGATATATAATGTCAGGGAACTAAATATTCAAGCTTATAATGTAGAGGATGATCCAAGATAAGTAATGTAGCTAGACTTGACACCAACTCGGGAGGACCAGTTGGATATTATCAACAAGATATATGCAACCACATAGGAGATACATACAAGTTATGCAATATTTTTTAGTGACACACATGAGTTAGATCTTGAGGAATACATAGCCAAGGTCCATGCCATTTTGGCATAGTTCTGAGATTTTTAGGGAAACAAGCATTTTGAAGAAGTTCTTGATTTGATATAAGAACTTTAATTTTTTTTTTTAAAATCTCTATTCTATTATTGTAAATTTTTAGTGAATGATGCAAGTGTAAAAGGACTTGAAAATCACATAATAAAAAATTCATTAATTATAAGGGCAATATTACAAACTCTTGCAAAATTTTAACCGAATCAACAAACTAGGACAAATTTAGACCTGTACTCACCAAAACAACCATAACTTCTACAAAACTTAATTAAATTCAACCAAACCAAAACCAAAAGATATATAAATCAAATAAATTTCCAAAAATATAATTTTTAGGTCTATATATTTTCATATAAATTTTTACTATGGAAACAATAGTTAGGTTTCTAGAAATTTATACAAAAAATTGTCATAGACCTCACAAGTACAAACTTCTCTTTATTTTATCTCTTCTTCCAACTTCTGTAGCCATTACATTTTGAAAATAATGACTGATACATGATATTTTAATTCATTTTAATTTCCTTTAACCTATTTTCTACCTCCTATGACTCTCGACCTTCTTCTTTACATCAACATTACATATTGTCAACTTTGTATGACAATATTTTATTACATATTTGAAAATTTTTACATTTTCTCATAAATGATTATGAAACTTAATAAAAACCCTACTGACATATCAAAATAGAATATATATGACATTTTATGACATTTTACCCTTGCATGGGTTTATTTATATAATTTTTCCATACTAGACAACTTTGAAAATCTATTACAAATGACTTTATTTATCCTTACATATTGACTCAAATGGATTCAAAATACAATTAAAAGATAAAGTATTTCATCCTCATGTATCCATTTTTTTTTTGATAGGTTCTCCTACACCATACTCATGGGGACAAAAAAATGAAGTCCCTTGGATTGTCCTTCCTCTTTCTTGTCTTCCAATTCTTTGATACTTGTTGGTTGTACTCTTG
The DNA here is from genome assembly GCA_028749045.1 of Cupressus sempervirens. Classification (NCBI taxonomy): domain Eukaryota; kingdom Viridiplantae; phylum Streptophyta; class Pinopsida; order Cupressales; family Cupressaceae; genus Cupressus; species Cupressus sempervirens. The sequence continues at coordinate 252,628,877 of CM053783.1, forward strand.
CCAAGTACCAAAGTAAATTTTTATATGTTCATAAAACTCTTCCACATAATAATTAAAGTAGAACTCTTGCAAACTTGTAATAAATAGATTATAAAATATAAATGGGACCTCATCATGTATCAATTCATAAATTTGGTTCACTTTAGGAATCTTTACATCCTTTTTTTCAATGTATTTATGGCATAATATCTCTAGTGTTGGAGGAAAAATTATCACTATTTAAGGCTTCTCCATCCTCTTGGCTTCATTATGAGTCCTCTTCCTTGCTACAACTATTAGCCTTTTGATTGGTGATGTTGATTTCATTCTTATTGATGAGGGAACAAACCAAGACAAAATGAATACAACATAAAAAAGGGAATATTATTAATAGAAGTGATATGTTATTACATTTAGTACAATGAAAATAGACTCAACAACATGTTCTAGGGTCTTACAATGTTGTCTAATTCTAGAGAAAAACCCTTCTCACAGTACCTTCTTGCAAACTCCATCAAAACTAGGTTTAAAATCCTAGAAATGACTTTAAGTAAACTAAATGAGGCTCAGGGTTAGGAATACATTTGTAAAATATTCCATTTGGCATCCACATACAAAATAGAAGGTTCTAGAAAATATGTCAGAATTTGGTGTAAAATTAGAAGAATCTAGAAATGGTAGTCCAACTTCTGGGAAGCATAACTTTTGACCTGGGACTCTAATTGAGAAACCATTTACATTTCCAAAAATCTCTCTAGGTGATCTATAACCATTTGGGCCAGCTATGCTTGTCCCCCATTTTTGGACCCATATGAGGTTGTTTAGTGCCTCAAATCTAACTTTGAAGTGCTATTAGGGGGTCTCTAGGCAACTTAGAACTATAATAACTTTGCAACCATAAAGCCTCTCAACCTTTTATTTTCTAGAGTTTTTAAAATTACAATTATAATCACCCCTACAAATTACACCCTCTAACTAATCATAATTATGGCTCACTTACAAAATAACCTATTTTCTACATTGGTACATATCCCAAGGTGCTTAAAAACTCTAGCCCAGAAGACCAATAGTGGAACTATGAGAGTTTGAATCTTTGTTTGACCCAAATGGGTATCCAAAAAATAAAGAAACAGTAAACAAAAAATAGTGCTAAGCATATTTTTGAGTGATACAAGATTTCCCTTACACCATTGAATGTTACTGCATCACTTAACCACAAAGGCCATCTCTTGGTTCCATCAAGAACCATCACATCCACCTCCTTTCAATTTTTATGAACCTTTTCATCATAAGGCTAATAAAAAACTACCACTTCCATACTTTTTTTTTTATCTTGGAGAACTTTTTTATCATAAGGTTCATCAACAACTATTTTCTGCAAACTTTTTATATTAGCATCAATTTGTTCACTTTTTCCTTCTAGTGAACAACTATTCTCTTCATTGGTTACTAAGTTCGATATTCCATCTTCACATTCCTTTGTATTCTTAATCAGGGTATGTGTAGGATCATGGTGTGCCAAGAAGTGGTGATGTAAAAAATATGTAGTTCTCAAATGCCTCAAAGCATTTCAAAATCTATTCAAACTTTTTTCCCACATATCTTGACACTAACTGAAAGTAATTAATACCTTTACAAGTCCTACTATATCTTTTGATACCAACCCTATGTGGTCAACTTTAAAAACATCTCAAAATTTTGTTTTTGGTCTATTCTTGTGTATTTTTTACTTCAAACATGTGTAGCTGATGACTTTTTCTCACCAAATTTTGATGAAATGAAAATGGCTTTCTTAAAAATATTCTTATCTTTCCATAAATTTAAGGTTTGTCAAATTATGAGTTTTGCAAGAAATTATTGCTTATTTTCTAATGGAGTTATGTATAAAGTGTTGACTAACACACTATTTGAAATCCAACTATAAGTTTCAAATGGTACAACACTTTTGAAACCCAAAAGATGCATCACATTCTATGTTTCTTTTACTATAAGAAAAAAAAAATGAAAAATTAAATTTTGCTGATTTTTAAATTAGCTAAGGTGGTTAGACACAAGAGTTTTTTTATTCCAAAAGTACTAACGTAAAAAATTAATAATGAATAATTTATTTAGATAAAAATACCCAAAAATATGTGTAACAACTAGGCATGAGTCTACTTCTTATATCTATAATATTAATCAAAAATATTATCATTTGGTTTTTACTAAGGTGGTTAGACATATGTCTACTTCTTATTTTTGTCTTGAAATATTTGTAGTATTGCATTAAAATTCAAAATTTTCGCCAATCAATTTTTTATCTTTTCTAGATAAGGCCTATTAGTTTGGAAACTAAATTTAATTTCCTAGAGATTATTTGCTTTAAAATTTTTGATATAAACTTTATAACATGTAAAAAATTGCACATCAAATTCACATAACCCTAATTTGTTAATTTTTTGTTGCCACTTAAGAGCATAGTTTGGTTTACCATGATCATGCACATACCAATGAAGGGCTGCTCCAAATCATTACTTGTCCATATTATTCTTCAATTATTCTTTTAGTCTCTCTAAATTTTCTTTCCCTTATTTATGTTCCTGCATTAGGAATGTTATGTCATCTTCTATCTCTTGTCTTGTTCTATCTTCCTCTTCTCTTTTCTTTTCTTTCTCCGCCTCTCTTTTCTTTACCTCTTCCTTTTAAAAAAAAAAATCTCAATATGAAACCCATGCATGTAATAATACCCTCTTATCATGAGATAATTCTCCTCACATGACCATCTTCTCTTATCTAGGTTCTATCAACAACATGTTACAAGTTACATAAATTCACAAGTTGCCTTTGCCTAGACCTTTTGCTATGCTCTGATACTAATTTTATGCTAGTTTACATGGAATCACAAATAACATAATCATAACTTCATGACTTACTAGGGAAATATTACACACTTTTGTAAACTTTTAACCGAATCAACAAACTAGGAAAGATTTAGACTTGCAATCACAAAAATGGCCATAAATTCTGTAAAACATAATTAAAATCAACAAAACCAAAACCAAAAGACATATAACTCAAATAAATTTATAACACTATAAGTTTTAGGTGTTTATATCTTTCATATGAATTTTTACTAATGGAAACATAGTTAGGTTTCTAGAAATTAACACAAGCAATTGTCACAAAACTCACAAATAAAAACTTCTCTTTATTTCACCTCTTCTTCCAGCTTCTCCAGTCATTACATTCTAAAAATAATGACCAATAAATGATTTTTTAATGTATTTTCACTTCCGTTAACATATTATCTAACTCCTATGACTCTTGACCTTCTTCTTTACATCAACTTTACATATTGTCAACTTTGTATGACAATATTTTATTACACATTTGAAAACTTTTACATTTTATCATAAATGATCATGAAACTTTATAAAAACCCTATTAACATATAATAATAGACTATATATGACATTTAATGATATTTTTCCCTTGCATAGTTTTATTTACATAATTTTACCACACTAGATAACTTTGACAATCTATTACAAATGACTTTATTTAGCCTAACATATTGACTCAAATGGATTCAAAATACAATTAAATGATAAAGTATTTCATCTGCATGTATCCTCTTCTATTTCCTTTTTGATAGGCTCTCCTACACCAGTGAATGGTTGCAATTAGGTATTATTTAGTTTATTTTTGCAAAGGTGTGAAGCTTATTTGCACCCTTTCATTTTTTATAAGAAAGGACATAGAGACAATAGGAAACATGATTATTTAAAAAATAAATTGAAAATAGATATTGATAATGTTTATATGCAGCATAGGATAGCTATTGACACTAGTCATAGCCCAACTGTACACTTAGTTTTCTTGAACCAATAAGAATACCCTATATTTTTGTTCCAAATATTTGAAGCTGATGAGCAATATTTGTTATTTGTGAATTATCCTACTTGGATTAATTTTTTGTTGACAAATTGACATTGGAACCAACCCTAATAAGTAAACTTTAGTTACGTAATTGTTCTTCATTTTTTCAAGTTAAATTCCATTAATTACGGCATTATGATTCCAAGCTCTTTGTCTGACAATTGATAGTAGTGCGTCTATGTCCAAATAGTTTGATATTCACAAGCAATATTGTAGTTGACTCTATTCTCTGAAAGAAAAATAGGTGGTCTTTTGGCCTTTTTGAAGGAAAGTATAGTTTTGTGGAAGGTGATATTCTTTATCTTGTCTAAATACGTACATATATTGTTATACTTCACTATTTTTACACATTTAACACATTCAAATCTGATTTTTCCTTGAGAAAATACTTGCTAACTTAAGAGAATTAGTTAAAGTCTACTTTATTAACCTTTGAAGGATTTTTGTCAAAAGGTATGAGTAATAGTACAACCATCTAGGTTTGTAGAGCTTAAAGTGTAGAGATCGATTAATTATATTTTAATTTTTCTTTGTTGACCATAATTCTATTGAGATCCCTAGCATCAAGTGGGGAAGGCTTGTAGGAACTCAACCAACAATTTTGAGAACTAATAGATTGATGAGTCCACAAAGGATAGTTCCTCACAATTATCATTGTGAAGTTACCCAAGATATTTTGTTTTAGACAACAGAGAAGAAGTAAGTCTTTGTTTAAAGTGCACTCTACTAGTGGAAGAAACCTAGAAGACCTAATAATTGGCATTCTAAAAAGATGGAAAATATATTTGAAATAATAAGTACATGTGTTTTTGAATAATCAATTTTTAGTAGTTGATCAAATGAAAAGTGATCGACATATATAACTAAAATTTATGTGGGGAAGCAGTGCAATCTAGAAAAAAAATATCTTCAATATATGCCCAAGAAGAGGAGTAGAAAGGAAAATCAAATGATCGATATCTCATTCATAGTATACAAGAAGTTTGGTGATAGAGAAAGAGAGATTTTTTCTGATGACCAAAATAGTGATGAACAAAGAGAAGTGAATCCACTTCATAATTTTGATCCTTTCAATAATCAGGAACAACCTAAAACTAATCAATTCAATGCAAATGAAAGAGAAGGTGGTGAAAGAAAAAGTTGATTCTTTTAAATATTCTCCTCTTCATAAATATAGAAATGCTTCATTTGAGACTATATACAAGAATCATTTATATAATAACAATTTAGAATCAAATAATGTCAATGATCAAAATAAAAATCAAAGAGGTGGGAAAAATGGTGATTGGATAAAAGATCAAAGTAACTTGATAAATAATCAAAGAAGACAAAATCATTATCACATAGGAGCAAGGGCTCCAATGGTAATTAAAATATATAAATAATTAGATTTTACTAGTGTAGTAGGTTATCCAAATTTAATATCAAATTATTTGAGAACTTCTATAACTAAGTTTTCTAGAGAGGATAATTAATTTGTTGAAATGCATGTGATTAATTTAAAGAAAATTGTTGAAGAATTTGAAAACCATAGTGAGGATGTTTTGAAGAAGTTATTAGCATGAATTTTGATAATACTACATTAAGGGATTATCCTAAGCATTGGAGAGTATTGATATGTTGCATTCATTACTGTATTTGTCATTGATGCCAACATAGTAGTATTTCTATAAAGACTGGAAGAATAGTAGTCAGAGATCTTATGATGTGGAGAAGATGAGAAAGGTTTAGATGATACACAATGAAGGACATGTTTTAAAGCTTGTCTTGGTGACATGGTTAAGAGGACTAAGTCTAAGTCAATGGTGTAGGAAGGTTACACTTGATTTACTCGAAGTAGTGTAGAAACATAGTACTAGAAAATAGTGTTTTGACGATCTATCACTATCTTTCATTTGAAATGTAATGAAGTGATATGTATTCACACAGTGATGGAGGATAGTCATGTGGTGATGTTAGTGTGTTTACATGACATGGTATCACATGTGTGGATTTTGGTATAAACCATGAGTTAACAGTGCTATTGCAATTATGAATTAATTAATTATCTTATTATAATTAATTTGAAAAGCCTCAAGGCCAACTCAAGGAATTAGTATGAAGACACTTTATAAAGGAATTTTTTTTACTTATTTGTATAGGATCAGGGAGAAGAAGATAAAATGGAATGCAATTTATTAGTGCATAGTGCAAGAAGGAGCAGAATGGTTACTAAATGTATGTAAGTGATCCAAGGGATCATGAGATGTGGTTACAAGATCTAAAGGAGAAAAATTCTAGTTGATAGGATAGAGACAGAGGAAGGAAGTACATTTCAGTTCTATTATTCTATAAGGAATAATATAGAGATCATTTGGATAATGGAATCATTGATATTAATCTTTAAGTTGTTTGGGTAGTTGGTCCAACTATCTTCCATGACTCCTAACAGGGTTGGCACAACTCCTAATAGTGTTGGAATCTCCTAACAAGAACTCATATGTACTAAATGTTGTAACAAAATCCTAATAGGGTCTATCCTCTAACAAGGATTATTTATATTAGTACATCATCTTGTGGGTACCATTCCCATTGGGGTTTTCCCTCTATTTAAGGGTTTGCCTAGTGAACATATCTAGTGTTTATTATGCATGAGTATCTTGTTGATGTTTCAGTTTATATTACTCACATGGTTATGTTTGTTTAATGTTAATGATTGTGATAGTACTTGGATAACTAATTCACCTTGCCCCCTCTCAGTTATATCAGTGCACTATATAATCTAACAATTTTTATTAGAGTCATATTATTGAAGATAAGACTTAACAACTTTGGGAGATTGATGGTGAATATGTTCAAGAAAGATAGTTCAAGATTTGATGGAGCCAACTATGATAGTTTTAAAGAAAAAATTAACTGATTTTCTATGCATGTGTCTAGGATATTGGATTTTGATGAAAACTAAGAAGGAAATTGTTGAAGAATCAAAGCTAGAGGAATGCACTAAGTGAAAAAGAGATCTATTCATGTGTAACATGATAGTTAGAGAAGCCTACTATTAGCTTTTCTAGAAAATGAATACAATCAAGTAAAGATATTTCAAACTTTTCATTATATTTGAAATGCACTAGAAGTTAGTTTTGAAGGTGATGATCATGCAAAAAGAATGAGATTAAAAAATTGTATTTGCACATTTCAAGATGCTAAGATGATGGAAGATGAAGCTATAAGAAGTTATATTGGTAGAATATCAAAAATTGTTGTAGGTATTTGGTCTCTTGGTGGAACTAAATAAGATGATGAGGTTATACGAAAGATCTCTAAAAATTTGACACAACCATTCAAGAAGACAACTCATATAATTCAGCTAGTAATTCCTTGCACCAAATATATTAGAAAGGAAATATTTCTTGTAAGCTTACACTATGTAGAAGCAAAATTGAGATGGTCTGGAGAACTAGCCAGAGTTGAGATAGCTTTCAGTGCTCTAAACATTCAACCTAATTTGTCAAGAAGTGTGAGTGCAAGAGGAGACTTTGCCAATAGTAGAAGATCTAAAGAAGATAAGGAGATTGAAGAAGGAATAGCCCTTTTGGTAAGAAGAGAGAAATATGGGAAGAAAAATCTCTAACTGTTAGACTTGTGATGAATATGCTCATTATGCATCTATATGTCCTAAAAGAGAAAAAATATTTAGTGGAAAATTTAAGCCTATAAGATATAAGGATAGAAATTGTATATATGCTAATGAGGATGAAGAATTTGATGAAAGAGATTAGAGTGATAGTGATGATGAATTAGGATTTGTGGCTATCAAGGAAGATGATTTTTATAGAGAAATTAGAGAAAAGAGAGCTATAGTTACCCAAGTTAAGAAGAAATTAGATTGGATAATTGATAGGGGATTTTCACATCACAGAACTAGTGATATGAAAAAGTTTGCTAAGTTTAGAAATCATGATGGAGGTATTGTTAGAGTTGGTAACAATGCAGCCTGTCATATTAAAAGGATTGAACTTATTACTCTTGCTGGTAAAAATAACATTGATGATGTTTATTTTGTTGATGGTTTGGAACATAATTTGTTAAGTGTTGGATAGTTGGTGGACAAGGGATATCTATTGTAGCTCATAGAGAAAACTTACATTATGAAAGATAAAGATGGTAAGTTGATTGGTATTCGAACTAGATCCAGAGGTAATGTATTTCAGTTAAATCCTATTGAAATAACATGTTTGGTTGCAAAAGTTGATGAAAATTGGTTATGAAATAGGAGATTCTATCATATAAACTTTGATAATATTGTGAAGGTTAATGGTACATTTGTAGTGAGAGATATGCCTTAGATTATTAAGCCTACTAATGATATCTACAAGGAATTTATTTTGGCTAAGAAGAGGAAAGTCTCTTTTCCTAGCAAGAAGTTCTCTACTTTAGAGAAATTGAGGACTATTCACATAGATCTAAGTGGTCTTGCAAGTAATAGAGGGTTTTATGGAGAAATGTACTAAATGATATTTGTTGATGATTTCACTAGAATGATGTGGCTATTGTTTCTTAAAGAGAAGTTTAAAGATTTTGAGAAATTTAAGATTTTTAAGAATAGAGTTGAAAATGAATTTGTTGTCAAGATTAAATGTTTGAGATCAGATAGAGGAGAGTTCACTTTTAGAGAGTTCAACATGTTCTATGAAGAGAATGGAATCAAAAGACAATTATCTTCACCATGAACACCCAAACAGAATGGGATTGCTAAAAGAAGGAACAAGATAGTAGAAGAAGTAGCAAGAGCAATGTTATTTGAGAATGATGTCTCAAATAAATTATGGAGAGAAGTAGTTAATACTATAGTATATACTCTAAACATAGTATAGATTAGAAAATGTATGAGCAAGACAACCTATGAGTTATGGTATGGTGATTCACCATCAATCAAGTATTTTAGAATATTTGGAAGTGTTACATAAAGAGAGATGATGAAGGTATGTTTTTTGGTTACTCATTGAAAAGTAAATCATATAGATGTTTCAATTATACAACTAAGACAATAGTTGAGTGGAAAAATGTAAGGATTGATGAAAAGTTTGGTACTAAAGAATAGATGGTAGACTATAATTCTCACGAAGAATAGGAAAATTCTAGAATTTTTAGATAGAATGATAAAGTTCTTTATGAGACTAATAATAACCTATAGAATGATGTGTCTATTGATCATAGAGAAGAAAAGAAATCTGAACCTAGACAAGAGATAAGAGTTGAGATATCAACTACTACATCTAATAGAAGCATGACAAAGAATCACCCTCCAGATCAAATAATTGGGAGGAAGGATAAAGGTGTGATGACAAGGAATAGAGTGAATGAGGAATTATGTCTAATTTCACAAGTGGAATGTAAGAGTACAAATGAGGCATGTAAGGATGATCACTAGATACAAACAATGAAAGAAGAATTAGAACATATTGTGAAGAATGGGACATTGGAATTAGTTCCTAGACCTAAAGACAAGAATGTGATAGGATCCAAGTGAGTATTTAGAAACAAAATGAATGAGCAAGAGAAAGTTGTGAGAAACAATGCTAGACTTGTTTGCGAAGGTTACCCATAGCAAGAAGGCATAGATTACAAGGAAACATATGTACCTATAGCAGGAATGGAAGCAATAAGGATATTATTGTCTTATGGAGCAAGCAAGAATTTCAAGCTCTATTAGATGGATGTCAGGTCACCTTTTCTAAATAGAGAACTTGAAGAAGAAGTCTAGATTGAGAAACTTGATGGATTCCCTCTAACAAAAAAAATTTTTAAATGATTTTTTATGTAGAATGAAGAAAGCATTGTATGGTTTGAAGCAAGAACCTAGAACCTGGTATACAAGAATGGACAGATATTTGTCTAAAGTGTGATTTATTAAAAGTACAATAGATAGTAATATGTACTTAAGGAAAATTGATGATGGTTTGTTTATTATTGTAATATTTTTGGATGGTATTATATTTGGAGGAAATGATAAAGAAAGTGATAAGTTTTCTAAAGAGATGAAAAATGAATTTGAAATGAGCATGCTAGGAGAAATAAAGTTTTTCCTATGATTGAAGATTATGCAGAGCAGAGATGGGATATTTATTTCATAAGCCATGTATCTAAAAGACTTGTTGAAAATATTTTGTTTAGAAAGTTGCAAACTTGTTGGTACACCCATGATAACTAGTCACAAGCTATCATTTGAGCAAAAGAAATATAGATCTTTGTTTGGAGGATTAAAATATATGACTCATAGCAGACTAGATATGGAAAATGTAATTGGGATTATAGAGAGATTTCAAGCTGATCATAAAGTGTATTATTATGCCACAAAAAGAGAATACTTAGATATTTGAAGGGTACATTTGATTATGGAATCTGGTATGATAGATCAAATGATTTTTCTTTGTGCACATATACTGATGGAGATTGGGTAGGTAGTATGGATGACATAAAGAGTAGCAATGGTGAAGCATTTTTTCTTGGAGGAAGACTAACGTCTTGGTTGAGAAAGAAATAGGACTATATATCTTAGAGTATGACTAAGGCTGAGTATGTTGCAACAAAAAATAACTACAATCAAGTTATATGGATGAAGAAAATGTTGAAGGATATTGGGATTGAGTTTATAGAACCTGTTACTATTTACCATGATAACACAAGTACAATGAGTATGTCTAGGAATCTAGTATTGCATTCTAATAGAAAGCATATATATCCATTAAGTATACTATTTTAAGAGAAAAGGTATTTGAAAATAAAATAAGGTTGGAGCATGTAAGTACTGAAGATTAGATTGTAGATATCTTTACAAAGCCTTTGCCTAAGGATATTTTTGAATAGCTAAGAGGTATGCTAGGGGTTATACCCCTGCCTACTTTAGAGTAGATGATGTAGAGAGTGCATCGGCCCAGTGTTATATAGCACAATGGTAAGACTAGACTAAATGTTGATACTTCCTCTATGGGGGAGTATCTAGTATGTATCTAGATACTAGAGCTAATTGAAGAGTTGGAAGAAGTATATTATAGCAATTGGTATTTTGTACTTGTACTGACACCATTAAAATTGATGTCAATGGGGGAGAGAATGTGTACATAAAAAACATCTCCTAGGTAATGGGGAAAGAAAATATGAAAGAGGTATCTGGTGAGATGTAAATAGGGGACTATTATCTCTTAAGGGAGATTTAGAAAGATTCATGTATGTGTATAGAAGAAAATGTTAGCGCACAAAAGAATATGTTACTATGCAAAAGGAAATGTAAGTGTGCAAAAGAATATCTCTATGAGAAAGATATGCAACCAAAAAAGTGTTTTAATTTGTTCACTATGAACAACTGATGCTAGTTCTAGAAGATAGATTATTTTAGATTGATGAAGAGGTGTTAGAGTTTTAGGCAACTCTACAACACCCCCATGATAAAATGAAAGATCAAGTTAACTTCTAGAGGAGATTGCTAAGACAATCACATGAAGATGAAAGAATTATATTATTGATAATGGACTTGATTTACATCCAATTGATTGATTTTTAAAATGTACATAATAGGCCTCATTATATAGGAGAGGCAATAGGAGAAACTGATAAGGAGAAGAAAAGATATCACCCACATAAGGTGGAATCACATGTCAACCATAGTTGCATAATCCTCTATTATGTAATGAAGTATGTGTGATCATGAGGATGATAATGCAATAAGTACAGTAAAGGTGGAAAGAGATAACAACTATGACAACTTAAAGTGGAATTCTCCTACACCATGTGTTTAATTGAGGTGCAAACTCCTAAGTGTCTCAATCAAAAACTACTATGCAATGTATTATCCTAAGTAAGCTTAAGTAAGTGTAATTAGTGAATATTTAATTACACCAATAGCCCCCCTTAAGTGCAACTTACAGGAATGTACTTAAGCTCACAATTTAAGTTGGCTCCTAGCTACTAGGCCATTTGAGGTACCCATGTACAATATGCAATGAAATACATGAAAAGTAATCTCTCATAAAGTGGAGAAAGAGATAAAACCTCATGGAAAAAACCATCCTCCAAAAAGAGAGATGAAAATGAGATGCATGGATGGATGGAGTACTCAAGACACCCAAAAAATTGCATACATCATGTATATAAAAAGAATGAACCCTTAATGGGAAGGAAATAAGGAGACATGATATCCCCCCCATAATGAAAAAGCTCCAATGTAGATGAAGAGTACCTACAATAAAAATATAATCCAATGCCTATAAAAAACATGCCTCTCCTTAGGAAGAGATATACACATCAAATGATGAAGAAGCCACTCCATGTAAAAAGTAAGAAAGGAGGAAGAATGTCTCCATGTTTACATCTTTGAAGACTAAATAGGTGTCTCCAAGCTCAAAGATTCTTTCACACCATCAAGTTGACCTATATGAGATATTGAAAAACAAGAGAATATGAAGAGTTGGGAAATTCAATCTACAAAGAAGGTGAAGACGTATCTCAAAGAGAAACCTCTTGAGATGTATTAACCAATCCTACATAATGAGACTCATTTGAAAGAGCATCCAAGAATCAATCCTATCCAACAAGATTTGAAGAAAAAATATCATCTTGCTGAATAGTAGAGCTCATTTCTAAAGAAGTAGGAGGTGGAGTAGGAAGTTCAACACTTGTCTCAAGAAAAAAATGATTCAAGTGTCCAATGTTCTCTCTAAATGAATTATTCACCCTTGATAAAGGGTTAGGTACATCTTGAATATCATCATCATTATTAACAAAATGTGAAAAAGAATAAAATTGTGATGTATGATCAACAACTCCCATAGCTATGAAATCTCTAGTCTCCATGTGCCTAATATAGACATAATTAGGAGTGAACTCAACAATTTTACCTTATGCCCCATTAGTAATTTTGTAAATGGAGAGGAGATTAATGGACAAGGAAGGTAGACAAAGAACATCATTAAATGTATCATCTCTGATAGGAATAGAACCTTTCCCACAAAGCTTAATAGAAGAAAAAATATTCATAGAAGATGCCATATGATGTGATACACCTAAATCAAGGAGTCATTTACCTTTCTCAAAATGTGTAGAAGAAATGAGTTCTTGTCCTTTTCCTCTGGATGGTGATGTAGATGTAGTAGCTACCTAATATTGAGAAGAAGGAGAAGATACTAATGAGGGAAACTAGATATTGTTCTTTCAAGAATGTGAGTGAGCTCATCAATATTATTTTGGAAAGATTTATGCTCATCATGTCCTAAAATTTTGCAATAAGCACATTTATCTCTCTTTCTTTTAGATTTTTCCTCTCTTGAAGAGGACTTGGATTCAATATTATGTTGTGAAGGAGAATCATCACCTTTGTCATGTTGCTTAGGATATTGGTGTTGGTTGTTTCCCTTTCCTTTAGGAGCCTTTGAAGAGGAGTCATTTGCAACCAATGCTTGATATTTGAAAGGCTTCAATTGATCCATGTGTGCTAACTTTCCTTGTTCGCTCATGAGCTGAGCTAAATATTCATCAAGAGAAGTCATTTTGTATGCACTACCAAGAGCATCCATAGTAGAATGGAATGTGAAAACAAATATTGAATATTCTATACCTAGCTTGGAAAGAATAAATAATATCAATCACTCATCATCTTTGGTAATATCACAATTAGAAAGCTCCAATCTAATGGAATTGAACTTAGAGAAAAAATCTTGAATATTGTCAAAATCATATAGACTTAGAACTCTAAGCTCATTCTCTAATTTGAATTTTCTAATTCTATTAGGTTTAACAAATATTGCTTCCAATGTTGTCCAAACATCATGAGGATGTGTGCAAGATTCAATATGATATAGAGAATCATGAGAGATTTTACATGTAAGAGAGTCGAGTGCTTTATCCCTTTTATCAAACCATTTCTTTATTTTTGCAACACCTATAGCTAGTTCTAAATCATGTCCAAGAATCATTCTAAGCAATCCAATACTAATCAATTGATTAGAAACTACTTGTTTCCATTCATTATAGTTGTATGGAGTGAGCAATGGAACTTTTGAAAAATCCACAATGAAATCAAATGATGACTAAAATAAATTGACAAGTCCTTCAAATTATTGATTCAATTAAGAAAATTAAGATCCAAGTATTCAAGAAGTGCAAATATAACCAAAAAGACCTATATTAGAAAGTGATATGTCCACTCGAAATTACTAAAATCTGATTACATATCTTGAAAGTAGAGGAAAAATCATGCACTTAAAAAAAATAGTGCACCTAAAAATGTTACCGAATGTGCCCAAAAAAAGCCTTCAAAGTTATAAAAAAGGGATTTACAGTTCTCACAAAAATTCAAAGACAGAGATCCAAAATCTCCTACACCACTATATAGATCCTAAAATTCTACCCCGCAAAAAAAAAAATTTAAATGCTTGGAAAAAAGAGTTCGTATGAGGGAGATATCACTATTCAAAAATTTCCTCTAAAATTAATTTTTCTAAATCTCTGTTGTCACACCTTTAAAATTCGAATAATTTTAGATTTGACCTCAGATCATTGATTTGGATGAAACAAAATCTGATTTGGGGCCTTTTGGACCTCCTCTATATGATGCCAACCTTTGATTTTTACTGACAAGCTTTAATTTTTACTAGCAATAGAAGGTCACAAAATATGAGCATCGAAATATCCTCCAAATTGTGATGTATAAATTGTCAATGTTGTACCAACAATAAGTCAAGCCAAGATTGTACTTCTTGAGAGGAGGTCTTCATGCCATGAGAGCTTTGATACCATGTTGGAGTTTTAGGTGACTCTACAACACCCCCAAGATCAAATGAAAGACAAAGATAACCTCCACAAGAGATTGCCATGAAAATTGCATGAAGATGCAAGAATGCTATTATTGATAATAGACTTGATTTAAATCCAATTGATTGATGTTTAAAATGTGCATAATAGGCCTTCTTATATAGGATAGGAAATAGGAATCAATGATAAGGAGAAGATAAGCTATCACCAACACAAGGTGGTATCACATGTCCACATAAGGTGGATCATCCTCCATTATGCAATGAACTATGTGTGATGATGAAGATGACGATGTGATAAGTACACTAAAGGTGAATGAGATAAGAATTATGACCACCTAGAGTGGAATTCTCCTACACCATGTGTTTAATTGAGATACAAAATCCTAAGCATCTCAATCATAGACTACTCTATAATGCATTATCCTATATAAGTTTAAGTAAGTGTAATTAGTGAATATTTAATTACACCAACAAGAGGAATTGATAAGATGTTAGCACCAACAATAAATTATAGTTTTGTATTCTTGGAACTTAGATGTTTTTCATCTATGTAATCATAAATGCCAAAGGGGGATATTGTGAGCATGAATTTTGATGATACTACATTTGGGGAGTATTGTAAGCATTGGAAAGTATTGTTATGTTGCATTGATGACTGTATTTTTCATTGATGCCAACGTAGCAATAATTTTGTAAAGACTAAAAGAATAGCAATCAGAGATCTTATGATGTGTAGAAGATAAGGAAGGTTTAGATGATGCATAGTGAGCAACATGTTCTTGGGGTTTTCCTTATGAAATGGTTAAGAGGACTAAGTTTAAGGTAATGGTGTATAAAAGTTACACTTGATTTTGTGGAAGTACTACAAAAAAGAATACTGGAAAATAGTGTTTTGATTATCTACCACTATCTTTCATCTAAGATGTAATGAAGAGATGCACAATCACATAGTGATAGATGATGATTGTGTGGTGACATTAGCATGTACCCCAGACATGGTATCACATGTATGAATTTTTGTATAGAGTATGAGGTGACAGTGCTATTGCAATTGTGAATGAATTAATTTTCTTATTTTAATTAATTGGTAAAGCCTCAAGGCCAACTAAAGGAATGTGTATGAAGATATAGTATAAAGGAAAGTTTTTTTTCTTATTTGTAAAGTATTAGGGAGAAGAAGATCAAGAGGAATAAAAAGTATTATTGTATAGTAGAAGGAGCAGAATGCTTACTAAATGTGTGTAAGTGATCAAGGGATCATTGGATGCACAATATGAGATTTGATTACAAGATCTAAAGGAGAAAAAATCTAGTTGATAGGATAGACACAGAGAAAGGAAGCAATTTCAGTTCTATTATTTTTCAATGAATAATATAGAGATCATTTGGATAATGGGTTCATTGATCTTAACCTTGAAGTTATTTGGGTAGTGGGTCCAACTATCTTCCACAATTCCTAATTGGGTTGGCACAACTCCAAACAAGGTTGGAATCTCCTAATAGGGACTCATATGTACTAAATGTTGTACAATAGACTTCTAATAGGGTCTATCCTCTAAAAAATAATATTTATATTAGTACATCATCTTGTGAGTACCATTTTCATCAAGGTTTTCCCTCTAATTAAGGGTTTCCTTAGGTAACATATCTAGTGTTAATTATACATGAGTATCTTGTTGAGTTTTTAGTTTATATTACTGACATGTTAAGCATGTTTAAAGTTAATGATTGTGATAATACTTGGAGAACTAATTCAAACCCCCTCTGGCCCTCTCAGTTATTTTAGTGGACAATATATTCTAATGGAAGTTACATTTTTAGTCTATTGTGATGTGGAACCTAATAAGACTCATAGGTTTGCACAATTTCCCCTTATATTATTTCTACTAGGGTTTGGGGGTAATGCCCCTTGTGGGGTCCTAGGGAAGTGCCTTAGGTGCACTCCCTATCATAATATAGGGTGGGGTCAAGGGACAATGCCCCGACATGGGTTCTAGGGGGCAGCACCCCTGAAGCCAAAAATGACTCACTATTGTAAAACTCATTAGTTTCTACTTTTCTATTAGATGACTTATTGTAGCCCTAATTTTGTAAGTGGAAAAAGCTTGTATAAAATAGCTTGGGGTTATGGCTTTCATAATATATGATGATATTGTAGCTTCTTGTGGTGGTATTCGGCTGTAAGAGATTGCTAACTATAATTGCTAGATAATAATAATATTGGACTTGTTGTTGGTGGACGTAGCCCAGGGTTTGGGTGAACCACCTTAATTCTTTGTCTTGTGTTCTCCTTTGTGCAATCTTTTATTTTTTGATATTGTTTATATTTGCATGCAATTATTATTTATGTCTATGGTTAATCCTAATAAGTGGTATTAGAGCTAGACTATCATCATTTTTCCTAGCAATAGTTGTGATTTCTTTTTCTGACTATTCTCCACAAGAAGGTCTCATGATTCAGTGAGAATCTCATGGTTGAGTGGGAGCGATGGTATATAAGGGTAAGGTGAAGATTGAGAAGTTTAATTGGTAGAACTTTTAGCTATGCAAAATGCAAATAGAGGACTATCTTTATCCAAAGGATTTAGGGAAGCCATTGGAAAGGGAAAAGTTAAGATTAAGTTATAGAATGGGAATCATTGACTACTACATGAAGACATGTTTCAAGGCTATGTAAGAACTTTCTTTCAAAAGGGCAACTTGATGATGAGGGTTGCATAGTTACTTTTAATGATAAAAATTGAAATATTTCAAAAGTTTCCCTTGTAGTGGAAAAAGGTGTGAAAGTAGGCACCTTATATATTTGTATAGGTCATATTGTTCCTTCTACTTTTACTATTTTAGAGAAAATGAATTTTTAGGAATAGTTGTTGCAGTTGTGCAAGAGGAATAAATAGCTATTGTAGATTCTGATACAACACTATGGCACAACATACTTGGGAACACGAGTGAGAAAGTGATGAAATTACTTCATTCAAAGAAAGTTCTACTAGGTCTAAAATGTGTCAATATTGATTTATGTGAAAGTTGTGTATGGAAAGAAAAATAGAGTGATTTTTGTGAAGAGTGGGAAGGAAAAGAAAAATGAGAAATTTGAGCTTGTGCATACAAATGTACATGGGAACCAACTTAAGTATCTTCCCTTGGTGGAACTCTTATTATGTTGCATTATTTGATGATGCAATTAGAAAAGTATGGGATTGTTTCTTTAGATAAAAATTTGATGTATTTTTAACATTTAAGAAATGAAAATGTTTGGTTGAGAATGATACTAGTAAAAGGCTAAAATGTCTCAGATCTAATAATGGTGGCTAGTATTGTAGAAAATAATTTTAAGATTATTGCTCCACTAATGGTATTCATAGAAAAAAAACTATTCCAAGGGCTCCATAAGAAAATGGAGTGGCTCAACACATGAGGATGATAATAATAGAGCATGTATGGAGCATGAGCTTGCATGTTGGGGTACCCTTTAACATGTGGAAAGAGGTTGTCAATACTATTACATATTTGATTAATAGAGGTCCCTCTACTAATTTGGACTATAGTATTCTAGAGGAAACATATATTGGTAAGAAGGTGAGTTATTCTTTTCTCAGAACCTTTGGTTGTGAAGCATTTGCACATATATATTCTAAAAATAGAACCAAGATGGAAGCTAAGTTAATGAAATTTATATTTTTAGCATAAATGTTGATTATACTACATTGGAGGAGTATCCTAATAATTGAAGAGTATTGACATGTTGTATTCATGACCGTGTTTGTCATTGATGTCAACATAGTAGTAATTTTGTGAAGACTAGCATAATAACAAAGAGATATTAGTTGCACGGACAAGGTTTTGAGATTTTGGTGATGCGTGATCATGGAATGTTCAATATAGTGTCCTTGTGATGTGCTTCAATGTGTAACATGTCAGCCAATGATGTACATAAGTTGTACTTGATTTACTAAGAGTAGTTTAGAGATAGAGTACTTGGAAAGTAGTTTTTGATGTTTGTATTATATCTTTCATCTAAGATGTAATAAGAAGATGTGTGGCTAGAAAATGATAGAGGAAATTTCGGTGATAATGTTAGTGGATACTTAAGCCCTAGTTTTACACCCATGAATTTTTGTATAGATTGTGACCCAACAATACTATTGTGATTGTAATTAATTAATTATCTTGTTATAAATAATTGGGAAAGCCTCAAGACTAACTCAAGAAATTATTTTGAAGATATGGTATAAAGGAAAGATGTTTTTATTGTTTGTAAAATGTATCCAACATTTTATGAAATGTAAAGTATGAAAATGAGTAGTGTTTACTAAATGTGAGTAAGCAATCTAAGAGGTTATTGGATTCAAGTTTTGTGATTTGGTTACAATTAGAAGGAGGAGAGCTATTGTTGACATAATAGAGGAAGGAAGTACTATTCAATTCTATTATTCTTTAAAGAATAATATAGAGATCATTTGGAAAATGGATTCATTGGACATTGGGTCTATCTATCTTCCATAACTCTTAACAATGTTGGAATCTCCTAACAAGGATCGAACGTCTCCTAATAAGGATTTATATGTACTATTCATGTTGTTATGGACTCCTAACTAGGTTCATCCTCTAAAAAGTAATATTTATATTAGTACATCATCTTGTGGGTACCATCGCCTTTAGGGTTTTCCCTCTAATCAAGGGTTTCCCTAGCTAACATATCTCATGTTATTATGTATGAGTATGTTGTTTGGTTTTTGATTATATTTCCCATATGGTTAAAGTTTATTAAGGTTGATAATTATGATAAGTTGGATAACTGATTCACTCCCTGCCCCCCCTCTCAGTTATATTGGTGGACTTATTCTTCTATCAATTGTTATGAGAGCATCAGGTCCTTGAATAGAAAGCTTAACAATTTTGAGAGATCTCTAGCGAGTGATTTTAGAAAGGATAGTCCTAAATTTGATGGAGAAAAGTTTGACACACATAGGATGAAAATTCTTAGTTAGTTATTAGATATGTGTGATGATCTAAATATTGAGTTTCCTAACCTAGAATCATTTTGTTGCATACAAAAGAATATAAGCACAAGTATAGACAAATCCAAATCCAAATCCAAAGAAGAAAAGAAAATAAAAGAAGGTATTTATCTACGTAAGAAAATAGAGCAGGAGGTATGGAAATTTTGGTTTGTTGGACATGTAAAGAGTTTTGTCAATTTTTGTGTATATTTCCTAAGAGAGTAAGAAAATATATAAAGAGTTCTATTTTTTTATGAAGATAAAGAATAAGAAGCCAGTATGGAAAGATTCTTGAATGATTATGATGATAAAGAGAATGAGCTTGAATTGGTTAAGGAGGAGGAAGTAGTAGAAGAGATAGCTTTGGTAACTATTTACTATCCAAATGCTAACCATGAATATGTGGAAGTTATTATTGAGACTAACAATGATCTGTAGAATAAGAATTAGATTGATGAGAAGAGATCTGAGCCTAGAGCTTACAAAAGAGTTGACTTGACATCTCCTAGCAGAAGTATAATAAATAAGATGAATGAACAAGATGAAGTTGTGAGTAACAAGGCTAGACCTGTATGCAAAGGTTACTCAGAGATAAAAGGCATAGACTATGAGGAGACATATGCCCCTATAACCATAATGGAAGTAGTAAGAATGTTCTTGGCTTATGCAATGAATAAGAAGTTTAAAGTATATTAGATGAATGTTAAATCAACCTTCCTAAATGGAGAACGTGAAGAAGAGGCATATATTGAGCAGCCTAAAGGATTCCTTTTGAAAAAAGAAAAAGGCATGGTATTCAAACTAAATAAATCTCTATATGGTCTAAAGTAAGCACATAGAATCTGGTATGCAATATTGGACAACTATTTGGTAAAATTTGGATTTGCTAAAGGTACAACATATAGTAACTTGTATTTGAAATAAATTGGGAATGATTTTCTGATAATAGCAATATTTTTTGATGAAATTATATTTGGAGGAAATGATGAAGCAAGTGATAAGTTTGTGGAAGAGATGAAGAATGAGTTTGAAATGAGGATGATAGGAGAAATGAAGTATTTCCTAGGAATGCAAATTGTATACAATAGGGATGGTATTTTCATTTCACAAGATCAGTACTTGAAAGGCTTTTTGAAAAAAATTGGATTGGAAAGTTCTAATCCTCTTGGTACAACTATGATAACTAGTCACAATTTATCTAGCAAGGATGAGACACCTACACTTGAGTAGAAGTACATATCAATAATTAGATGTTTACAATATCTGACACACACCAGACTAGATATAGAAAATGTAATTGGGATTGTAGCTAGATTTCAAGATGATCCTAAGGAGTATCATTACGTAATAGTAAAGAGAATATTAAAATATTTGAAAGGAACATCTAACTATGGGATTTGGTGTGATAGACTAAGTGATTTCACTCTGTGTGCATATACTCATGTAGATTGGCTAGGTAGTATGGATGATATAAAAAGAACTAGTGGTGGAGCATTTTTACCTAGAGGAACATTTGTTTCTTGGATAAGAAAGATACAAGATTGTATTTCCCAAAGTATAGTTGAGTCAAAGTATGTTGCAATAGCTAATAATTGTAATCATGTGATGTGGATAAAATAGATGTTGAAGCATGTTAGAAATGAGTCTGTAGAACATATTATCATATACTATGATAACACAAGTACAATGAGTATATCCAAGAATCATGTATTTCATTCTAAGACTAATCATATGTCTATCAAGTATCATGTCTTGAGAGAGAGAGAACAATAAAAAAGGATATCAAATTAGAGTATACAAGTACTAAATATTAGATAATAGATATCATTACAAAGCATTTACCTAATGATACATTTAAGTACTTGAGATGTATGCTTGGGGTTATGGCCCTACCTACTTCTGAGTAGATGATGAAGTAAGTGCATCAATCTAGTGGTATAGAGGACTATTATTAGGCTAGACTAAATGTTGATGCTTCCTATAAGGAGGAGTATCTATGATGAGTTGAGTCATTAAGGACTCTTGGTATTTGGTCTTGAACTTAACTTTAGAAACTTGAGCTGGTTCAAGACTTGGAGTAGTAAATTAACATAATGAGGACTTTTTCATTGATGTCAATGGGGGAGAGAATATGCATGGAAAACATCTCTTAAGAAATGGAGGAGAACTAAGTATGAATAAGGGATTATGTACATGAGTAGGGGAGGGATAGTTTTTAGGGAGATTTAGAAAGATTCATGTAAAGAAAGAAGTAGGAATATCTGTATGAGGGAGATATGTATTGTGAGTTGTTTAGTGTAGACTATTGTTTCTAATCCTAGAGAAGTAGAATAGAGTACTGTTCTAAAGGATTTTAGATTTGATTGATGAAGACAATTTGAGAAGATGAGTACAGTTCAATAACAACAATAGTGTACTATTTTTGTATTTGTGGAACATAGATATTTTTCATCTATGTTGTCATCAATGCCAAAGGGGGAGATTGTTGACATGAATATTGATGATCAAAAATGGGAACCCCCTACTTTAATTTTTAGGTTTTTGGAGTGCTAGTTCGAGATCGAGATCATTTTAGAGTTTGCCTACTTACCTAGTTTGTGTTTCAGTCTTGACTTGGAAGTCCATTTGTTTAGAAATTAGAAATTAGGCATTTTAATGTTCATGATATTTATTTTTTGCAAAAAAAGTGGGGTACACTAGTGCACCTAAATAGGTACATTGATTCACCAAGTTTAGAAAGGAAGTGTTTTGTTAAATCATTACCACATCTATGCAGCTATACAATTGTAAATCTCCAGACCTCCTCATAAAAGGTAACCCAATGCCTATATAAAGCCCCCTTTCTTCCTCCATTCTTACCATGCTTTCATTGCTTTTTCTCTATGCCAAATGCCACAACTTTGCATAAGACAAGGTGTACTTTCCATGCATCATCAACTTCACACCTTTCGAGTGCAACACAAAACCAGGTGAGGTGCAGCTCCTTTCATCTTGTGACTTGCAAAAAAATTTAAAAAATACACAAATATAATAAGTTAATAAACCCCAAGTTGGGTGTGCATCAACACGCCATCCCAGGTGTGCTAATGCACACCAATCTTCCTCAGCCCATAAAGGGAAACTCAAAAAGCTTAAAGAAAACTTGCAGCAAATTTGGGTGTACACTAGTGTACACCTAAAATTTTGAAAAGAAGCTTTAAAAAAAAACTCTAAAATGGTTGTGCATCAGGCGCACTTGGTGCTCCAATCCTTCCTATTAAGGATTTTTAATTGGGTTCTAAGGAGTTTTCAAGCAATCTTATTTTTGGGTTTTAATTGTGTTATTAATAAGGTGGCATTATTATCCATTCAAAACTAAAGGGTGTCCTTTTTGTGTAGATATAATAGCATCCTCTTCATCTTCCTTGTGTGAGAAAATGATACCAAATCTTGTGGTCTTTAAGTTCCAAGGAACTCCATTGAAGTCAAGGTTTTAGGATGACAAATTGGAGATTAGAGACATAAATTTATGACATACTAATTTGCAAGAATTTATAAAGATATGTAACAAACCCATTGAGAGGTCACAAATAATTTATGTGCTCATCAAATAATGACTCATCAATATAGCTTCACACCCAGTGTTAGTATGATCTTTAGAACTCATTATGACACTTGAAAAACACTTTGTCCCTAAGGAGAAGGTTGTGAATAACATCACAAGAGAAATTGTTCTTGATCTACAACCAAAGAATATTGAGAAAGTATTTCATCTCCCATAGGAAAATTATTTCATTAGGCTCATATATAAGAAGGTAGAAAGGTGATATAGGGAACATATCAAGGAGGCCTCTGAGATCATTCAATCATCCTACCTCATAGAGAAGACTCCCTTGGGCAAGAAGACTGGCAAGGTTGATATGACCAAAGTGTATATGATAGAAGACATCAGATATTCCATCATACTTTTGAGTAGAGTCATGGTTATACTTGCAGCTAGACACCTAAATATCTTCATTGTCCACTTCATTGAAATAGTAAAGAAATTAGAGATGCCACTAGATTGGGCTTCCACTCTTTGTTAGAATTTGTGTGAACATTTGGTGGCAAAAAAGAATCAAAGAAAATTCTATATGGCATCATACCTAGTGTACTTGTTGGCCACAAGAGTGATAGATTATTTAGGGCTTTATAGGAACTGCAACATGTAGGATCCAAACACATTACTATATATCATTTATTTCCAACTAGTAAAGAAGAGGGTGTCAAAGTAGAGAAAATAATAAAGAATTGTTAATGATGTCATTATATTTCCTATAATTTGATTCATAGAAGGAGATTATACAAAGAGATTATCAAATTTAGTGGCAAAGATAATAGTACTCGAAGCATACTATATCCATTTTCAAAGTTTTATATATTTGAGGGTAGCTAATACCACCATTAACCCAAAAAAGCTCTTTTGGTATCCCTATGCCAAACATGTTCTCTTAGAGATTTCTTGACAAATCTTGTCTACCTATTGGAGAGTTAGAAGGAAACATAAAACAATGTTGGACTTGGTAGTTTATTATATGACATTTTCGGGTGGATCAGAGGCAAGATATCCCCTCTTTTAAGTGTGAATGGGATTAGTATCCCTTGGAAGAATACAATTCTCCACAGCCATGTTTTGATAACTTCAAGAGAGTGCAATATTTGACTAGTAAGACATTCTAGCATGAAGAGGTTATTGAGGATCATTGGATGAACATAAAAAATGAATATGATATCCAAATAAGGGATTATTGTAGGATGACTTTGTACCTAGTAGATGAAGAAGATAATTTACCATTGAGTTAAAGGATAAAGCTAGCCAGACCTACTGGGCAAGAATGGAGAAGAAGTTCCATGATCACACCATCATCTATTCTTGATGAACTCATATAGACAACTACATCAAATGATGAAATGCAATAGTGGATAGATGAATAGGATGTGGAGAGTATTGATATCTTTAATATATCATATTTTAAACTTATGCCTATAGTTACTAAGTAGGTAGGGGACAAGATCAAAGACATGCCCACAATTCAACCTCAACAAGAGGATTGAACCTGATGCCCCCTGAGTCACAAGGACTAGAAATGGTTCCCACATCCTAGTTGCAAGTCACATTTTGTGTTGACAATGGATCAGCCACCCCTCTTACTCTAGGGACAAAAATTGAATAGGCCCAGATAGAATGTGAAGGAGAACCACAACAAATATCCACCAATGAAGTTTCGTAAAAGGGAAAAATAGGTGACCACCCTTAGCAAGCTTCCTAGGACATAGGGGTGAGAATTGTGGGCTCCATCGATACAAGCACTATAGGTGAGGAGCCTTCACAAAGGGAAAAGACCCCCGATAGGAGTGATAAGGGAAAAAGCATAGCAGAGAAAACTCCTTCATCCTCAAAAGGAAAGTACTCAACTCAACATGTTCCAAGATGGTTGTAGAAAGAAACAATAATAAATCAGAATCAACAATTCAATGTAGATGACAAGGATATGATAGAATTAATTGAGGTTCTTAGGAATCTTGAGTCTCTATCAAATGATGCAAGAGCATTAGCTTTTATCAATAGTGACAAGAACTAGGATTTTTTTGTACAACTAGCTATTTCCCCTCTTGATACAAAAATAGAAGATTTGACTCCTCACAATTATCAAATCAAAGAGGTTATGCTTCGAAAGCCTACATTGGACCTAACTAAGATGATGGTAACAATGGAAATGAAGGAAGTATTTAGAAGTTTAGGATAGGAAGGGTTGGAATTGATAATACCTCAAAAAAAAAAATGAAATCCTAAATGGATATTTAACTAAAGTTGTTGGTCCCTTAGATCTTGAACATCTTGAGGAGACTTTAAATGCAAAAATTGAAGGGAGAGATAGAGGGTGGTGAGATTGGATCTTTTTTTGAATGCTTATCAGCAATGCTAGGAAATTTTTGAGGAGAAAGGTGTACTTATCATGTAAGGGAATCTTAAGATGCTACATGTCATGCAAAATAATGTGGATAAAATCAAGATTTTGGTCTTATGTGTGAGCTACATACCTTGAGAAAGGATCTAAAGTTATTATAGGCAATAAAAGGTCAATGGTATATGATGCTTATGGATGTGTATATAGCAGAGGAGTTAGATTTAATTGACGATTGGATAGAGAAGATAGAAAATAGCAATAAAGCAATGGAATCATTACATGCAAAGATCCACTGGCTCAAGGACCAAGCTTGAGAGTGAATTTTGGAAGTTGAGAAACACTATAGTGATGGATGTTTTGACATTTTTGAAGATGATGCACAAGAGAAGTTGACACTTGTAGAGGTGGTAGTTGAGAGATTTAGGAAGATTTTTGATGAGGTTTTTAATGATGAAGATATTCAACAGATGTTTAGGATAGAAGAAGCTTTGTTAGAGCTGGATACTAAACTCAAGGATTTTTATGAAACCCATATAGAGGTAGATAATTACTGGCAAAAGATTAAAGATAAATATAATGCATTAGATTTATCAGATGTAGAAAAGGTCACTGAAATAGTAAAGAAATTCAAGGGAAAGCACCCAAACATAGCTTCGGTATGAAGGGGAATAAAGCCTAGAAGCCAAAATTTCATTTTTGATACTTAGTGAAATTTTGCATTTTTGACACTTTAGGTGCACTATTGTGCCAACTACGCTGGTTCACTTTTGCAATAGTGTGTTGGAAGAATTTTTGAGAAATCAAAGGTGTGTAGGTGTACTAGGTGTGCTTCTTTTGAGGTGTACTTTTTTAGAGGTGTGGTGATAGTTAACTACTAGTTCCAAAATTAGAGGTTTCCATGCATCAAAAACACATTCTAATAGTAGTTTAACTCTTGCAAACACCCAGTAAAGGTTGAACTTCTATTTTTGACACTTCTAGACACTTTTGCATCAACTCGTGACTCTCTACTTTTTCTCTCATGATTTCTTTGTCTTATGATATGTAACGGCTCATGCATCCAATTAATGATATAAAAATGGATGGAGTCCTACTAAGCACTAGTTAGATAGTGAGTTTGCATATAATTAGTTTGTTTTATTAAATCAGAAGCATATGATTGCATTAAGATATTTCTCATTCTCAAAAAAAATTGAGGAGATGATTTCTTATAAATATGGGGTTGTAATATGTAATCATCACCACCATTATTTTGTAATAATATATCCTTTTGGTATTTGCATTTGGAGTGTAGTGATTCTTGCCTAAGTATGTTATATTTTGTGAATGTATGTTCATGAAGTCTAATTAACCCAAAGGTTTATTTTGTTATTTCTGGTTGTGCAATCTTTTAATTCTAGTATTTTCTATGGGTTTACAAATTTTGTTGATGTACTTAGTCCAAGAAGAGATCATCATATTATTCTCACATAAATTTTTGGTTTGCATGAGTGCACTTTTTTTGGCCTTTCAATTTGATGAAAACTGAAAAATCTTACAATTTCTAATACTCTCATCAATGATTGCATCAGTGGAATTAAGGAAGCACTGCTCCTACTTTCATTAGTTACCCACTGATTTCTTCAAAGGCTTAACTCACATATGTGTTATTTTTGTAGCTTATATCCATTAGTATTTTATTTCCATGCTATTTAATTAATTCTCTTATTAACTTATCTTTTTTATTTGGTTTATAATCCAATTGTTAAGATATAAATTCATATTAGAACTTGCATTATTATATTGCATCCATCATAAAAATACAAAATACAAAAACATAGTTTGCTTTTGTATGTTTCATTCTTTTGAAGCAGCAAATAGATTTCAAATATTATCCGAAGTTATCAAAACCAGCAAAGGCCTCCTCATGAACATTCACATTTATCTCCAACTAAGTGGATTCTAGTAGGTCAAAAGATCACCCAAAACCTTAGAGTTGATTTTTGGATCAAATTTTCAAGGGAGGAGTTCGAAAGAATTCCTTCTATTAAGCATCATGCGAAATGATAGCTCAATAGAAGTGGTGCTAGAAGGAGGACCAATAAAATCCAAATTGGAAATTTTTTTGTGAAATCTTCAAAATTCTCCACATTTTACATGTTCTAAAAAAATTTTGAGTTCCTGAGATTTTGAGGTGTGCAAGTGTGCTAGTGCACTACTACACCTACTGCGTTGGTGTGTTGGTGCACTAAATTTTGTGGTACACCTCATTTTGTGAGAAATTTTACTTCAAAAAAGGTTCTCTTTTTCCAAAGTTGATGCAAATTCAAGGATTTTTATCTAGAATTCCCATTTCAATGAGCTCTAATATCTTTACCAAGTGCACATGAGTTCCTTGAGCTTACCCATTTTTGCAAATCTCGTAATGATAAAGGAATACCTCAAATTCAACCACATCCATTCAACATTTCATCATCTTCTTCAACTCCACCTCTAAGACAACCACCTGGTGGGCCACCAAATATTCTAACACTTCCACAAAAACCACCCCTAGGTCCACCAAATTCTATAATGGCCTTTTCTGTAAATGTTATAGATTCACCTATCAGCTTGATAGGTGTACTCAATGATCTTCAAAAGAATCCCAAAAGGTTTTGCCAAGGATTTATCTATGGAGAGACACAAACTACCAAATATCACATTAAGGTATTTAATGAAATTTTCAATCAAAAATAGATCACTAATGAGAATGTGGTTCTTCACCCATTCCCCTACTCTTTGGGGGAAGTTGCCTTTAATTGATATGTTAAGATACTACCTAGATGTATTAGAGATTAGGCTACCTTCAAAATATTGTTCCTTGAAGAATTTAAGACTTTCATCAACCCAATTGTGCTACATCAACAATTCATACCAATCAAGAAGGATGGAATTGAGATAGTGTCCCACTTCAACCATCATTTTCACATGGCATACCACAAGTTGGAAGCACCATATACTATACCCATTGAAGATATTATTCAAATTTATCTAAATTTTATGGACCATCTTACTACTATTTTCTAAGAATACATCCACCAATGGATATCAACACATTGGATAAAGTATTCGCAGAAGTGATTAACTTTAATAAGAAAGCCAATCCCAATGGAGGAGGATTAATGCTTCTAGCTCAAGTTATTACAATAGTACCAACATACCTTATTGGAGTACCTACAATTCCTAGTCAATTTATACCTATGAACCCAATTCCATTACAATAGGAACCTTCTTTTTAGAATCCTACTTTAACTTACACAAGACATGAAGCTCTGAAGGCTACTTTCTTTGAACAAAAGGCGGTGACTTCCACTGAGGCAAACAACAACTTTGCCTTTTAATTTAGTCAGATGAAAAAGACCATGTCAAAAATGAATGATGTTTTAATCCATTTGAGGTCGGAACATGGACAAGATAAAAACTTCAAAAGAAATAATGTTGGTATTTACAACAACAATTGCAATCAAAATTACAATAGGAACTTTGTTAGAATAACAATGTTGGAAACAACAATGGAGGAAGTGATTCTAATCCTCTTGATCATAACAATGGCTTGCAAATATAGAACTGACAGTGGAAATTTTTTTTGAATAATGGAAGCATTCCTACAGACAATAACAATAACAATGTTTAGTATACAAATATTAATCAGTCTGACAATGGTCAAAATACATCTAATAATGATGGTTCATACTATAATGAAATGCTTTAGATAATCATAATTTTCCTCCTATATATTTTAATTCTATGCTACTAGAATCCTATGTTTCTACACAAAATGTTTAGATAGAATAACCAACTAGTGAAGAGTTGTCTTTTCCATTTAGTCAAGAACTAGATATCCAGCCTAAAGAGATGTTTTCTTTTTGCAATGATAATCAAAATACATACAATCTAAGTAGAAAATAACCTATGATAGATTGAATCCCTCTACAAATACAACCAACTCATCCTAATTGATGAGAAAGTGACAATCTAGTACCCATTTGGCCACCTCATGGAGGACAACAAAATCAGAGTCAAGGAACTGTCCCAACAATCCTAAAAAATCTAGCTTGGGCTACTGAGAAATATAGCATGATAGAGGATTTGAAATAAACAAAGGCAAACATGTAAATGTTTGACATCCTACAAACTTTTCCTCAAAAATGAGAAGCACAAATGAGAATTCTGGATCATACAAAAATACCCCATAGTATGAATAAAGTTTTTAAAAAGATGGTGTCTCGACAAGC
Source organism: Cupressus sempervirens (assembly GCA_028749045.1). Taxonomy (NCBI): domain Eukaryota; kingdom Viridiplantae; phylum Streptophyta; class Pinopsida; order Cupressales; family Cupressaceae; genus Cupressus; species Cupressus sempervirens. Next base: position 252,658,744 of record CM053783.1, read on the forward strand.
CAATGTTTCAGAAGCAATGCCAATTATGTTTAAAGACAAGGTTGAGGTGACCTCATTTCTTCTTTGCGTTAGGATATATGGGAAGAATATTCATAATTTCCTAATTGATTTAGGAGCCTTGTGTAATATTATGCCACGATCAATAGCACAAAAGTTGGGGGTTATGCCTCAACCCTCTAATCAGATAGTGATACAACTAGATAAAACAGAGGTAAAAGTCATTGGTATGATAAAAGAAATCTATTTATAGTTGATAGTTGACCCTTAGATTAAATATTTCATTGATATACATGTGGTTTCCCATGGTTTTCTAATAAGAGAATGGACCAAATGTCTAAGGGGATGGTTTTCCATAGATTTGACTCAACTTTGGTTATCATGGAAAGATTTGAATAATCAAATCAAAATAGATGAAGAGCCAAAGTTAAAAAAGATTATTATAGAATAAAATGCTCTAAATGAGGTAGCCTTCTTACAAAAATATTTGGTCTCCTACAAGGTGATGGTTTTTTATACAACTTTGATCAAAATATCAAATGATCAAGATATGGAATCTATGATTTCAACCCCAAAAGATGAGGTCGTAACACAATTCATATACTACATGATGGCTAATTTATAGTGTCTAGTAGGTGAAGCTAATCCTAATATCCTTCACCTTCTATGATTTTTTTGATTGCTTAAAGTTAGCCATTCAGAGTTTGAATGTTCATCATGTCAAGAAGCAATTGCTAAGGTATTAACACAAATGATGGGAGTAAAGAGATGAATAATAATGTAAATTCACTAAGTCCACCCTACAAAGGACTACAATGGGTACCCAAGAGATAATCCTTCTAGGCTCAAGTAAAAGAAAAGTTAAGGATGAATAAGCATAAGGTTAGAAAACTCAAGGAAAACATAATTTGGACACTTTGCTTTGACATTTCCAAATATAAATTAGAAGTTGACATAGGTATTGAGCTAATCAATCCAAAAGGTAAATATTTCTATGTAGCATATTGATTGCAATTTAGATGTACTAATAATGTTGCAAAATATGAAGCATTGATCTGAGGACTTCTTTTCACACTTGAGAAAGGAGTTACAACTCTCATAGTTGAAGGAGATTCTTAGTTCATTATTTTACAAGTGAAATTATTTTTACTCTTGCAATGATAAGAAGTTGCTTTCTTATAGGAAAATATTATGGGATTTACTAGATAATTTTGAGGCTTTGAACATAAAGTGTATTCCAAGGAGGAAAAACATGGTAGTAGATGCTCTAGCTATTTTAGGAAGTGCATTACAACTAGTCAAAAGAATAAAATTGAAATGATACTTAGTAGAATTGGTTGCTACTCCATCTATTCTAGATAATATCACAAATACTTAGGTCTTTTAGGATGATCATCATATTCTAGAATTTATTATGTGTAGTGGCCACTTTAAGGGGCAAGAAATTGATGATACTCCAGATGAAAAGCCCAAGGACAATGAACTTGAAGATGAAAATGGTATCCTAAATTTGAAAACTAACACTATTCCTAAGGGGATGATTAAGTTGGAGCACATTTTTTATCATGATGAATCAACATTTAATAGGAAGGCCACCAAAGAGAAAGTGATCAAGGAATGTGATTCGTACAATTTAGGTTCTAATGATGATCCTAGAATGGTAAGGATTGGCAAAGCATGTAATGCACAAGAAAGGGAAGACATGCTCAAAATTCTTATAGAATATAAGGATGTCATTGCTTGGAGCTATGAATAACTAAAAACATATGATCCTTAGATTATTACACATGATTTTCCACTCAAACCTAATACTAAACCTTTCTGACAAAGGAAAAGAGCTATTAATCCTATGCTTGAACTACTAATAATGAAGGAACTTAAGATGTTACTTGATGCCAAGATCATTTTCCCTATGTGCAACTCTACGTGGGTGGATAATTTAGTTCTTGTATAAAAGAAGACTAAAGAGATTTGACTTTGCATGAATTTTTGCAACTTGAACTTGGCATCTCAAAAAGATAATTACCCGTTACCCTCACTAGATGAGGTCCTACAGATTGTGAATGGTTTGAAGATGATGTCTTTCTTAGATGGAAATTTAGAATATAATCAGGTAATGGTTGATAAAGAGGATAGCGTAAATACAGCCTTTACAACTAAACAAGGAACTATTGCTTACAAAAGAATGCCTTTTGCGCTGATTATTACAAGAGTTACATTTCAACGAGCCACGGACAAAGCCTTTGAGGGATTAATAGATAAGTGTATAGTTATCTACATGGATGACTTGACTTTCTTTTCAAAGGATCAAAGTACTCACATAGGTGATTTAAGATAGGTGAAAGAAAAGGGTAATGGATGGTGATATTGTAAGAATTTGTTCTAGAAATTCAACCCATGAGATTAGTTAGAGGTCAAGGATTATAAAAAAATGAAAGCAAATAATCAAATTGGGGATAGAAAGAATTTCATATTTGATAGTAAAATAGATACAGAAGATTAAAAGAAGATGGTTGTATCACAAGTTGATATTGGTGAAGGTGTAGTGAAAAATGTCTGGTACTAGGATATTATATACTCTCTTTTACGAAATCAATGCTCTAGTTGGATGAATAGCTCACAATGTAGGAGACTCAAAATGAAGTGTGAATCCTACAAGCTACATGATAGAAAGTTTACAAAAGGAATTATGAAGGAATCTACCTAAAGTACTTGGGATGCGAGGAAGTAAAAGAAGTCTTGGAACAATTTCACAATAAGTATGAAATAGGGAATGGTTCAATAGAAGTGACTACTCATATGATTTTAAGATTGGGCTATTTATAGCCCACCATATTCAAAGATACTTTTGGGCATATATGTTCTTGTCATATTTGTTTGACTAGTGCTAATAGAGAAAGACACCCTATAATGCCATTACAACTGGTGTTTGAGGTATGTCCCTTTGCAAAGTGGGGATTGGATTTTATTGGTCCAATTAATCCACCTTCATCAACTAGAAATGCTTTTATTATCATAGCTATTGATTATTGTATATGATGAACAATAGCAGAGACTTTTAGACATTGTATTGCTAAGGTAGTAACAAACTTCTTGGAAAAACATGTTGTTACTAGATTTGGGATGCCAACTGCATTACTATGTGATAATGGATAAGCCTTTGCATTAGTATTCCTATTTCAGTGGGCTTTTGAAAATTAGGTCATTATAAATTTCTCTTCAAATTATTGTCCACAAGGGAATGGTGTTGTAGAATCTATGAATAAGAACTTGATCATAGTGATAAGACATTTGTTGAAGGAAAATCCTAGAGATTGGCATATGCAACTCAAATGTGCTTATGGATTGAGTAAGAGTCAAGAATTCTTTGGGGACATCTCCATATTTGTTTATTTATGGATAAGAACTAGTATTCCCACTTAATCTTAGAATTCCTATTTTAAAATTCATGAGTGTGTATGCTTAAGATGTTCATAGAGTACAAATTAGATTGATGAATCTTTTAGAGATGGATGGAAAATGGATAGCTACATTAGAGCACATGGCTAAACATAAGGTTATCATCAAGAGGTGGTTTGAAAAAAGGGCCATGATCAAATCCTTCAAAAATTTTGACCTTGTTCTACTTTAGGATAAGGTGAAAGAAAATTTGAGCAGTCATACAAAATCTCAATGATTGTGGATTGGCCTGTATTAGATCATGAAAATTCTCAGAGAAAAAACATTAAGGCTAAGTTCCTTAAAGGGGGAATTGCTTCTATTTCCTATTAATGGGAAATTTCTAAAACATTAATTTGAAGCCTAGAAGAAATATTAAAAGTTATAAATAAAAAAATAGACAGATTTCATTTCTACAAGTGTGTTCATTTTCAACAAGCATGTTTTCTTTTTAGTTGTGTTTTATCTTTTAGTCACGTATTTTCTTTCAAAGTTGCATCAATCTAGGGGGTAGATGCACTCAATATTTTTTCTTGACATATTTTACTAACTAATCCTTTGGTTCCAATTTTAGGAAGTGGTATTTCTTTGTTAGAATATTTTGATGATGTTGTGTCTTATACCAACTAAGAAATGGATGTTACTTCTAGTAATAGGAGACTTTCAATCTTGAATTCACGATTTTAGATCAACAAGTTCTCGACACTACAAAAATTAAAAGACCAATTAAATCAAATGTTTTCAAACCAAGGTTGAAGACATCAAGGGATGATCCAAGCCCCATTGGTTCAAACAGAAGGGTCCTTGCAAAGGAATTGCTAAGATAATTGTTTGGCGTGAGAGTTTCTAAAATGTTCTTGAAAGAGAAATACAAGGAATGTTCACCAAAGATCGAATTCAAGAAATGACATTGGTGTCCTAGCCACATAGTCTAAGCATGGTCAGGATACATAAAAAAGAAAAAAAGAAAAGGAATAGTGTTAAGATTGAAGGATTCCAAGAGATCAAGAAGGGTAATCTGATAAATTGATATGCACTAAAAATAACCTATCTGATACTTAATACATGACTTCATCAAAGAATCCAATGGTGTAATTCTAAGCTACATGGAGAAAATATTGAAAGGATTACCAAAAAAATCAAAAATTTCATAGAAGATTCCTGATGAATGAGTTAGATGGGGTGAAATATTGTTTCTGAGTTGTGAGAAAGTTTTGATAGACTACATCTTGAGATGTCAAATGTGTTAGAATCTGATAAGATTAATAACCCAGAAAACTAGTGCAAAGAGTAAATATCTAAAGTATGAATGCAAATGATACAAAATCAAAATAACATCATAGAGTTAGTCTCCAAGAGAGTAATGCAAATGCTAGAAGCAAAATAGCATTAAGAGGATGCAAAAACAAGAGATGCAAATACAAGCCAGGTAGCATGCTTATATAGGCTAGGAAGAGGGAGGAGGTGGCAACACCAACAAATGAGGAGCAACCATCTATCGCACTAAAGATAGCAAAGTATCTTCCCAAGATAGCTAATGGATGCTCACATGTAGGAAGGTGACACCTCACAACCATTCACCTAATAAGACATGCTTTATTAACCTAAGCGAGATTATTAAAAGTGTAGGAAAAACCTAGCAAAATAGGAAAAATAAAAAACTACACTAACACCCCCCCATAAGCGAAGCTTAGGTGGATGTAGAAATGGGTCCTGGCAACAAGGCCTGATCAGGTACCCAATACAAGAAAAAGAACTAGATGAAGGAAACTAAGCCTCCAATCTAGGAAATGTCCCAAAGAGAGGAAAAAAAAAGAGCATGAAGCATCTCCAAAGCATGAAGCTGCAAACTCTATCAAAATGTTGATCTGTAGAACCTCCATGGAAATAGAAGGCACGAACCATCAACCAAAGAAGCATATAACAACAAGTGAACCCCCCATAATGTTGAACAAGGAGAGGCATGACAAGAACACTGAAATGCAATGCCAAAAACATCTGCAAGAAGAAGAATCAAGAACACCAATAGTTCAATAGAAGTACAAGCATAGGATAAAGGGCGGTGTCACCGACACACTACATGGGCTAATGTCATGGAAGAAAAATTCACTTGACAAAGGTGGATGAGCACAAAATGGAAAAACATCATGACCCCCCATGGCACTTTATAATTGAGTGCGAGTACAAACAAACACAAAGTGTACAAAATCCCAGATATGCAAAAGTAGGCACTTTATCTCAGTGCGTTTACAAAAAAAGGAATGCAATAGAATAGACGCATACAATGCCCAGAAGTCAGAAAGAAGAGTGAGCCAAAAGAACAAAACAAGAGATTCCAGGACTTGTAGAATTCAAGTAATCCACCAGAGTGCAAAAGTGCAAAACTCAAAAGAGAAAGAATTTGGAGCAGGATCTAGATAAAAGACCTCTGTAACTGAATAACTCACAAAACCATCTTTCCAACGATATCTGGCGAGCCCATAAAAGTGTCCGAATGAGAGAGATAAGACTCCCGAAAGAAAAAATAGAACATTTGGCTTTGACTACCAAAATAGGAAACTAGACTATAGTAAAAATAAAAAAAACTTGTCCCATCATCTCCGTCTTAGAACCAGCTTTCCAACGCATTTTTTGGATCAAAAAAATACGTCTGTATGCTCAAGTTACAAAAGAAAAATTGACAGGGCCTCCTCATGAAGAACATATGTTAAAAGTGAAACTTGGGCACAATAATCAAGGAAAAATATAGCACCACTGCGATCTACTCAAAAAATCATGCACTTTCAAAAAAATAATTGCCTCGATACGAGGTCGTATGAGAAAGTTATGATCCTCCGAAGTTTCCAAAATGAGAACTGTGCATAATCACGACTGAGAATCTACAATTTCTGAAGAATTCATGCATGAAAATCAAAAAACAACTCCACTAGTGGATAGAGCACAAAAACAAAAGCCAAGTTCATAACAAGAATCATCAAAATCGGAGTCCATATGAGCAAGAACGAGATATTTTAAAGTTACATTCAAATCTGCGACTGCCAACGGTGAGGGTTATGGCTATAGCTTTGCATGCTTGATTCTGAAAAATAAACAGCTTGCATGAAAAATTTAAAAGATACCCAGATGGTTTTTCAGGGCTGCGAACAAAACCTAGAAAGCATTTTTCTTGCTGATGTACAGAAGATGTTGCTTTAGTGTAAATTAGACGCTTTCAACAGTAAAAAACGGCTCCAAAAATCAAAAAACAACCCCAGCAACCAAAATATAACATGTAAATTCTGGATCAGCTTCTTAAGTCCATCAATGGCATGCTGGAACCTGCAAAACTGATTAAAAACTCCAAATATGCAAGTTGGTTGTCAAATTTGAGATTGAAACCCTAGAGAAAAACTATTTTTGTCAAAACTTTTCTAATTCTCAAGATCATCCAAAGATGCAAGAGAAGAGCATACTTCATTTAAAAAAAAACTACAATAAAGTTTATTTGCCCCCCTCGAATCTCTCAAATAAGGAAACTAAAATCTACTCTTGCACATAGAAAAGCTCTAATACCATGTTAGAATCTGATAAGATTAATAACCCAGAAAACTAGTGCAAAGAGTAAATATCTAAACTATGAATGCAAATGATACAAAATAAAAATAGCATCATAGAGTTAGTCTCCAAGAGAGTAATGCAAATGCTGGAAGCAAAATAGCATTAAGAGGATGCAAAAACAAGAGATGCAAATACAAGCTAGGTAGCATGTTTATATAGGCTAGGAAGAGGGAGGAGGTGGCAACACCAACCAATGAGGAGCAACCATCTATCGGACTAAAGATAGCAAAGTATCTTTCCAAGATAGCTAATGGATGCTCACATGTAGGAAGGTGACACCTCACAACCATTCACCTAATAAGACATGCATTATTAACTTAAGCGAGATTATTAAAAGTGTAGGAAAAACCTAGCAAAATAGGAAAAATAAAAAACTACACTAACAAAATGAAATCAATACACTAAACTTGGAGTTTGAGATTCTAATGTTTTAAATATGAAGTCATTTGAAATACATTTGCAATATTTATGATCTAGTTAGCATTTCACACATGTCAAAGGAATGTTTGTTGGTGAAGAAATGCCTTTGTCATTTATTCCCTTTTTTTTGGGGCTATTTGTTGTGGTTCTATAATGCACACCCCATTTCAATCAGAAATGGGGACCGCCTACTTTAATTTATGGCTTTTCAAAGTCCTAGTCTAGGATCTAGGTCAGTTTAGAGTTTTCCTACTTCCCTAGTTTGTGTTTGAGTCTTGACTAGGAAGTTCATTTTTTTAGAAATTAGGTATTTTAATGTTAGGCACCTTTTTTTTGCAAAAAAAGGCAGGTGCACAAATGCACTTAAATAGGTGCATTGATGCACCAAGTTTAGAAAGGAAGTGTTTTAATAAATAACTAATGCATCTATGAAGCTCCAAACCTCCTCATACAAGGTGACCTAGGGGGGCTATAAAGCCCCCTTTCTTCCTCCAATCTTACCGTGATTTCATTATTTTTACTTTGTGTCAAATGTCATAGCTCCACATAAGACCAGGTACACTTTCCTCACATCATGAACTCTACACCCTCTGAACATAACACCACACCAAGTGAGGTGTGGCCTCTTCCATATAGCAACCTGCAAAAAAAAATTAAGTTAATAAACCCTAAATTGGGTGTGCATCAACGCACCTTCCTGTGTGCACTGATGCTCATGCAACTTCCTCCACCCATAAAGGGAAACTCAAAAAACTTAAAAATAACTTACACCAAATTTGGCTATGCACTAGAACACCCAAATCCTCAAAAGCAAAGGAAAGAAGAAACAACAAAAGACTAAAAAAAAACATTCAATGCAAATATTTTAGGTGCGCACTGGCACACCTAACTTGGTGTGCTTATGTGCACTTGAAATTTTGAAAATAAACTTTTTTTAAAATACTCTAAAAGGGTTGTACATTAGGTGTACCTATTAGGTGTGCCTGGTGTGCCAATTCTTCATATTAAGGGTTTTTAATTGGGTTCTAAGGAGTTTTCAAGCAATATAATTTTAAGGTTTTAATTGTGTTATTAATAAGGTGGCATTATTATCCATTTTGAACTAATGGTTTTCCTTTTTGTGCAAATATAATGGCATCCTCTTCATCTTCCTTGGGCAAGACAATGGCACCAAAACCTATGGTCTTTAAGTTCCAAGGCATTTCGATGAATTCAAGGTTTTAGGATGACAACTCAAAGATTAGAGACACCAATTTAGGGCACACTAGTTTGAGAAAAATTTTGAAAACCCACAGAGAGGTCACAAATGACTTTTGTGATTAGGACTCATCAATGCAGCTTCACACCCAGTGTCAGTGCAATCATTAGAACTCATTATGACACTTGTAGAACACTTTTTCCCTTAGGAGAGGGTTGTAAAGAGCATCATAGGAGAAATTGTTCTTGATCTATGACGAAAGAATATTGAGAAAGTATTTCATCCCCCATAAGTAGATCAGTTCATTAGGCTCACCTATGAGTAGGTAGAAATGTGGTATAGGGAACATATCATGGAGGCCTCTAAGATCATTCAATTGTCCTACCTCATAGAGAAGACTCCATTGGAGAGGAAGACTAGCAAGGTTGACATGACTAGAGGGTATATGATAGAAAACATTAGATACTCCATCATACTTTTGAGTAGAGTCATGGGTTTACCTATAGCTAAAGACCTAAATATCTTTATGGTGCACTTCATCGAAACAATAAAGAAAGTAGAGATGCCACTAGACTGGGCTTCCACTCTCAGTCAAAATTTGTGTGAATAGCTAGAGGTGACAAAGAACCAAAGAAAATTCTATATGACATCATACTTGGTGTATTTGTTGGTTGCAAGAGTGAAAGATTACCTAGGGCTTTATAGGAAGGGCAACATGTACGATCCAAATGCATGGCCATGTATCATCTATCCCTAGTTGTTAAAGAAGAGGCTCTTAGAGCAGAGCAAATAATATAGAATTGTTAATGATGCCTTCATATAATTAGATTCATGGAAGGGGATTATGTGAAGAGATTATCAGATGATGCAATGGCATAGATCATGTTAGTACTTAGAGAGTACTATATCCAATTCTTATCTTTTACATATTTGAGGGTAGTTGGTTCCACCGTTAACCCAAAAAAGCTCTTGAGGTATCCTTGTGATAGACTTGTTCTCTTGGAGATTTCTTAACAAATCTTCTCTACCTATGACAAAGTTAGAAGGAAACATAAAAAAATGTTGGAGATATTTGTTGACTATAGGACCTTTTCAAGTATATTGAAGGCAAGATATCCCCTCTTTTGAGTTTGAATGGGATTAGTATCCCTTGGAAGAGTACTATTCTTTGTGGCTATGTTTTGATAACATTTGGAGAGTGTAGTATTTGGTTGGTAAGACATTCTGGCATGAAGAGGCTATTGAAGATCATTCGTTGAATGCAAAAAATGACTATGATATACAAATAAGGGATTATTGCGGGATGAATTTGTACTTGGCAGAGAAGGCCCTAAAAATAAAGATTCCATTTAAGATATTACAACAAGACTCAAAGGAGTTGCTTGGTGCTTTGTTCAATAGGAACAAGATTGATGATAGGGCCATTACGAATGTTGAGGTTGATAGTGAGGAGAATTATAATATCAGCCATAGGGCAAGGAATGTCATTAAAATGACATAGGATTGTATTAAGAAACCATTTAAGCTTGATCCAATTCCTAAAATAGTGATCTTTCATGCACAAGCTCATCCAGCCAAAGGTAAAGTGAAGAAAGTCACTATCCTACCCTTTTCGCTCAATCTCCTATAAGACCAGAAACAATGCACTAGCTTGATAGACTCAATGGATACTATTAAGCTCAAAGGGAAAGAGGAGGGGGCACAAGGAAAAGAACTTCTCCTCCAAGAGTTAAGCTAGAAGAGGGTGAAATCTCGACACTTGTATAGCAATGAGAATAAAATATACAAGGGTCATCAGATACTAGAATCCAACAAGCCTAGGTTGATCCTCAAGTACCACCCATTGCACCAAGCCAAGTGGAGATAGAGGCTAAGATTCAAGAGGTCTCTCCACCTCCTCAAGCAAAAAAGGCATCTCCTTTAGCACCCAAAAGTAGGAAGAATAAGACTCTAGTAAAAGGGAGACAAGCGGTGATCAAGAAATTCATCCCTTTCCTGTTAGTCCCCAAACCTATCCTAGAGGAAGAGGAAGGATAAGAGCATGAGGAGGATGAAGAAGATAATTTTCTATTTAGTCAAAGGATGAGGCTAGCTAGAGCTACAAATTAGGAATGGACAAGTTCTATGATCACACTATCATCTATCCCTGATATATCCATACTAACCACTACATCAAAGGATGAAATGCAACAATGGATAGATGAATAGGATGTGGAGGGTATTGATATCTTTAAAATGTCAAATTTTGAATTTATTCCTATAAGTACCAAGTTGGTAGGGGACAAGATCAGAGACACACCCACCAATTAACTTCAACATGAGGATTAGATCCAAATTCCCCCTGAGTCACAAGGACTAAAAATGGTTCCCACATCCTAGTTATAAGTCACATTTTCTGTTGACATGGGATCGACCACCCCTCTTCCTTCAAATACATAAATTGAATAGGCCTAGAAAGAATGTGAAGGAGAGCCACAACAAATATCCACCAATGAAGTCTCAGAAGAGGGACAAATAGGTGAATAGCCTCAGTAAGCTTCCTAGGACATAGAGGTAAGAACTATGGGATCCACTAATATAGGGATTGCATGTGAGGATTCATCACAAGGGAAAAATACCCTAGAGAGGAGTGATAAGGGAAAGAGCATAGCAGAGAAAACTCCTTCATCCTCAAAAGGAAAGTCCTTAGGCTAGCATGTTCCAAGATGGTTGTAGAAAGAAATGATAAGAAATAAGAAGCAAAAATTCAATGCACATTAAGGGGATATGATATAATTAATTGAGGTTCTTAGGAAACTCGAGTCTCCATCAAATGATGGAAGAGCATTAGCTTTTATCAACAGTGACTAGAACCAATATTTGTTCACACAAGTGGCTATCCCTCCTCATAATACAGAAATAGAAGATTTGACTCCACACAATTATCAAATCAGAGAGGTTATGCTTTTAAAGCCTACATTGGACACAACTAAGCTGGTGGTCACAATGGGAATGAAGGAAGTATTCAAAAGTTTAAAACATGAAGGGGTGAAACTAATGACACTTCAAAGACAGAATGAAATTGTAAAGGAATATTTAACCAATTTTTTTGGTCCCTTAGATCCTGAACATCCTGAGGAGAGTTTAAATGCAACAATTGAAAGGAGAGATAGGGGACAATGAGATTGGATCCATTTTTGAATGCTTGTTAGTAATGGTGGGAAAGTTTTGAGGAGAAAGACATACTTATCATCTAAGGGAATCTTAAGCAACTACATGTCATGCAGGAGAATATGGATAAAATGGTAGCAATTTTGAATCAAAATTTTGGTCTTATGGATGAGGTATATACTTGGGAAAAGGATCCTCAAGTAATATAGGTGATAAAAGGCCAAAGGTATAGGACACTTATAGATGTGTATCCAGTAGAGTTGTTACATTTAATTGATGGTTTAATAGAGAAGATAGCATATAGAAATAAAATAATGGAATCATTACATGTAGAGAACCAAGGGCTCAAGGACCAAGCCTAAGAGAAAATTTTGGAAGCTGAGAAACACTATAGTGATGCATGCGTAGACATTCTTGAAGATGATGCATGAGAGAAGTTGATACCTATAAAGGTGGTAGCTCATAGATTTAGGAATACTTTTTATGAGGTTTCTAATGATGAATATACTTAGTAGACATTTAGGACACAAGAAGCTTTGTTAGATTTGGATACTAAACTTGGGGATTTTGTTGAAACTTGTATAGAGGTAGATAATTATAGGTAGAAGATCAAAGATAAATATAATTCATTAGATTTACTAGATGCAAAAAAAGGTCACTAAAATAATAGAGAAATTCAAGGGCAATCACCCAAACATAGCTCTAGTATAAAGGCGAATAAAACCCAGAAGCTATAATTTAATTTTTGACACTCAGTGAAAGTATGCATTTTTGGACCCTTGAGGTGCACTATTGTGCTGATACACTACTATTCTACTACATCAAGTGCACTAGTACACTTTTGCAAAAATATTTTTGAAGAATTTTGGAGAAGTTAGAGGTGTTTAGGTGCACTAGGTGCACTTCTTTCAAGGTGCACTTTTGTAGAGGTGCACCGACAGTTAACTACTAGTTCCAAAATTAGAGCTTTCCATGCACCAGAAACACATTTTAATAGTAGCTTAACTTTGACAAATGCCTAGTGAAGGTTGAACTTCTATTTTTGACACTTCTAAAAACTTCTACATCAACTCACAACTCTCTTCATGTTTTTCTTGCATGATTTCTTTGTCTTGTGACATGTAAAGGCTCATGCATCCAATTAATGATATAAAAATGGATGGAGTCCTACTAAGCACCAGTTAGATAGTTAGATTGTATATAATTAGGTTTTTTTTATTAAATTAGAAGCATATGATTGCATTAAGATATCTATCACTCTCAACACAAATTAAGGAGATGATTTCTTATAAATACATGATTGTAATATGTAATCTTCACAGTTGTTATTTTTCAATAATATATGCTTTTGGTGCTGACATTTGGAGTGTAGTGATTCTTGCCTAAGTGTGTTATATTTTGTGAATGTATGTTCATGAAGTGTAATTGAGCCAAAGGTTTATTGTGTTAATTTTGGTTGTGCAATCTTTTAATTATGGTATTTGCTACGAGTCTACAAATTTTGCTAACATGCTGAGTTCAAAAAGAGATTGTCATATTGTTCTTGCATAACTTTTTGTCTCGCATGAGCACACTTTCTATGGCCTTGCAATTTGATGAAAAGTGAAACATCTTACAGTTGCTAAAATATCCCATCAAAAATTGCATTAGTGGAATTAAGGAAGCTCTACATCTACTTTCATTGGTTAGCTACTGATTTCTTCAAAGGCTTAACTTGCAAACATGTTGTTTTTGTAGCTTATGTCTATTAGGATTTTATTTCCATGTTATTTACTTAATTTTCTCGTTACCTTATCTCTTCTATTTTCTTTATTAACCACTTGGTAATATAGGTATTCATATTAGTTGGATTATTATATTGCATCCATCATAGAAACATAAAATATAAAAATGGAGTTTCCTTTTGCGTGTTTCATTCTTTTGAAGTGGGGAATAGATTTCAAATCTTAAATCAAGTTTTCAAAACTACAAAAGGCTTTCTCATGAACATTTACATTTATCTTCAATTGAGTAGATTCTAGTAGGTCTCAAGATCACTGGGAACCTTGGATTTGATTTTCAAATTAACTTTTCAAGAGAGGATTTTGAAAGGATTCCTATCATTAACCATCATTGAAAATGATAGCTCAACAATAATTGAGAGAGGGGGGGGGGGGGTGTTAATCAGTTATCCAATAATTAAAACATTTTTCCACCTTAAATAAACTTAGCCATTCAACCAAAGCAAATCACAACCATGAAAAGATGCACATACATAATTACACCAGGTATGTTAACTAGGGAAACTATTAATTAGAAGGAAATCCCCAATTAGAATGATGCCCACAAGATAATGTAATTATATAAATATCCCCATAATGTAATAATATAAATATCCCCTATTAGAGGATGGACCCTATTATAAGTCTATTACAAAATTTAGTACATATGACTCCCTATTAGAAGACTTTGAATCCTTGCTAGAGGATTCCAACCCTATTTTGATTTGTGCCAACCCTATTAGGAGTTGTAGAAGATAGAAGTACCCACTATCCAAACAACTTCTCAGAAAGATCACCAAACTCATTATCTAGTTGATCTCTCAACTATTCCTTGTAGAATAATTGTATGTAATGAACTTTAACCTCTTTCCTCTATCTTGTCAACCAAACCAATCATTGTTTGATCTTTTAGAGCAAGTCACAAACCTTAGATCTAAGTATCAAACTTTGGATCACACAATAAAACCTTGGCAACAAAGTTTCCTTCACCTTCACTCTACTCTATTTATCTTCTCATTTCTGTCTTTGTACTACTTACAATCATTCTCTACTTCCTTATATATGATAAAGGAAAATGTCCTTCCTTTATAACAAATCCATAGAACAATTCCCTGAGTTGGCTATTACACCTTCTCAATTAATTATTATAGGACCACATTAAGAACATGTTACTCTTAGTCATAACATTAATATTCCACCTTCTAGCTTGAATATCTTTACATACACATCATTATGATGATTGAGCTTAGCTACATCATCTCCAAAGTGTCTTCTTCACATCTTTAACTTTAGCTTATTAGAATATTAATTCTACTAAGAGATATAAAAAGTTTAGTAGAACATGCCCATGTAAACTCTATCTTAGAACAATCTTCATCAAAACTTTCATAACTTCTTCTAGGCTTAATATCTTATGCTTTTGATATTAGCTACATATACTAGACACTTAGTAGTATCTCCCTTTAACCTCACTTAATCAAAATAATCAACTATCTATTAATACCAACTTGATATTTCCATTGTTCTTTTGTTAGATACCACAAAAAATTTCTATGTTGACATCAATGATAAACATAGTCATGAATATAACATATCATCATGATAATGATCTAACCATGTTTCTACAATACTCTCCTATATGAATATCACTAGCATTCATGCTTCCAACAATCTCCCCCTTTGGCATTGATGGTAGCATAGATGAAAAACATCTAGTTCCAAGAATACCAACTACAAAAGATTCTTAACCTTTCTTTTCAAATTCTCTTTATCAATCATTTTTCCATGATAAATTGTTTTACTATTTCCAAACTATTTTTCATGCTGAACTTCTCCCCCATTGATATCAATGTCCCAGGTTTCAACAACCAAAAATTTCTCCAACAACTATTTCTAACTTGCTCAAGTGTCCAAAGACACTATTTAAACAACATCAACATGAGTTCTAGACAAGTATGTCCATCACATATACTCCCCCATATAGGAATAATCAACATTCATTCCAGACAAATAATAATTTTCTGTTATAGTGGATTGATGCACTCTTGCATCATCTACTCTAATGTAGGAAGAGTCATAACCCATAGTATACCTGGAAAATACTCAAAAGTCTCTTTGGGAAGAGGATTAGTGAAGGTATTTGCAATCTTCTCTTTAGTGCTTACACACTCCAATAGAATTTCCTTTTTTGCAACTTTTTCTCTCAACATGTGATACTTGATAGAAATGTGCTTAGCCTTAGAATGCAACACAGGATTCTTAGACATATTTACTATGCTTGCTTTGTCACAGTGTATAAAAATAGGTTCACTGAATTCTATCCTTATATCCTTCCACATCTACTTCATCCAAACAACTTGATTAAAATTGTTTGCTATTGAAACATATTCAGCGTCTACTATAATTTGTGAGGTATAATCATGCTTCTTGCTTAGCCAAGAAACCAATATTCCTCCAAGAAACAAGGCTTCACCACTGTTGATTTCTTTGTCATCCATACTACATGCCTAATCAACATCAGTATAAGCATATAAAGTGAAATCATTAGATCTATCATACCACAATCTAAACATTTTTGTTCCATTCAAGTATCTAAATATCTGTTTTACTACTTTATAATGTGCTTCTCTAGGGTTAGCATGAAATCTTGCAACAATTCCAACTAAATTTTCTATGTCCAACCTTGTGTGACTCAAATATTGTAATCCTCTGATCATATATATGTACTTCTTCTATTCAATTGTATGTGTCTCATTCTTTGTAGATAATTTGTGTCTAGTTATCATAGGTTTTCTAATGGGTTTACATGTTTCCAAACCAAATATTTTTAGTAAATCTTTCAAATGTTGGAAATATTCAAGATATAACAAGTTACTGAGAGGGGAGGGGTGAATCGGTAACAATACAACTTTTAAGTTAATTCAGCATAAACTAGAAAATCATTCATTCACCTAATCTGATGCATGCAAGAGATAAATAAATATTCATAACACATATGCACAAAGATTTTGGTGACCCAGAAACCTTCCAAAATAGAAAGTAAAACTGGGGTGGGGATGAAACCTACAAAGCTTCTTTTCTGCAGTAGGAAGTTAGCTGGTTAAGGCATACAATGATCACTTCTGGTGATCTGCCCTGTTAGGAGCAAAGAGGATTGCTAGATCCATCTTGTTAAAGGATTTAAAACATACTTTACAAGTATGCACTCTGTTAGGAGATTTATACAAAGACTGTTAAGTCTACCTTGTTAGAGGATTTTTAGATGATAAACCTGTTAGGATAAACCAATCAGATCTACATATACCTTGATTACATCCTTTGCAATAATCACCTCTTGTGATTGATGAAATCTTTACTGCACCTTGTGAACCTTGCTAATATACTGCTCTGCTGCTGAATTCACATTTTTCTCTTGTATCACAATATGTACATATTCATACATGTCTCTTATCCATTACAAAAATTACAACTCTATATTATACACATATATATACCATTTCAGTAATTATAGATGCAATGTTGGCTGAACACAAGTAAACAAAATATAACTGAGTTGGCCAAATAGTAAAATAAACTCGGGTTCTTCAGATAGACTTGATGACCTTCTGATACACGGCATCCACTACGTTACATGGCATCGTCATGCACTTGGTAGAGGTAGGGGCTCAGTTCATACTAGTCATACAATGTTGCCTGGAACTCGGTAACCATTGGTGACTCGATAGATATAGTGTCACTCGGTAAAAACTAATTTCTTTGTTAACCGACTGAGCTCGGTTAATACTGAGTCCTTCTTCACTCGGTCAATACTGAGTCCATCTTTACTTAGTTAACACTAAGTACATCTTCACTCGGTTAACACTACATCCATCTTTACTCGGTTAACACTGCTTCTATATTTACTCAGTTGACACTCAGTTTGAACTGTGTCTTTGACACTCAGTTTGAACTGTGTCTTCGACGCTCAGTTTGAACTATGTCTTCGATGCTCGGTTTGAACTGTATAATGAGTGTTGTCACTAATGACAAATACCTTTATGCCAACAATCTCCCCCTTTGGCATTAGTGACAAAAACAATTATGAATCAAAGTTTATGTGCAAAATAAAAATGACATACAGTTCAAAATTGATCTTTTTGCAAATCTTGCAACACATATCCTTTTATTTACATATATCTCCCCCATACAATATGTACAGTATTTATAAGTCAATACATATATCTTTTGCACAGTTAGCTCTTGAAGTCTATCTCCCCCTTTTTGACAATAATGCCAAATAGTATATATTTGCACAAAGATTCCAAAATGAGAGATAAATTTTGAATGTACCTTGAGAATAAGAGCCAAAGTCTTATCCCAATTTTCTTGCAAAATTTTGGTGGTGGAGAGTGCAATTTGAACTTCTACAGAGAATTCAATCATGTGATCTGCAATAGAGAAGTTGTTGTCATGGATCAATGTTTTAGAATGAGCAATATGCTTCTACATTGTGTCCATGATAGGAAGGATCATATTCTGGATGTCAATCAGAGTAGACTTGATTCTTGCTTCCTCTCTCAATAATTTTTCCTGTTTCTCTGACAAAAACCTTATTCTCAGATGATGGGATGAACTTGCACTATGGTCAGATTGCAGCATTTGGGCACTGACCTTCATATCCGCATCAATTTTATTCAACTTTTCTCTTATTTCCTTAGCAAACTCGGTAACATCATAGAGTTTTCCAAAAAGTGAAGTTACATTATTAAAAGAATATTCAAAATTACTCAAAATTGTAGACAATTCTACCTATTTTACTACAATATGCTGAGCAATGTGCTCAAGCACCTTATTGTCAAATTTCTTCTTTGACTTTTCAATCAATTTCTCTTGGCTGAAGCTGTCCTCATTAAATTTATATACAGCCTCTTCTAATTGAATCAAAATGTGTTGAGTAGAATCTACTTCAACACCTATAGCATCTGTTATGATATTCTTAGCATTCTCAATAATGCTATATTCCTGATCTCTCTCATGCCTCAGCTATTTTTTCCTACCTTTCTGCTCTAATAGCTGACTGAGCATTCTCATTTGATCAACTGATGCAAAATCTAGATCTATCTTAGGAATGACAATGTCCTTATCCAGATCTATTTCCTCATCCACTGCCTTACTAGAAAACATGTATCTCTTTGGTTTTTCTGCAGTGACTGCACCTTTGCCCTTTGAAATTGAAACAATAGTTGATGATGTTGGACTAGCTGACAAAACTAGAATAGGACTAACTAGAGAAAGACTGAGAGAAGTGCTAATAGTATCAAAAATTGGTGTTGCTCCCAACATTGCTGTATAGGATGGAGTGGGAGAACTAACAGTTGCCAAAATTGGAGGAGAAGTCAAAATTGTAGTACCTATAGGTACACTTACTGTACACTCTGTAGTAGAAGTTGATATACTTGAAAAACTTACTATTGTGACTGAGGATAACTCGGTCAAAGAAGGTGGCTATAGCTCGGTTAATGAAGTGGTAGACACTTGCATATATGGTACCCAGAGCTAAGAGGAGACAGGTGAAGATTGATCAATTGATGAGGCTATTGAGCTCACAATCTCACCAGTAGAAGGTATCTCCACAGTTGATGTACCTATTTTAGGTGGAGAGTGAGGCAGAGATGCAATGACTTCGGCTGCAATTATTAGTGGATCTTCTTCCTCCTTAGCTTGTTCTATTTCTTCCTTCATTTCTCTTTTAGCTTCTTCCTCAACTTCTAACATTAATGATTGTAGGTCTTCTGGAATGTCTTCAATGTCATCACCATCATCATCATCATCATTATCATCACTGTTGTCATTGTCCTTGATTTCAACAGTATCATCACTAGGTTTGTGTAGATGATAGATATTTTTCCACATGTTTGTTGCATCATTTACTACATGCTCAATGTATTTGACAAGTATCAAACAATTGTGGAATCTAATCATCATGTTACCTTCATGGTCTTTCGGTGATTTCTTCACTTTAGCATCAGTGAGACTCAGTAGGAGATTCCTCAGGTTCTGCTCATAACTATCTTTGACAATCTTGGTTGTAGCTTCCCATATTGCTTGCAACCTCTCCAATAGCTCTTTGGAGATCTGAGAGGCTATCTGGTCTGGGGAGTATTTCCATTTACCCATTTTGTTTAGTACCATTTCCTCAATCTGCATTTTCTCCTGTTCTATTCTAGTTTCAAACTTCAATGCTTTGAAGTTTGTGAAGCTAGCTCCTGCATCTAATTGCTTCAGTCTTGCCTCAAGGGTGAGTGGAGGATTAACAAGTACAGGTTCCTTCTTTCCTTGTCTTTTTCTCCTGGAGAACACTGTAGTAGTTTGCTTTGTAGGTTTGGTGATAGTCACCTTACCTTTCTTTCGTTGAGGCTTTTCTTCTTTTTCAGACTCAGTTTCCTCCTCTTCTTCATCTTCTCCTCTCCCTTCTGTTATCGTGAGAGGGCCAACATCTATTTTCAGTTTGGCTATGCTTCTCTTTCCTTTGCTAATGGCCTGAGGGATTTTAATTTGAAGCTCAATTCTGGCCTTAGCTTCATCATATGTTCCAAAAACTAGTTTCCTTGGGTCTATAGGTTCATTTACCAGTGCTTCTATGATGTCCCTAGTTTCATCAATATTTACCTCATAGGGAAGAGGTTTCACCCATGCTACTCGAGGCCTGACTGCCTGTATGTATACCTTGTCATAGTCTACCATGAAACATACATCTTCCTTGTACTCTTCAACAAGTCTTGGAGGAACTTGGAACCTATTGTTCATTCTTTCCTTAAATTCTTCAAAATAACTATCCAAAACATTGTCAAAATTTTCACCTAATTCGGCGATGAATTCATTAATTTGATAAAGAATTGGGATATCCTTTTCCCATACTATTGATCCTTTAGATGGAAAGGACTTTAGAACATAGAAAAACAAACAAATCAAAAGTGAACCAAATTTATAGGAGTTGTTCTTGGAAGTCCTTATGCTTTCCATATTTTTATTGAATTGGGACAAAAGCAATTCCGACAAATCAAACTCTACATTCTTCTTTACTATTTTATATGCCAAATCCACAGCTTCACAGGATACACTGTTTGGTCGGCTTGAACTATAGATTTTATGAGCAATGACGTGAATGCCAAATCTCAATTCAACGTTAGTTACTATACTGAGCTTAAGTCCTCTGCCATCCCATTCTGCTTGGATTAGTCTCTACAATTTTTCCTGACCTAGGGTTTTGGTAGTCTTGGCTTTGCTCAACATGGGGAGTCCAGTAATTTTGCTAATCATTTTCTCAGTGATAGGTACTGGTTGCTCTAACCAAAATTGGCCATTGTGAACCCGACTGAGTACATACCTAACCCATTTTACTTGAAATTTCCTTGGCAAATGCGAAATATGGGTTAACCCTTTTGTTTCAAGATGTTTATGTTTGGGTTTCAAGGTTCCATCTATGCTCATTTCACCTAGGGCATTGTCAATTTCTAGGTTTCCAAGTTCTTGAATGGAACACTTGAAATGAGAGCAAATGTCATTAATAAGAAGTACCTTTCTTTGTCTTGGAGCTGCCACTTTCGGATGCCATTGCTACTCGGTAGGTGTAGAAAAATTCTGAACAGATTCTTTGCCCTTTTGAAAAAATTCGCTCGAAAATTCTTTAAGCTCATTCTGGAATCGTAGAAGATAACATAGCTCTTTGTTCGCAGTGAAAAATGACATCAAATTTTGCCCCTTTTGACAACAAATTTTCCATAAATGTTTTGGTACGATGGTAGATGAAATGACAGGTTGTCATCCACTAGCTCGGTAGATATTATCAACTCGACGGTCAAATGAAAACATTGAAGTACCGACCTAACTCGGTTAGGTCATGAACTGACCTTTCTCGGCTGACACAACTTGGTCAATGAAACTTTGTTGCACCTGACCGAACTCAGTAAAGTCTCTTACCAACCTAACTCGGTAGCTGCCACTCGGTTAATGAAGCTTTGTTACACCCGACCAAACTCGGTAAAGTCTTGAACTATCCTGAAGTCAAAGTGTATATGAAATACTTATTTGATCATCCTTTTTCCTTCGGAGATACTTAGAATAAATCTTGGAGGATGAAGTTCCAATCTTTCTTTTATGAATATTAATTGGAAATGATGGAATCACCCATTTCTTGAGTGACATTTCCATTACTTGATTTATTTTGCTCGGTAGATTTTGGAATCCACTGTTGCTTCATTTACTTTCGAATGTTGTCTGCTTTGATTTTCTTCTCATCTTCAATTCTTTTGATATTCATGCAGTTTTTAGCTATATGACCAAGTTCTGTACATGTATAGCATCTTACTGTAGTGTCCTTTTTCTTTAGGTGATGTCTAGCACAATTTATTCCAGAATGTCCATATTCTCCACAATAGTGACATCTGCACCAGGTGTTGTAGCCCCATCCAAATATGGCTTTGACAATCTGTTTAGCTGGATTGAATGATTTGGTTTTGCATTGGAATGATTTGTGACCATGCTTTTTGCATTTGTGATAGTTGCCCTCAAATTTTGGTTTTTCTTTACACTCATTTTCCTTATGACCATGCTGATTGCAATTGAAGCATTTGCCACTGAATTTTTCTTTCCCATTGCTCCAGCATTTTTTTGATGTATGTCCTAACCTACCACAGTGATTACAAGTGGGTCTTTTATTCCTTTGTTCACCTTGTTTGGAGGATTCATCTTCTTCCTTGTATCCAAGACCAGCTTTACCCTTTTGTCTATGAAGGTTTTCCTCATTTTGTTGATTTAATTGATTTATATATGTTTGGGATTTCATCATTCTTTCATTGACTTCCCTTTCAGAGATTAGGTCATTTTCCAAGCTTTTATTGATTTGTCTCTCAGTTCTTAAGTCACTCTGTAGACTTTCATTGATTTTCTTTTCAGTGTTTAAATCATTCCTTATTCTTTCATTTTGTGCTTTGAGAATCCTGATTTCTTCATTTGCATTAGAGAGTTGGTCTATAAGATCTTCATGCTGATGGGATTGATTATGAATTTCATGACTTCTATCTTCCAATTCTTCTTGTGCTTTGTTTCTTTGTTCCAAAACTTCACATAGCCTGATTGACTGTATTTCTTGCTCTCTTTTAAGCTTTCTTACCTCTTCTTGCAAAGATCCATTCTTTTCTAGAAGTTCTTCGATTTCTTTGTCAGCTTCTTCTGAATTATTTGATGGTAACAAATATTCAATCCTTTCTTCAACATAAAGATGGTCATTCATTTGTCTTTCAAGTTCCTTTCTTCTTTTTAGGGATTGAGAAAGATGTTCCTTTGCTTCTTTGAGTTGAACCATGGCCATTTCTAGATCTAACTTTTCATTTTCTATAACTTTCTCCAGTCTGAATATCTCCATTGACTTTGATCTTTGCTCAAGCTATCAAGCTTTGTCCTAAGAACCAAAAAGCTCTGATACCAACTGTTGGAAATATTCAAGATATAACAAGTTACTGAGATGGGAGGGGTGAATCAGTAACAATACAACTTTTAAGTTAATTCAACATAAACTGGAAAATCATTCATTCACCTAATTTGATGCATGCAAGAGATAAATAAATATTCATAACACATATGCACAGAGATTTTGGTGACCCAAAAACCTTCCAAAATAGAAATTAAAACTGGGGTGGGGATGAAACCACAAAGCTTCTTTTCTGCAGTAGGAAGTTAGCTGGTTAAGGCGTACAATGATCACTTCTGGTGATCTTCCCTGTTAGGAGCAAAGAGGATTGCTAGATCCACCTTGTTAAAGGATTTAAAACATACTTTACAAGTATGCACTCTGTTAGGAGATTTATACAAAGACTGTTAAGTCTACCTTGTTAGAGGATTTTTAGATGATTCACCTATTAGGATGAACCAATTAGATCTACATATACCTTGATTAGATCCTTTGCAATAATCACCTCTTGTGATTGATGAAATCTTTACTGCACCTTGTGAACCTTGCTAATATACTTCTCTGCTGCTGAATTTGCATATGTCTCTTGTATCACAATATGTACATATTCATACATGTCTCTTATCCATTACAACAATTACAACTCTATATTATACACATATATATACCATTTCAGTAATTATAGATGCAAGGTCGGCTGAACACAAGTTAAAAAAATATAACTGAGTCAGCCAAATAGTAAAATAAACTCGAGTTCTTTAGACAGACTTGATGACCTTCTGATACACGGCATCCACTACGTTACATGGCATCATTATGCACTTGATAGAGGTAGGGGCTCGATTCATGCTAGTCATACAACGTTTCCTGGAACTCGGTAACCATTGGTGACTCAGTAGATATAGTGTTTCTCGATAAAAACTAATTTCTTTGTTAAAGGACTAAGCTCGATTAATACTGAGTCCTTCTTCACTCGGTCAATACTGAGTCCATCTTTACTCAGTTAACACTAAGTACATCTTCACTTGATTAACAATGCGTCCATATTTACTCGATTAACACTGCTTCTATCTTTACTCGGTTAACACTCCACTTAGTTAACACTAAGTGTAGCTTTACTCAGTTTGAACTGTGTCTTTGACGCTCAGTTTGAACTGTGTCTTCGACGCTCAGTTTGAACTGTGTCTTCGACGCTCAATTTGAACTGTATAATGAGTGTTGTCACTAATGGAAAATACCTTTATGCCAACATCAAATGCTTAGTCTGAGGAATAAATATTCCTTCTTTGTCTTGCACAATTTCTAATCCTAAAAAATATTTCATTTCTCCTATCATGCTCATTTCAAATTCCTTCTTCATTTCTTCTTCAAACTTATCACTTTCATTATCATTTCCTCCAAATATGATATCATCAAAAAATATTACCAAGATCATCAAACCATAAAAAATTTCTTTCCCATATAGATTGTTATTTATCATAACTTTATTATATCAAAGCTTTGTTAAATGCTTTCCTAACCTTGCACACTAGGTTCTAGGTGCTTGCTTCAAACTATACAAAGCTTTCTTTAGTCTGCATACTATGTCCTTTTCATCTATCAAAGGATAGGCTTTAGGTTTTTCTATGTATACCTCTTTTTCAAGTTCTCCATTTAGAAATGTTGACTTGACATCCATCTGATATACTTTGAATTTCTTATATCCTTCATATGCTAAGAATAACCTCATTGCTTTTATTCTTTCCATAGGAGCATAGGTCTCATAATAGTCTATTCCTTCTTGTTATGAGTAACCTTTACCTACCAGTTTTTCTTTGTTCCTTACAACCTCACCTTTTTAATTCATCTTGTTCCTAAATACCCAATTTATTCCTATCACATTCTTGTCTACTAGTCTGGGGACCAATTCCCATGTCTCATTCATTACTATCTTATCTAGTTACTCTTTCATAGTTTTTCCAATATTAATCTTTACATGCTTCATCTGCATTATTTAGTTCAACTTGGGATATCAAGCATAATTCTTTATTGATTCTACTTCTTGTCATCACACCTTTATCTCTACTTCTGATGATCTACTGGAGTGGATTATTCTTTGGCATACTATTATCCAAATTAGGAGTTGTTATCTCAACTCTTAGCTCTATGTCTCCTTCTTTCTGAAAATCATTGTTAGTCTCAAAAAATACTTCATCATTCCTTAGTTTAGTAACAACATTCTTATCATTTGAGTTGTAATCAAGTATTCATTCTTGTTTGTATAATATCTCATGAACTCTCACATTTGTACTTTCCATAATAGTCTTAGTTTTTAGATTATAACATCTATAAGCCTTGTTTTTCAATGAATAATTAATAAATATACCTTTATCACCTCTATCATCAAACTTACCAATATGATCATCTCTTTTGATATAGCACTTGCTACCAAAATTTTTGAAATACTTGATTGTAGGTGACTGACAAAACCATAGTTCATAAGGGGTCTTAGTTGTCTCTTTCCTAACTTGCACTCTAGTCATAATATAGACTATTGTATTCACATCTTCTCTCCAAAACATCTTGGATACATCATTCTCTACTAACATCACTCTTGCTTCTTTTCTTATAGACATGTTTCTTCTCTTTGCAATGTCAATCCATTAAGGGGTTCTTGGAACTGATAATTGTCTTTTGATTCAATTAGCTTCACAAAAGATGTTAAACATGTTTGAAGTAAATTCTCCTCCCTTATTTAATCTTAAATATTTAACCTTCATAACTGATTCATTCTCAACTCTATTCTTGAATATCTTAGACTTATCAAATGCCTCATAATTTTATTTAAGAAATGCAACCCACATCATTCTAGAAAAAGTTGTAAACTAAAATCATGAAATACCTTTCACCATAGAATCCTTTAGTCTTTGTAAGACCACTAAGATATGTATGCATATGTTGGAAGATTAGGAAAACTAATTAGAAGGTTGGTTGGAAGTATGAATGCTGAGGATATTCCTATAGGCGAGTACTACTAGATGATATGTTACATTCATGAATTAGTTTGTCATTGATGTCAACATAGCAATTTTCTATGGTATTTGACAGAAGAGCAATAGAGAAATCAAGTTGGTATAGATAGCTAGTTAAGCATTATAACTACCCAAGGTTATGAGAGATACTTTCGAGTATCTAGTATATGTAGTTAACATTGGAAGAAGAAAGGATAAGTCTAGAAGAAGTTATGTATGTTTTGGTGATGTCTGTTTGAGATAGATTTTACAGAGACATGTTCTGCAAAACTTTTTATATCTCTTAGTAGAGTTGATATATTGATGATCTAGGTTGAGGACATGGAGAAGACATGCTGAGGATGATGAGACTAAGCTTTCTCATCATAATGTTTTGTATACGAAAATTTATTCAAGTTACAAGGCAGGAGATTAATGCTATCGCTAAGTGTAACGTGTTCTTAATATGGTCCTATAATAATTAATTGATAAGGTCTAATAGATAAATTGGAAAATTATTTTGAGGACTCAGTATAAAGAAAATACATTTTCCTTTATCATGAGATGTGTACAAATATGATCTTGATAATTGGTGATAAGTACTAGATAGAGTGAAATGAAAAGTTGAGCATAGTAGTATAGAAGTGAAGGAAACTTCATTACCAAGGTTTTTTTGAGTGATCCAAGGTTTGGTATTTGGATCTAAGGTTCATGACCTAGTCTATAAGGTCTGATAGTGAATGTTCTAGTTGTTAGGATAGAGGAGAGAAGAAAGGAAAGAATGTTTGGGTAGTGGGATCATCTTGCATACATTGTACCACAACTCCTAATAGGGTCAAATTCTCCTAACAGAGATCCAAAGTCTCCTGATAGGGACTCTATGTACTAAATGTTGTAATAGAATTAAAATAGTGTCCATATTTTAACAAGGGCTATTTATTTTAGTACATCATCTTTTGGGAATCATACCCATTGGGGTTTTCCCTCTGATCAAAGGTTTCCCTAGTCAACATATGTGGTGTAATTTTCTATGTGCATTTTACTATGGTTTCTATTTACTTTGGTTGAATGATTAAGTTTGTTTAAAGAAGATAAATGTTTTAATTATTGGATAACTTATTTACCCCCCCACCACTTGGTTATACTTTTGGACTATTGTTTCTAACAATTGGTATCAGAGAATTAGGTACCTAAAGATAAAGCTTAACTTTGGGAGATCAATGGAGAACATGTTTAGGAATGGTAGTCTAAAGTTTGATGGAACAAATTATGATAGCTAGAAGGAAAGGATGAAGACACATTTATTGTGTATGGGTCTAGAATATTAGATCTTGACAAAATCACAGAAGATAATCATTGCTGAAGAGGACTTAGAAACTTGTACTCAGGTAGAAAGAGATCTTTTCATATGTAAAAGTAGAGCTAGAGAAGCACTATTAACTGCACTTCCTAAGATTGAGTAAAATCAAGTAAAATCACTTGCTACTTTACATTTGATTTGGAAAGCTTTGGAAAATGGTTTTGAAGGTGATGAATATTCTAAGAAGTTGATGCTACAAAGTTGGATTTGTGTGTTTCAAGATGCTAAAATGGTGGAAGATGATTCTATAAGAACACATATTGCAAGGATATTAGAAATTACTATAGTTTAAAGTGTGATGAAGAACCAAAGAAGATGACGAGGTTATGTAATAAGTATTGAATACTCTAACACCACCATTTAAGTTAGTAGTTCAGATCTTATAGTTATTGATATCTCATACCAAAGATTTCAAAAAGGAGATATTTCTTGGTAGACTTGAAGAAATTAAGAATAAACTTAGATAGTCTCGAGAATTGACTAGGATAGAGACAACATTTAGTACCTTGAATATTCAACCTAGTCTATCAAGGAGCACAAGTACTAAAGGATATTTTTCAAGTAGTAGAAAATCTGAGGATAGAAAGATTAAAAAGAAGTAGCCCTTCTAGTAAGAAGATAAAAATAAGGTAAGAGAATTTTCAAATGTTGGAATTGTGATGAATATGGTCATTATTCATCTAAGTGTCTTAAAAGAGATAAAAAGTATAAGAGAAAGGATAGAGAGTGTTTGTATGCAAATGAAGCTAATGATTCTAATGAACAGGCATTAAGTGCTAGTGATGATGAAATTGGATTTGTATCAATTAAATAAGAAAGTCTAGAGAAGGTACCTTTGGTATCATAGGTTGAAAAGAAATGTAATTGGATAATTGATAGTGGTTGTTCACATCATATGATTGGTGACATGAACAATTTTATTGAATTCAAAAGTCGGGATGGAAGAATTGTCAGAGTTGGAAACAATGTTGTACACCAAGTTAAAGGTATTAGATCTATAAATCTTGATGGTAAAACTAACACTGAGGATGTATACCTTTATTTATGATTTAAAGCACAATCTCTTGAGTGTTGGACAACTAGTAGACAAAGGTTATCAGTTACAGTTCACAAAAAAGACATGCATGATCAAAGATAAAGATGGAAAGGTAATTGGAACAAGAACTAGATCTAGAGGTAATGTATTTTAGTTGAATCCTACTAAAATTACATGTTTGGTTGTAAAGGTAGATGAAAATTGGTTATAACATAAGAGATTTTTTTCATATAAACTTTGACAGCATTGTGAGAACTAGTACAATGTTTGCAGTTAGAGATTTGTCAAAGATTGTAAAGCCTACTATTTGCAAGAAATGTGTTTTGGCTAACCATAATAGAAATTATTTTACCAACAATAAATTTACTAGAAAAGTTGGAGATTGTACACATAGAACTCAGCAGTCCTACAAAGACTAAATGATTATATAGTGAAAGGTATTTTATGATTCTAGTTGATGATTTTTCTAGAATGAAGTGGGTTGCATTTATTAAAGAGAAATCTTGTTAGAATCTGATAAGATTAATAACCTAGAAAACTAGTGCAAAGAGTAAATATCTAAACTATGAATGCAAATGATACAAAATCAAAATAGCATCATAGAGTTAGTCTCCAAGAGAGTAATGCAAATGCTGGAAGCAAAATAGCATTAAGAGGACGCAAAAACAAGAGATGCAAATATAAGCTAGGTAGCATGCTTATATAGGCTAGGAAGAGGGAGGAGGTGGCAACACCAACCAATGAGGAGCAACCATCTATCGGACTAAAGATAGCAAAGTATCTTCCCAAGATAGCTAATGGATGCTCACATGTAGGAAGGTGACACGTCACAACCATTCACCTAATAAGACATGCTTTATTAACCTAAGCAAGATTATTAAAAGTGTAGGAAAAACCTAGCAAAATAGGAAAAATAAAAAACTACACTAACACCCCCCCATAAGCAAAGCTTAGGTGGATGTAGAAATGGGTCCCGGCAAGTCAAGCCTAATGAGGTACCCATGTACATAAAATTCCCCCAAAAGAGAGAGAAAAGAGACTCCCCAAAGAAAATTAGGACTCCAAGTGAGAGGAAGAGGCCCCCCCAAAAGATGTAGCATCCTGCACCTCCAACAAAGCTTGCAAATTTTGTCCAGTAGATCCACTTACATCGAACAAGTTTTCTTCCCTCAGGAAAAGGGACAAGATCCCAAGTGTGGTTCCTCATCAAGGAACTATACTCTTCCTGCATAGCTGTATCCCACTCAGAAATACCAGAAGCCTCATGAAAGGACTATGGATTTGAGGTAGTAGCAATGAAGATATGTAGAGCATCCTAGAATTGTGAACGAGTCTTCTTGGTGTCTGATGGATCCCCAACCCAATCACCTGCAAACTGCAAGGTCTGTCTAGCCCAAAGTGGACCAAAAGATGGAGAATCTAGAGGAGAATCATCAACCTATAAATGATGACTAGGAGAGGAAGGAGGTGAGTCCTCTGACTCACTCTCTGCATCAAAAGTGGAGGTAGAAGATTGCTCAAGTGAATCTGACCCATTAGAAGATCTATCATGTATTCCAAGTGACTCCAATGTCAAAGTAGAAGGCAACCCTATGACCATGCTCTGTTGGTTAAGCTGATGCAAGTAGTGAAAGTTAAGATGGCCAAACTGCTCATGCCATAATCTGCTCACATCATTAGAGTGAGTGAGAAAAATAGTCAAAGGAAGATCATGAACAAGGTGAGAAAACATATAGAGTCTTGACTGATGATCTGCTCTCCCAATTGCAATTGTAGAATCATTGTGCAACTCACATATCTCCACTGAATCAGGAGTGAACTCAACCCACTTGCCTAAACCTGTGTGAGTGATCTGGTGTACCGATAGGAGATTAGTTGACAATGAGGGTACATAAGGAACATCATGGAATGTGCCATCCCCCACATCAACAAACCCTCTCCCACACACCTCAATAGGAGTGTTGTCACCCATCAACATAGAAGGCATAGTACATGTGGCTCCAAGGATACAATTTCTTCCTTACATGAAGCCATGTGGTGTAAAGCACCCAAATCAAGAACCCAAGTGGATGGTGAGGAAGCAACTACAAAAAGGGCCTTGCCCTTTCCTTTCCCTTTCCTGTTTTCTTTTTCTTTGTTAGACCCTTCATTAGAACTTTGTTTGATAGACTCAGGAACATTGATATTATTCTTCTCAAGAATGTATGTCAAGTGATCAAGTTGTTTCTGCAAACATTTATGTTCATCATGACCAGGTCTTTTACAATAGGCACATTCGACCTTTTCTTTCTTAGGCTTATCGCCCTTGGAAGATGGTGTATCAATAGTTCCTTTTGAAGAAATCGATATCTAATCCTTCTTCTCCTCGCTATTCTTTTGTTTCTTATCCTTACTATTGTTGTTACTACTTTGTCGTTGTTGTTCTTTTGTGCCTTGGTTGGCAGCCAAGGCATGTGACTTAGAGGACTTATGAGTGTCCATCTGGATTAGCTTGTCCTGTTCTCGAGTGAGATTGACAGAAAAATCATCTAAAGATGGCATGGTGAATTGAGTACCAAGTGCACCCTTAGTAGCATAGAAGGTAGAGACAAACACAGAATATTCTAAACTTAGCTTAGAGAGAATACTAAGAATCAGTTGTTCATCTTTTTTTGCAATTCCACATTGTTTTAACTGCAGCCTTAGTGATTTCAATCTGGTGAAGAAATCTTGGATTGTGTTGAAATTGCTTGGACTCAAACTAATCAATTCATTTTCCAACATATGACCCCTCATTGAATCTTGTGTGCCAAATAGTGTTTCTAGCTTTGTCCATACTTCATTTGGTGTATCCAAAGACTCAATGTGAAATAGCAAGTTAGGAGAAATAGAAAAACACAATGTTCCAAATGCCTCATCACATTTGTTAAACCACTTAGGCTTATCTTCATCTTTAGCAGGTTTAGTTTCAAGTCTTATAGTTATCCTATTTAATCCAGCTTTCCTTAAGTGAATTTTCATGTGTGATTTCCACTCAAAGTAATTGTATGGAGTTAGGATGGGAATATTTGTTTGATCCATGATGAAGAAATGCTAGAAAGAAGAGAACCCAACCACGACAATGCTCCCCCCGCTCCCCAAAGAAATATGATTTGGCACTTTATTTTAGTGTGTTTACAACTACCACTAGAAAGAAATACTTAGTGGTCTTGATTTCAATGCATTACAAACTCTCATGAAGAACATATGCTAAAAGTGAAACTTGGACACAATAATCAAGGAACCAAATAGCACCACTGCGATCTACTCAAAAAATTATGCACTTTCAAAAAAAGAATTGCCTCGATATGAGGTCGTATGAGAAATTTATGATCTTCCAAAGTTTCCAAAATGAGAACTGTGCATAGTCACGGGTGAGAATCTGCAATTTCTGAAGAATTCATGCATGAAAATCAAAAAATAACTCCACTAGTGGATAAAGCACAAAAAAATAGCCAAGTTCATAAGAAGAATCATCAAAATTGGAGTCCGTATGAGCAAGAATGAGACATTTGAAAACTGTATTCAAATCTACGACTGCCAACGGAGAGGCGTGTGGTTGTAGCTTTGCATGCTCGATTTTGAAAAATATACAGCTTGCATGCAAAATCTAAAAGATACCTAGATGGTTTTTCAAGGCTGCGAACAAAACCCAGAGAGCATTTTTCTTGCTGATGTATAGAAGATGTTGCTATAGTGTAAATCAGATGCCTTTAACAGTAAAAAATGGCTCCAAAAATCAAAAGATGACCCCAGAAACCAAAATATGACATGCAAATGCTAGATCAGCTTCTTAAGTCCATCAATGGCATGTTGGAACCTGCAAAACTGATTGAAAACTCCAAATATGCAAGTTGATTGTCAGATTTGAGATTGAAACCCCAAATAAAAATTGTTTTTGTAAAAACTTTTCTGATTCTCAGGATCATCAAAAGATGCAAGAGAAGAGCATACTTCATTTTTCAAAAAGCTACAATAAAGTTTATTTGCCGCCGCCCCCCCTCCCCCCCCCCCAAATCTCTCAAATAAGGAAACTAAAATCTACTCTTGCACATAGAAAAGCTCTGATACCATGTTAGAATCTGATAAGATTAATAACCCAGAAAACTAGTGCAAAGAGTAAATATCTAAACTATGAATGCAAATGATACAAAATCAAAATAGCATCATAGAGTTAGTCTCCAAGAGAGTAATGCAAATGTTGGAAGCAAAATAGCATTAAGAGGATGCAAACACAAGAGATGCAAATACAAGCTAGGTAGCATGCTTATATAGGCTAGGAAGAGGGAGGAGGTGGAAACACCAACCAATGAGGAGAAACCATCTATCAGACTAAGATAGCAAAGTATCTTCCCAAGATAGCTAATGGATGCTCACATGTAGGAATGTGACACCTCACAACCATTCACCTAATAAGACATGCTTTATTAACCTAAGCGAGATTATTAAAAGTGTAGGAAAAACCTAGCAAAATAGGAAAAATAAAAAACTACACTAACAAATCTAAGGCATTTGATAAATTCAAGATATTCAAGATTATAATTGAGAATGAATTTGGTATGAATATTAAATATTTAAATAGGAAAAAGGAGGAAAAATTACTTCAAATGAGTTTAACATGTTTTGTGAATAAAATGGAATCAAAAGATAGTTATCAGCTTTAAGAACCCCTGAATAGAGTGGTGTTGCAAAAAGAAGAGACAAGCCAATTACATAAGCTACAAGATCTATTTTAGTAGAGAATGACGTATCAAAGACATTCTGGGGAGAATCTATGAATACAACAATATACACTATAAATAGAGTTCAAGCCAGGAAAGACACAAACAAGACCCCTTATGAACTACAGTTTGGTCACGCACCTACAGTTAAGTATTTTAGAATTTTTGGGAATAAGTGGTATATCAAAAGAGATGAAAATATTGGTATTTTTGATGCTAGAAGTGATGAAGGTATGTTTCTTGGTTATTCATTGAAAATAAAGGCTTATAGTTGTTATAATCAAAGAACTAAGACTATTATGGAAAGTGTGAACGTGAGAATTGATGAGAAAGTCAAGATACAAGAGAGAATATTTGATTACAATTCATATGATGATATTGTTACTAAGCCAAGGAATGATAAATTATTTCTTGAGACTAACAATGATTTGCAGAATGAAAGAGATCCAAGGCAAGAACAAAGCTTGGATCGTTTAGTAGAGCTAAGAGTTGAGATACAAACTCCTATTTTAGGAAAGAATATGATAAAGAATCACCCATCTTAATAGATCATCAGAAGAAAAGATAAAGGTGTGATAACATGAAGTAGAGTAAATGAAGAACTATGCTTGATATCTCAGGTTGAAGCTAAAAATACAGATGAAGCATGTAAAGATGATTACTAAAAGCTATGAAAGAGGAATTAGATCAAATAGTAAAGAATGTGACATTGGAATTGGTCCCCAAACTATCAAAAAAGAATGTGATAGAAACTAAATGGGTATTCAGGAACAAGATGAATGAACAAGGAGAAGTTGTAAGAAACAAAGAAAGATTGGTATGTAAAGATTACTCACAACAAGAAGGAATAGATTATGAGGAGACTTATGCCGTAGTGGCTAGAATAGAAGTAGTAAGATTATTCTTAGCCTATATAGCACATAAGAAATTCAAAGTATATCAGATGGATGCTCGGTTAACATTTTTGAATGGAGAACTTGAAGAAGAGGAATACATTGAGCAGCTTGAAGGTTTCCCTTTGACAGATGACAAGGACATAGTATGTAGACTAAGCAAAGCATTATATGGATTGAAGCAAGCACCCAAAATCTGGTACATAAGGTTAGACAAACATTTGATAAAACTTGGATATAGAAAAGGTATGGTAGATAGTAATTTGTATTGGAAAGAAATTGATGATAGTTTGATGATTTTAGTAATGTTTTTTGATGATATCATATTTGAAGGAAATTATGGAGAAAGTAATAAGTTTGCAGAAGAAATGGAGAAAGAATTTTAAATGAGTATGATACGAGAGATGAAATATTTCCTAGGATTACAAATTATAAATAATAAAGAAGGAATATTTATTTCTTAGACTAAGTTCTTGAAGGATTTACTAAAAAGGTTTGGTTTAGAAGCATCTAAACATATTGGAACACCTATGGTAACTAGACACAAGTTATCTACAAAGGATGAGAAACTTACTATTGAGCAAAAAAAGTATAGATCTATGATTGGAGGATTGTAATATCTAACTCACACAAGGCTAGATATATAAAATGTACTTAGAATTTTAGTAATATTCCAAGTTGATCCTAGAGAAGCACATTATGTAGTAGTCAAAAGGATATTTAGATATTTGAAAGGAACTTTAGAACTGTGTTTGTGGTATGACATATCTAATGATTTCACTCTAAGTGCTTATACTAATGCAGATTGGGTAGGTAGTATGGACCAAAAAAAGAGAACCAATGGAGGATCTTTCTTTCTTTTAGGGAGACTGGTTTCTTGGTTAAGCAAGAAGTGGGATTGTAGATCTCAATGTACATCAGAAGCAAAGTATGTTGTAGCAGCAAATAATTGCAGTCAAGTCATTTGGATGAAGTAGTTATTGAAGAATATGAGGATAGAAATCAATAAACCTATTGTTATATATTGTGACAACACAAGCACAATAAATATGTCTAATATTGAGAGAAAAAGTTGTAGGAAAGAAAATCAGATTGGAGTATGTGAGCACTAAAGAGAAAATTTCATATTTATTCACTAAGCCTCTTCCCAAAGAGACTTTTGAGTATTTACAAGGTATGCTTGGGCTTATGCCCTTTCCTAAATCAGAGTAAGAGATTTGAGAGTGCATCAATCTAGGGTAATAGAGCACGATTGTTTTTCTAGACTTAATACTGATGCTTCCTATATCGGGGTACATCTGTGATGGATAGAGTCATCTAGGACTCTTTTTGATATTATTTTGAGTGTCTCTTGACACTCGAACTAGTAAGAATTAGTTATAGCAAGAAATATGTTATGCTAAGGAAGATTTTTGGCATGAATACGATATTTTAGTATAGAGCACATTGAGGTATATCAATTTGGAGAATGATTAATGAAGAGGATTTGAAAAGAGTTTTAACTTCCTTTTGTTGGTATTCTTGGAAATTGACATATTTTCATCTATGTTTCCATCAATGCCAAATGGAGAGATTATTGAAAGATTAGAAAGATTGGTTAGAAGATTGGGTGAAAGCAAGAATGATAATGATATTCCTATGGGGGAATACTACTATGATGATATGTTACATTCATCACTAAGTTCATCATTAATGTCAACATAGCATTTTTCTATAGTATTTGATAGAAGAATAATAGAACAATCAAGTTACTATGAATGGTTAGTTGAGAATTATAACTATTGGTGTTTAAAACTATTAAACAACAAAATTCTCAATATCACAGTGAAAATACTCACACAATCTAAGGATTATCAAATTCCTAGTAGTGATTACATGAATAAATCACCATTACCCAACTTCAACAAAACCGAAAGATGGTTTCCTACTCTTCAGGATCTACTAAACCAAGGTGGGTATACCTAGGGATGATTCTAATGCAAACTATTGTGTAGATATTCTTTTAGTTTCATTCTAATTCTCATCTATTACCCACTAACACATGAGAATTTCACTTTACTTCTTTTAATGTTCTCAAACTTGTATGCATCGCTTATTAGAAAATTTGGTCATAATTTTCCTAGGCTTTACAAATATTCCTAGAAATAGCAGCTACCTAAGACTCAGAGAATAAATATAAACGAGTAGTGATTGACATTTATAACTTTGAACAAAATGGAATGAAAATAATTTTAATGGAATCTGATGCTGAAAAAGATCTTCTCTATAGGCCTTTAAGTCATCATACGACCATGCAAAGACATGTCTATATTTCCTTAGCAGATCTATCAAACCCTATCTTATCTTAGGAGACAATTTTTTACAAATATATACCTTCTTAGGGGTTTCTTCAATTCCCAAATTTATCTCATCTAGATCCTTAGCATTATATTCACTTGTATCCATTTGAGATCTATCATGATTTTCAAAAATAGTTTCTAGGACAACTAAACCCTCTGGTATTTTATTTATTTTCAATTGCACAACTTCTTTTCCAAAAACAATATCTTTTTCATCTATATTTTCTACATATGTTGCACAATCAATTTCTTGCCCTGATAACATGTACTCACAATTAAAAAACCTTAAAATATCTTTATCATCCTCAAATACTTTCCAATTTTGGATATTGTCAGGAACAAAGGGTCTAGCTTGGATTTCCACTTTAGATATACCAACAAATGCGATGTCATCAGGCTTTATTGCTATATTTGCTAACAAATATGCCATCTTGTTGTTAGTCCTATCCTTCCAAGTTATTACAAATGCATCAAAATATTCAATCATATCCCATACTACATTTTTGTATTGTTTAAAACTTTTTCTTTTTGATACATAAACATTTCTCACTTGGGATACAACCAATTCAAAATCTCCTATAAAATGTAAACACTTTATCCCATGCTTGCGAGCTAGTCTAACTCCTAATAATAGAGCCTCATGTTCTACTATATTATTAGTACAAGGGAAACTCAATGTAAAAGAGAACTTGTATGTTATTCCTCCAGGAGTAATCAATAAGATACCTACACTAGATCCTTCTTTGCAGCAGGCACCATTGAAGAACATAGTCCATAAATCACCCTTATCTATTTTTGCATCAGTTTCTACTTCCATCTGTGATTTATGTTTATCCTTCCTCAAGGTTAGGACCTCAACTTAGAATGCATTTACATCTGTGTCCACAAATTTTTTTATATTATCTTCCACATCTTCCTCTGTCATGTATATACTCTTAGGCTCCCTATTGACTTTTATCAAATTCCCCTCAATATTAAAAGTAGCAAATGCAAATCACACTGTAGACTCCCACCCATAGCAGCACTCCACTTTCTTCATAATAACATGCCATACAAAGGTGGAATGTCAACAACCAATACACTCATAGTAAGTTCTTTGTCAAGGCAGGTTGTTAATCTATATGGCAAAGAGTTTATAGTGCCTATGACTATCACTTCTCTTTTATCCATGGTACAACATCTTCCATGAGTAGTATCAACCTTGAGACCCAATTCTTTCATTATTTCAAAAGGCATCATAGAGTAAGAGGCACTAAAATCAATCATGCAATTTTTTAGGGTCTTACCATTCACTAAGATACTCAAGAAAAATGGTTCCAGATTTCCTAAGCATTCATTGAAAGAACTATCCAAAAACATCTGAGGAATTTGAGACATAACTATTTCATCTTCTTTGTCTTTCATCTCTTCCTTATTTCTTTCTTTAGGGTGATGATTTTCATTGCAGTCATGTCTTACTTTTATATCAATGTCTGTCAACCACACCATGGCTTTAGTTCGATGTTCAGGGATTCTTAACAATTTAGACAATGGGACTTTGATAGTGATTTGTGATAATACATTGGTCATGTCTATAAAAGAATCAGAGGATTCATCAATCATCATACTCTTTTCCTCAATTTTTTTATCCATAATGGTCACAACCTCTTGATGATTCTTTCCATTTTTAGTGGTATTTTTTGGTACCTTCTCATCTAACTTCTCAGGATCATTATTTGGAAATTCAACAATCTTGGGAGTGTTCATTTTCCTTGGTTCCCATTTCTTACTATTAATTTTAACCTTCACAGTCAGAATATCTTTAGGCTTCATGGCTTCCCCTTTTTTAAGATTGACACCTTTTATAAACACACTAGCCACTTGGCCATTATCCTCTTTTTGATTCATGTTTCTAGTCTACACTTGAGCTATCATGTTAGCAGTAATTTGATCAATTTATTCCCTAGAAGGCTTCCTTAATGTCACCTCCTCTTTAGTACTCACCATGTTGCACACATTGTCTTCAACATCACTCTCATCAGAAAATACTTGTTGTTGCATCTTATTTTGAAATTGCCTTTGCTCATTTACATCTTTATCATAATCTTCACAATCTATATATTCACAATGTGATTCAAACATATTACACCCTATATCATCATGCTTTTCTTCATGCTCATTACATTCTTCCACTACAGTTTGATTCCCAGAAAATAACAAAGCTACTACACAATATTTAGGGGCATGAGGTAGTTGACAAGTAGAACACCATGTAGGTTCAACAGTAAATTCAAGATTATCTACCAAATTTACAGAGTTTTTGGATAAACGATCAGGAGTCACCTTGTTATTTGTGTTCTTGGGGGGAGGAACATTAGGCTGACCATCCTTCCAAGTAGTGTTATAAGGGAAATTTTGCAATCTATTTTGTCTACTGAAATTTGATTGGTAGGGGACCCTATTTTCAGCGGGGTTCCTATCATTCTTTACGTAAGGAAGATTCAAACTTTTTATACCATTTAGAATTTGACTCATTTCACTAGGCTCTTGCTTTTTCCCTATAGTTCTTTATGTTCTTCCCTTCTATTTCCCTTATTCCCAAATAACCTAGGATCATCACTTGTGCTTTCTAACCTCCCTGAAATCCTTAAGTTTTTTTCAATATTAATAGCAAATTTGAAAGCATCTCTTAAAGTTGTAGGCTCCTTATCCCTTAGTTGGTATGCCATTTTACCATAAAAAGCATTTAGATAAGTAATCAAACATACCTTATCATAAATTCACATGGCTTGCATTAGCTTGTATATCCTTTTTTGGAATCTAGTGTTAAATTTAGTGATAGATTCATTAGGCAACCTCTTAATATTATTGAATTCACTCAAAATATAACTTTGGTTTTTCTTGTCACCATATATATCTTTGAAAAAATATTCAATATCTTTCCAATCAACAATAGATAATTTAGGGAGTCTCTTGAACCATTCTCTACCATCTTCAATTAGTGATTGAACAAAAAACTTCATAATGACATGTTCAGCTTCAACCTCATAATCACTCATCATATCAAGGAAACTCCTCAAATGGTCCTCACAAGAGATAGCATTATTTCCATCAAATTTAGGCAATCGTTTCCTCATTTCTTGTGGTGTGGAATTAGGAAAACCAAGGATCCCATCAAAACATATTTTTCTATAACCTTCTAAGTGGATAGGTCTCCTTTGTACATCAATCTTAAGCTGATTAACACTATCTTTCTTATTATTATTCATAGTATTACTAGTGCTAGCATCACCAACAAATTTTTTAAGATCTAATTTCTATGAAGATGAGGATAAGAAAGAAAGAGGTACCTTAGTAGTATTCTAATTTGCATCATTAGACCCATCATTATCTTTAGGCATAACTGCTGACTGCTTCTTGGTATTTTCTAGGAACATGATCTTATTGTTCATTTTAGCTATAGTAGCCTCATTTTTTCCAATCTCCAATCTCTTATCTAAAGACTCCCTTTCTTTCCTTTTCTTTTTCAATTCAATATCAGAGAGTGACATAGATCATGGATCTGAATTGTCTTTATTGGCTCATTGATCTTAACACCAATCTCCTTTTGTTTTCCTTTGTCCTTAGCCCCTACAACAGGTTCCATATTCTTTACTCTATTGTTATCAACTTTTAGAGTAGTATAGTTCTTAATCTTGTTTTATTGCACATCCCTCTATATTCATGTTCTGAGTTTCTAGCAAATTCTACTCTTGCCTCCTTAGTTGTTCAACTTCTCCCACAATCTTAGGTTTCCATGCCTTAGCTACTATCTCATTTTTCTTCTTTAGAGCAGCAATTTGCCTTAGCAATTCTTGTTTTTCTTCATAATCACTTCTTCTCTTTCCTTTTCAAATCTCCTATTAATAGCTTCTTGCTCAACAAGTTGTGCTTTCAAAATTTCATTCTCATTAGGATTAGGAATAGTGAACTAAGACCCAGATGTTTTCTCATCATTAAAAATTCCAGGTTCTAAGTATCTAGGTCTAACCTTTTGAGGGGAATAAACTGACATGAAAGGGTTTGTACTATGCTGGAAAATATTATTTCTAGTTCTATCCTCAAGACTAAATACATGTGGTTGCACAATCTTCTCTTGGCATATCATTTTAGGGGTATTATAGAAATCTTCATCAGACAAAATTGGATGAGATGTCAGACCTTCAAAGAAATGTACTTTTTCAACAACAAAATGGTGAGCACTATCTTTCCATACTACTTGCTCCTATGAATAACTTCATTTTTGCATTTGGTTTCCCTTCATAACCCAATTCTATCTTCCTCCAAGAGGAAGATCAATTTGTAATTTGATGGTCGAGTTTTTCCTCACATTTTCCTGTGTATTTCTTTTATTCTCCATAATTTGGGACAACAATTTTTTTAATCTTGACATTGGTTAAAACCTTTTGAGTCACCACCCACTCTATCAAAATGAGAAAACGAACTAAACAAATGATAAATCCTTTAGTGATAGTCTTGAGAAAAATGTATACAAATTCCAAATCCACGAGAATCTTTAGCATAACAAATTTGCAACTCTACCCAAGGGGACATAGATCTTTAATAATTCCTTATTTATGAAAAGAATAAGTGTAATTCCCTAGCATAGTCACCATTTTGTTCGTGTTTAAAAATATTTAACAACAAAATGCTCAATATCATAGTGAAAATATTCACACAATCTAAGGATTAGCCAATTCCTATTAGCAATTACATGACTAAACCACCATAACCCAACTTTAACAAAATCAAAGGATGGTTTCCTACACTTCAGGCTCTGCTAAACCAAGGCGGGTATACCTAGGGATGATTCTAATGAAAACTATTGTGTAGAGATTCTTTTAGTTTCATTCTGATTCTCATCTATTACCCACTAACACATGAGCAGTTCACTTCACTTCTTTTAATGTTTTCAAACTTGTATGCATCTTATTAGCAGATCTGGTCATAATTCTCCTAGGATTTACAAATATTCTTGGAAATAGCAGCTACCTAAGACTTAGAGAATAGATATAAATGAGTAGTGACCAGCATTTATAAATTTGAACAAAATGGACCAAAAATAATTTTGATTTTATAATTAGTTTAATATGAAATAGTACAATTCATCCTTATTCACTTCTTACTTATGTGACTAGTGCCTTATCCATTGGGCAAAAAATTGACTATTGGTGGGAGATCTAATTCAAATAACTTGTAAATGAATTAATCAGTTGTAGTCACCCATTTCCATTCTTATGAAGTATTCTTTCTATAAACTCGTCAACCCTACTAATTCATTGAAGCATTTCTATAATTCCTTGAATTAAAAGCAACAATGATATCAGCATACAACCCATCCAGATTGGATTCAGTCAATTTATACCTTATTTAAATGACTTCAAAGTAGATAAACCCATAAAATGGAGACAGAAATTGATGACACAAATATAGTATAAATAGGCCTTTGTATTATCCTTTCTGATGACTAATACAATGACCAATAGAAATCAATTGAAAACCCAGAATAGATTGCCTTTTCTA
This sequence comes from Cupressus sempervirens, assembly GCA_028749045.1. Taxonomy (NCBI): domain Eukaryota; kingdom Viridiplantae; phylum Streptophyta; class Pinopsida; order Cupressales; family Cupressaceae; genus Cupressus; species Cupressus sempervirens. The sequence continues at coordinate 252,700,650 of CM053783.1, forward strand.
TCATTTTAATATGTTATTAGAAAGTACACTAGGAAGAAAAATCAAAGCAACTAAATACTATTAGGCTAACTGTCTATACTTCTCTTGAGAAACACAAAAATTATACAAGTTTCAGACCCTCACATTGCCTTGAAAACTCATTTATATAGGCATGAGTTGTAACAAGAAAAGGGACAATGTGATTTGACAATTGTCCAAGAAACAAAACATCATACAAGAGATAAAAATAAGCACAAAAAAATCCCAAATGCAACAAAAATTATTTGGGTAGGCCTGTTTCTATTACTATAGCAAATCGCCAACTTTTTTTTTGTTTGCTACTACTTTGGATCTTTAGAATACATGGCTACCAACTTAGCTAGTGAAGGGTTATCCTGTGGTGCTTCCAAATCAGTTTTTTACTATGGATTTTCACTGCTTTCACTTGAGCAGGCGATATTACCTTTTCACCTTCTTCTTTTTTTAGATCTAGTGCTGATGTGTCAATGATATGTACCTCACCCTTTTGTTCCTCATCATCATCTGAACTGCCCTCTTCTAATTGCTCATTAGAAGGAATATCTACTAACTAGGTGTTAAACTATGCATCATCAGGCCAGCTGAATTGCAGGATATCATCTTGCTTCTTCAATATATAGTTAGCCTCATTTTCAATACTAACAAACTCTTGTCTCAAAGAATCAAAAAATATTTGGGCTTTAACTAATTCCTCTATTGTGGTAGCCCACCAGGCATGCCCCTTTTCATTTATGACTTTATTTATCCTTATGCAAAAAGGGTCATCCAATTCTTTACTCTGTGCATCTTTATTTTTGAATTTATTTTTTCTATCCAAGGCACAAGGAAACAAATTAAAATTTTTATTCTTGTTCTTTCTCAAATAAGAAACAATTTTTAGTTGTAGAGTAACTCTCCTATTATCAAAATCTGACAAGTCATTACTAATATCATACATTTTTTCAATATGGTCATGGGAAGACCTTATAACTGAATAACATAACAGGGTGATTTCTTTCTCCCTTTTTCCCCACTTATTAACAATAGGCTTGAGGGTTTTATCATGGGCTTTTAGTTCCTCCCATATACTTATTACTCTTGCCAACTGATCATAGAATAATAGTCATTCAATTTTATCCACTAAATACATTAGAGCCTTTCTAAGCTTATCCTCATATTGCATATTTAACTCTACATGTAAGGCCCATAGCTTGCTTTTCTCTTCTTCACAATCCTCAGCTGTGTAATATTCTGGCTTTTGAGGTGTGTCTGGTATTTCTATAAGGGGGATGGATTTAAAAGGTTCCACTAGAGGACAGGGCTATGTTATTCTTGGCTTAATGGACATCCCCATCAGCTTGTCTTCAAGCTCAATTCTCATTTTCACCTCCTTATTATCGGCCTCAAGAATTGTTTCATATTTATTTTTTAACTCAAACATAGCATGTTCCTCCTTCTTAGTAGTGGCCAAAAGAAACTTGGAAGAATCCACATTCCAATGTGTTTCCTGCACATGTGAGGTATCAACAACCCTTTTTACAAGTATGTTTCCCATCAATCCAGACTCATCTGGTTGTGATGATGTGGATCTAGATCCTCTTCTCAATGACCAACAGATCCATGTAGCTTCATCTTCAATGAATGTAGTGCCTTGGAAGTCCCATTTATTTGGGTCTTGCAACTCTAATTTATTAGGAAAAAAATTGAAAATCAATGCATCTGCAATATCCCAATTGGGCAACAATAAAAATGTTAGATGCCTTCACCATTTTCTTCCCTTTCTCAGGGCTTATATTCTGCAATTCTTTCATCATTTCTTCTTTAGTTTGGTTCTGAATGGAAGCTTCATCCATTTCTAGATGCTTTGTTTTCAACCTTTTACATTTTTCCTCAAAAATGTTCATGTTTGCCCTCCATGTAAACTGGTGAAAAGCCCTAGATTTCACAAAACTGTCATCAACCAAAAATTGATGACTTGCCTATTCTAACACAGGGTCCAATTCCTTACCTCTATAATCAGCTATTATTAGATCTAAACTTGGGAGGGGAGGTTCTAGAGGGTTACCCTCATCTAATTTTTCTTGAGTAATAAAAATGCCTCCGTGTGATCCCATCTGTTCAATCTGCTCACCAGTGAGTTGTTCTTCTCCAATCCTCAAAGGGGATTGAGTGGGTGAATATTCCTCAAATCGAGGTCTCTCTTCTTTCATTACCTTCTACTTCTTAGGACTAGGCTCATCAGGTCTCTCCTCTAGGGTTGTACTGGTGGATCCCATTACTTGCTTGCCCTTATCTACAAGATCCCTTTTATTTTGAATTATAGTGTAACTAGGCTTCTTTTGTACAATTATTTGACCAGCTCCTATATTAGGAGTGAAAACCAACCTCCTCATGACTTCTCTAGCCTTATCAGGATAAGAATCAATAAAAATATTTTTTTTCTCATTCATAACATCCATTATTTTAGGAAAGTTACTCATGAGCTTATTTATTTGGTCAGCCTCTGTATTAGCATTATCTAAAGGATTATATTTTTGATCAAAACAATGAATGAATTCTAGGACCTGGGAGTAAACTCTCCATTTTTCCTTCTTAGTTTCTTGCTCTTGCAATGAGAATTCATTCCCTATAATGTCCTTCGGATAATATTAATCATGTTTGACATGTCCTAGCTTAATTCTATGCCTCAAGGCCTGATTAAAAAATCCCTCAGAATCACAAAAATGGGGATGGGAGACAACCATCATATACTAATACAAAATTTTATGCAAAAAGATCCAACCCCCTTTAGTGATCACAAATGTATGGGCCACTATGTAGGTAGGGAAAATTGACCCTAATTTCCTTTTCAACAGAAAAATTTCTTCTACTCTTCCTAATTGCCAAAAAACTTTAGCCATCCCTACCTTTAAAGGTTCTTGGTAAGGCAAGACATGAGGATTCCCTTTAAAACTTAGAAATAGGGTAAGGAATGATATCTCCCCAATTGTGTGAAACTTTCAAGGTATGGGGTTTTTCGATAGGTCTGAGGAGTTCCATTAATACCTTAGGGATTCCAAGATTATCTCTTAATATGAGACATCTCAATTTAGAAGCAAAATATCTATCAAATCAGATAAAACTAGCATTATTTGCATCCCAGGTCATATTTGTGGTCCACAACTGGACTGGCAATGATTCCCCATTTTCTTCCCTATTCAAATCCATCTCTCCACCAAAATAAGTCATCCCTTTGAACAAGAACATGTGCATCAATAGATAATAGTGTCCAAATATTTTCTCTACCTTCCCTTTTGCAATTCCAACTAAACCAAAATTAATTTCTAAAGCCAAAAAGGAGGCAAAATCAAAGATAACATCTACACTAAAAGAAGCAATTTGAACCATCATATACATAAGGCCAATGGGCATGAAATCCTATTCATCTTCACCAAAAACATGACACAGGGTCCTGTATATCTCTACAGCCTAGGAAGTGAAAAGACTCTTCGTAAAAGGTTCTCTAGAGGTAGTAGTAATTACTGGTAGAGTTCATATTGTACCAATGTGTGCCCTTAGTGTACCTCCCCTAATTAAATCCTTCTTTGCTTTGTATTCATTCTCTAATTCTAGCAGATTGATTGGCACATGGTAATCTAACAATGGTTCTAGGTGAAAACCTTCTCTAATTTCTTCAAGATTAATTGAAATCAGAGGCATGCCATCATTTGTTCTCACCATCCTAATAGCTTGGTCATAATTCTTGGCAATGGCTTCAAGAAAATCATAATCCATGAAAACATTTGGAACTACTAGCTTTCCCAAATCAAAATTCAAGACATTAGCATGCGGGGCAAATAGATTATTTTCTAAAAACCACTTTTTAAACAACACAAGACTAGTTTGAGTAGTTTTTGCATCCCTAACCTAGTTCCCCTTTTCATATAAGCTATCAACAATTTTGAGCCTAGGGTTTAAGGAAATCATTTTTTAACTTGTGCCAATTTAGTGGTGGATGTTGGGAGTAATTATAACATATCTTCATGAACATTCCTATCCATATAATTAACTTGTTCGAAAAATGCTTTCTTAGGAGGCATCTTGATGGTAATGATAGGAAATTGAATGCTACAAAGGTTGAAATATGAGTACTTACTTGGTTTGCCAAACTTGTACTTCTCTGAACCTCTACAATTGCTCTCAAATAGATGAGGAGTTAGTTCACGTTCACACCAGGCTAAAAACAATATGATCAATAGGCTTTTATGCTCAGAAAATGTGAATTCTTTGTTTGCATGGGTCTAGAACTAATGAAATCTCCTGTATTATACTCTATTTCTCCCACATGCAAAGCTTTCATTCATCATAAATGTGCAAAATAGAAAAATAGAGCAGCATCGCACTTCCTTTTAAATTTGCATCGTTGATCCTTGAAAAATTCCTACGATCCAGGAAAGAAAACTAGGCTGACTCACTTTTCTTCTTAACATGTTAGCAGTCAAACAAATAAACTACCTCCATCTATACCTTTCCTCTAATGCTAGAATTTCAAACTGGGCCGATTGATGATTGGGGATATGTGTCATCAAGTCGCTACCTCACCATACATAACTTTTGAGCACCTTGCTATAGCGAGTATGTGACAATCATTGATTTTTCTTTGGTTGTGTGGTAGATATTTGAAACAACCTTTAAGAGAGCAATGGTGGGTCCCTCGTTTGCTAACTTGCTATACATAATCTTTGACCATATTTTCATAGTGACTTAACAAGCATCGTTGATCCATACTTGATCTTGTGGATGGCACATTACTACAACAATGGGTGGGCCCCTATTCACTACCTTGTTATACATATCCTCCAAGCAAATTTCCATAGTGAGATAGTTATGGTCGTTGATCCTGGTTTGATCTAACGATTAGAATTCTTCACAGGTTTTATACATGGGGAATGGGTCCAGGATACTGTTATCACTGAGCTGGCTTAACACACTGGCACACACACACACACATATATATATATATTTTAAACCTTGGGTGACATCTCATGTCCTTGGCCTTGTCGCATTTATTATTTTTAGGTAGGTTTCTACATGGCTACCGAAAATATTACTAACTATTCGGCTAGCGATATAGCGAGTTCTGATGAATTCATAAATTCCAGCTTACAAATGCTCAGTAGGATGCCACCATGTCATTTGATATGCATAGCTCAACTTTTTCATGTCACTTTTTTAGGGCCCACCTTTAAGGATTTTCTATTACATCACAACCTTCCAACCAGTCGCTACATCGCTACCAAGAAAATTACCAACTATATGGCTAGCGATATAGCAACCTCCTAGTAACTAGAAAAATTGATGCTAGGAAATAAAACTATGAGTGACACGACTTGCTCATAAATAAAAGCAAAGTTTGCACAAGATTTTCCTCAAGATTCTCAAAATCATTTCTTTCTTTAAAAGAACGTCATCTTTTGCAAAATCTGGGCACTCGCTATGTCACTCCCAAAAAATTGGTATTATCTTGGCTAGCAATATAGTGACTTTTGATGGATTCTTGATTCTAGTGATAGAAAAAAAAGATACATTAATTGAAACTTCACCAATTAGTACTGGTGTCAGAAAAGGTAGTGGTGCACATTTACAAGTCTGCATGGGAATTTTTGAAGTCACATCAACCTTTAAAATCGGTTATTGTCTTCTTCAAAATTTGGGCACTCGCTACATCGCTATTGGCAAGTTGCATGGATTTTTGATAGTGACTTAGTAAATTTCTAGAGAAATTTGAACTTCGGTGACACCACTTGTGAGTTTTTTCACGTGCATTTCTTTTTAAAATAGATAAGCCTAGGACATAGCACGTGGTCATCATGTCTTCATGTTAACACATTTCTCTGCATTGGACTTCACTTTTCAGTATCACACATTAGTTCTCTGATGGTCGCTACATTGCTAGGCATAATATTTGACCATCTTGCTATAGCTAGTATGGGACAACTTGTAATGCCCTGTCGAGGGATCCAAAGAATTAACCTAAAGTTTCACTAAGTTTGGTATCATTTTTTATTTTTATTTTTGAAACATGAAAGTAACCATTCATAACATAGTAGTGAAAGAAACAACATCATTCAACTAAAAGTAAACATAAACATAAATAATAAGTTACATTCTTTAAGGATCCCTTAACATTGAATTACATCTAAATCAACTAATATTAATGATTCCATCTAATACTACATCTATGTAAAATAATAATGAAAAGTCTAATATTCATACATTACATTTCTTATTGCTCAATCATCCGTTGTACCTGCCACATGGTATGAAAGGCTTAAAAGAATATACATATGTGAAATAAAGTACATCATCTTATTCTAAGTCCATGATGCAAGTGCAATAAGTAAATGAAACCACATGTCATACATGATACATCATCATAGAAGATATAAACATCCATCATAGCAAATAACCATAAATCATTACACATAAATATCTAAGTGCATGGTTCCTCCCAATCATAAATAGCATCATTAGACCATTGTGGGCCCTAACTATCCCTCCGTGCGTAACATTCCAAATCATCAAAGAGATCATCGGTATTAACATAGTAGGAATATCACTCTTAAAACATACTACATATGCAAAAAAGAAATCTAACATGAAAAGTAAAGCATAAGATAACATCATCTAACATATGAAAATCATCAATGTAAGGATATGTGTCCACCATCATAATACATGAACAAAATGAAGATGGATGCCAACAAAGAATGCATCAGCCACAGTGTCTCAAACAGATCTCAAATGGTAAGAGTGAAGATGCATTACCACTCGACCGCGTGGAACCTAAATGGTCCACTCGCACCATGCTAAGGAGATAATCTCAAGTCATAAATAGGTTATCTAATCACATAGCACAAATACTCTCTAAGTCTAGGAATCCTAAAAGTATACCAACTCAAAGGTTCCAATCACAAACCAACATCTAATCCTAGAGGCACAACAAAGACATGTAGGAAACCTACTATGCAAGTGAGAAAGTGTCATCACACGGATCATGCTAGAGTTACCTTGGTAGTCTCCCAATAGACCCCAGCCCTATAGTGATCCCTATGCGGCCACTAGTATTGTCTCATACAGATGAGGTATACAACGGAATGCAAGGTCACAACCAAGTGTCATCTCTACTCCCATCCTAGTCTATACTAGCACTCGAGGCATGGGCAAGAACAAACAATTATCTTATTAGGTTCATTAAGACAATATTAGGTGTAATGTTTTCACTTATTAAAACAACTTATAATGAGTTACCTTGGCAGCCACTTAGGGCCCCAGCCCACATTGTAACCCACTTCTCGACACTACAAGTAGATTACCTACCCTAGGCTCATGAAATCATAAATTACAAAATCACCACAGTCCTATACAAGCGACTGGAAAAATACCAAAAGATAATCCATAATAAGAGCATCAAATCTCCATGAGCAACTGAAAAGCATCCATAAATAATCATGACCACAATAGTTCTCTATTGGCAATTGAAGGCATAAATGATAATCATAATATCCATTGGTTCTCAACAAGCAACCAAAAAGTATCTCAAAGTCATACTGATCGAAGACTCCAAAAAGGTCGAGTCAAAACATGTCG